>JAWZYU010000003.1:21867033-22248033 GCA_038380435.1 Ryuthela nishihirai | reverse complement strand
TATTTAATGAAATACAGCATTTTAAAGGCTGGGTAAATTCGTATAATGACTCTATATTCCTCGTGCAACTACAGACTATGTAGATCCAACCAGACTTTGTAATTTAGTTTGCCATATACGTCTGTCCCGAATAACATTTGATGCATTGTGCCACTGCAAGCCAATTCTAACAAGATCCGATTTGATATTGTCTACCACTGCAACAGCGCCCTCTTTATCTACACCCTTTAGGCACACTGTTCATAACCTTATTCGCTAGTCTATAGTTATGCTTACGGGCAACATAGCCAAATGAACGCGGTTTCTCTGTACATAAGATGTTGCTTAAGGGCAACAAAGCCAAATGAACGCGTTCATTTGGTAAACAAATCACTTACGTAACAAATCACCTAAGACCTAAGATGCTGTGTAATGAAATAGAATCAAAAGCATCAAGTTTCACGTTACCTTGCTTAAAAAGAGGACGATTTTCGTGTTATCTTGCTTACAAAGAGTCCAATTTTCCTATTTTCTTACAACGAATCCAAATTTCTCTAACGTAGCAAATTTTAGAGGATCAAACTATTGCATAGTCTAAGTTTTATCTTTTTATTCAAATCCGCCTGTTCTGGCCACACACTGTGCAGGTTCTTGAAAGTTCTATCATTCTCCTGTTCTGAGCATGTGTCACCAACTCACATGGTAAATTAAACTGATTGGTCTGGTTATGAGATCTCTGGTAGGATCCAGAATCTAATCACATGGACGAATATGGTTGAAATTAAATGGATAGACTTAATATACATCTTTAACTTCAACGGTATTTTATCGCAAAAGGCTCATTTAAAAGCTTTAGAACATCGGAGCTAGCTTTTGACATATGTGGAAATTCTCTAAATATTTATCTGGGCAGTGGTCGAGTGGTTAGCGCCCTTGGCTACTGATCCAAGGGACCTAGGTTCGAGCCCCGAATAAGGCGTCGTTTGTGTTCGCCTGGGCTACAATTTAAGTTTTTGTTTTTATCAGGCTACAATTTTAGCCCAAGCTAGTATAAAAGCCCAGGCTACAAATTAAGTGAGACAGTTTAAACTAAACAACTTAGACTTGCGCAATAATTGCACGTAGTTTTTTCAGTTATTTCATGAACATATGATTACATAAAAAACTACATAAAAAAATTCTCCAGTTTTTTATATAAAATTTTCAAATAAAACAGTTTCCTACCAAGTAACTGTTCTCCGCCCTGTCCACGGTCAATAGGGGGCACCGATGGACTTGGAAAGGCCGCCGTCCGTCGGATGGGACATTAAGCCGTGTCCCCGTGTGCGGGAGAGGCATACCCTGTGCACGTTAAAGAACACGCTTGATGGCCTTGACGGGAGGCTACCATCTGTCTCCCAACAGCTGTTCCAGTGGGTCCCCTCCCCCAACCTTCTCTGAGCCTTCGGGGTCCATGTGACCTGGCCATTTAGCCCATGGTGTGCAAAAAAGTGCCGCTCAGAGGTAAAACAACCCAACCCTCTATCACTCCAGCAGTTTGGAAATTTGGCTCGTGACGACATGATATGTGATACTAGCGCCACCATGTGGTACTAACTCCACACTGACATTTTGGGCACAAAATTACTTTTGTTGTTTAGTTATTTAATGAAATACAGCATTTTAAAGGCTGGGTAAATTCGTATAATGACTCTATATTCCTCGTGCAACTACAGACTATGTAGATCCAACCAGACTTTGTAATTTAGTTTGCCATATACGTCTGTCCCGAATAACATTTGATGCATTGTGCCACTGCAAGCCAATTCTAACAAGATCCGATTTGATATTGTCTACCACTGCAACAGCGCCCTCTTTATCTACACCCTTTAGGCACACTGTTCATAACCTTATTCGCTAGTCTATAGTTATGCTTACGGGCAACATAGCCAAATGAACGCGGTTTCTCTGTACATAAGATGTTGCTTAAGGGCAACAAAGCCAAATGAACGCGTTCATTTGGTAAACAAATCACTTACGTAACAAATCACCTAAGACCTAAGATGCTGTGTAATGAAATAGAATCAAAAGCATCAAGTTTCACGTTACCTTGCTTAAAAAGAGGACGATTTTCGTGTTATCTTGCTTACAAAGAGTCCAATTTTCCTATTTTCTTACAACGAATCCAAATTTCTCTAACGTAGCAAATTTTAGAGGATCAAACTATTGCATAGTCTAAGTTTTATCTTTTTATTTAAATCCGCCTGTTCTGGCCACACACTGTGCAGGTTCTTGAAAGTTCTATCATTCTCCTGTTCTGAGCATGTGTCACCAACTCACATGGTAAATTAAACTGATTGGTCTGGTTATGAGATCTCTGGTAGGATCCAGAATCTAATCACATGGACGAATATGGTTGAAATTAAATGGATAGACTTAATATACATCTTTAACTTCAACGGTATTTTATCGCAAAAGGCTCATTTAAAAGCTTTAGAACATCGGAGCTAGCTTTTGACATATGTGGAAATTCTCTAAATATTTATCTGGGCAGTGGTCGAGTGGTTAGCGCCCTTGGCTACTGATCCAAGGGACCTAGGTTCGAGCCCCGAATAAGGCGTCGTTTGTGTTCGCCTGGGCTACAATTTAAGTTTTTGTTTTTATCAGGCTACAATTTTAGCCCAAGCTAGTATAAAAGCCCAGGCTACAAATTAAGTGAGACAGTTTAAACTAAACAACTTAGACTTGCGCAATAATTGCACGTAGTTTTTTCAGTTATTTCATGAACATATGATTACATAAAAAACTACATAAAAAAATTCTCCAGTTTTTTATATAAAATTTTCAAATAAAACAGTTTCCTACCAAGTAACTGTTCTCCGCCCTGTCCACGGTCAATAGGGGGCACCGATGGACTTGGAAAGGCCGCCGTCCGTCGGATGGGACATTAAGCCGTGTCCCCGTGTGCGGGAGAGGCATACCCTGTGCACGTTAAAGAACACGCTTGATGGCCTTGACGGGAGGCTACCATCTGTCTCCCAACAGCTGTTCCAGTGGGTCCCCTCCCCCAACCTTCTCTGAGCCTTCGGGGTCCTTGTGACCTGGCCATTTAGCCCATGGTGTGCAAAAAAGTGCCGCTCAGAGGTAAAACAACCCAACCCAACGTGTTCTTTAACGTGCACAGAGTATGACTCTTCCGCACACTTGGCATCCACGGCTCAACATCTCATCCGACAGACGGCGGCATTTCCAAGTTCATCGGTGCCCCCTACTGACCATGGGCAGAGCGGGGAATTTTTCGGAAATAAATCTGAACTTTGTCGCAGCTGGGTCGGGCTACCGACTGAGCCACCCCCGCCCCTCTTAATGAGCGGAAGGGTGAGTGTTAGCGAAGATAAACCTTATGCAGACATTAAATATGAGCCTGGTTTGATATCGATAAAACGACAAAAAATATATAACCTCCAGATAGATACCTCCGTAGCTACTTATTATGGAGGTCTGACAGCCGCTTATCAGACCTCCACTGTAATAATCCGTATCGAATATCTGAGGAAGCTAAGATCACAGCACAACGACAACCTACATAAGAAACGCTCGTGACTTATCTGGGACCCTAATCGATCCACAATTAAGTGTATTAACCGCTCGAGAAGAATCGAAAATCAATCAGATCTGATGCCATGGGGGTCCTTGTAAGCCTAGTTATTAAGCTCAATAGGTGCACAAAAATACGGCTCAATGATGAAACAAACCAACCAATAAACAGAAGCTACACTGGCGTCATTACCCAAAGATACCAATAAGATTATTTTCTAGTGGTATCTACAGAAATTTCTCCGGGACGGGCAAGAATCTTTGGGTTGGGTTGTTTTACCTCTGAGCGGCACTTTTTTGCACACCATGGGCTAAATGGCCAGGTCACATGGACCCCGAAGGCTCAGAGAAGGTTGGGGGAGGGGACCCACTGGAACAGCTGTTGGAAGACAGATGGTAGCCTCCCGTCAAGGCCATCCAGCGTGTTCTTTAACTTGCACAGGGTATGACTCTCCCTCACACGGTGCCACGGCTTAACGTCCCATCCGACGGACGGCGGCCTTTCCAAGCCCATCGGTGTCCCCTACTGACCGTGGGCAAGGCGGGGAATTTTTCGGAGATAAATCTCAACGCTGACCCATCTGGAACTCGAACCTGGGAACTGCAGATTACGAGCCTGGCGCGCTACCGACTGAGCCACCCCCGCCCTTAGAGGAAGGGGATCCACTGGCTAGCTGTTAGATCATAAGGCGGCAACATAAATTGTGTCAGTGTTATATAATTTGTTTATTTAAGTAACAGTTGTTTCCTTTTCAATTCTTAGAAGGAGAAAAAAATCTAGTTACAAATATCCTTGATACATATAGTTAGCAAAAAAAAAAATATTTTGAAGTTTGGAATATAGTTTTACCATTCACACAGCAATGTCCCAATACTTTTGATAATTTATTAGAATTTCTTCAGCCCCAGAGCAAAAAAAAATGGGAGAAAAAAGTGTTTAATTATAAAAACGAATAATTTGGTTTTTTAATGTTACTACATATTGTATATTATAAATTAACAGCACGTTGATTTATTATATTAATTTCTGTCGATGTTTGATAGCAAAAAAATGTTACTCATCATCAAAATTCCTGCATCAATTTCGATTACGTTATCTCCTTTTTTCTTTCGCCAGGCTCGTAATCTGTAGTTCCCAGGTTCGAGTCCCAGCTGGGTCAGCGTTGAGATTTATCTCCGCAAAAATTCCCCGCCCTGCCGCCCTCCGCAAAAATTCCCCTGGTCAGTAGGGGACACCGATGGGCTTGGAAAGGCCGCCGTCCGTCGGATGGGACGTTAAGCCGTGGCCCCGTGTGCGGGAGAGCCATACCCTGTGCTCGTTAAAGAACACGCTGGATGGCCTTGACGGGAGGCTACCATCTGTCTCCCAACAGCTGTTCCAGTGGGTCCCCTCCCACAACCTTCTCTGAGCCTTTGGGGGTACATGTGACCTGGCCATTTAGCCCATGGTGTGCAAAAAAGTGCCGCTCAGAGGTAAAACAACCCAACCTTTTTTCTTTGTTGCATAAATAAAAAAAAAATCATAAGGGCGACACACCACTTCGTGTGCCTAGGAGCGCGTGAGGTGTAAGTACTGCATGGGGTCCTTGTCTAGCTAAAACATTCCGGTATAAAAATTTTGCCTCTTTTTTAAATGTCTCTAAAATATTTTTAAAATATGTCTAATATACATATTTTTTTAGCATTTCGTAATTTTTTTCGCCTACGTTCCGGCTATTAGAATTCTGAAAGTTGTGGTGGTAGGGGTGTATGGAGGGGAGGGGAGTCATTGTTCTCTTGCTCCCACCCCTAAATCTGGCTATGGCTAGAATATATTGCTCTTAGGCCGCAGAGAAATAGTTCCCAGGTTCGAGTCCCAGCTGAGTCAGCGTTGAGATTTATCTTCGCAAAATTCCCTGCCCTGCCCACGGTCAGTAGGGGATACTGAAGGGCTTAGAAAGGCCGCCGTCCATCGGATGGGACGTTAAGCCGTGGCTCCGTGTGTGGGAGAGCCATACCCTGTGCACATTAAAGAACACGCTGGATGGCCTTGACGGGAGGCTACCATCTGTCTCTCAACAGCTGTTCCAGTGGGTACCCTCCCCCAACCTTCTCTGAGCCTTCGGGGTCCTGGTGACCTGACCATTTAGCCCATGGTGTACAAAAAAGTGCCGCTCAGAGGTAAAACAACCCAACCCAAGCCCCAGAAAATGACTTCCCTGTCCGTGTGTTTGAAAGCACTTTTCTGCATTTTTAGTACCAAAAATCATGCAAAAGTGACCTTAGATTCAACAGGGACAAAAAAAAAGAGATACATGGTTACATTTCGACACCCACGCCACGTTTGCGAATATTAATCAACGCCAATTTTTTTCCTCCTTTTTCTCCTCTTCCCCATCTCTGTTCACCACCATCACCGTTCTCACTTGAACGCTGCCATCAGTGAAAAGGGGGAAGGGGAACATAGGGGGGCAGGATGAGAGAATCGCGATTGTGGGGAGAGGATGCAGTCTGGAAAGTAGCGATACGGTTAACGGATATTGGACGAAGAGAGAAGAGAGAGAACTCGGCCTTTTCAGATATGCAAATTTGACGCTTCCGCTGAGATGCCTGTCGTTGTCCGTTGCGCTTCCCGAGATTCGGCGATCAATTGCTGCCACTGCCCGTTCGCAATTTGTGTAGAGATCGATCGACGAAAGAGGGGAGCTGGCGAAGACGCGTTAGTTCGGCTGTGGTCGTATTTCTCGAGGAAAAAAAGCTTGGGATGCATCGACAACGGACAACGATTCGCATCTCTCTGTGATGTTGGAAGAAAGCCACGGAAGGAGGAGGAGGGGAGAGAAGAAATTGAATTATTGGGATGAAATGCTCAAACCGGACTTGGTTTTCATCACTTGAGCATTGGTACGAAGCGTCGTTAGATGTGTAAGTGGGTTACGCAGTGGTGAGCTTTTGATGACCAAATATGCTTTCGTGCTGAATAAATTTGGCTTCCCAACTAGATTTTTCTGAGAATCGGTGAAAGAATTGGGTTTCCGGAGCGGCGTGCTTAAGGAGAATTCTTTGGTAAACAACGGTTTTTTTCCCCCTTTTTTGTTAATGGATTCCATTTCTGCTGGAATTTGCAAAGCAGCAAATCTCTAAGTGTATCATCATACAATCTTCTCGTTTGTCGATCACACAAGCTTTCTGTTTTTACAATGAACTAGTTATTTTCTAATTTTAGTCCGTCTCAGACGTTGAAATGTTAGCTACGGAAAAAAAGCTACGATTGTTTTACCACCGTGGGGACTTTTTTTCTGCATACAACGGTCCATATAAGCCAGGTCACAAGAACCCGGGGCGGGGGTGGCTCAGTTGGTAGCGCGCCAGGCTCGTAATCTGTAGTTCCCAGGTTCGAGTCCCAGCTGGGTCAGCGTTGAGATTTATCTCCGCAAAATTCCCCGCCCCGCCCACGGTCATTAGGGGACACCGATGGGCTTGGAAAGGCCACCGTCCGTCGGATGGGACGTTAAGCAGTGGCCCCGTGTGTGGGAGAGCCATACCCTGTGCACGTTAAAGAACACGCTGGATGGCCTTGACGGGAGGCTACCATCTGTCTCCCAACAGCTGTTCCAGTGGGTCCCCTCCCCCAACCTTCTCTGAGCCTTCGGGGTCCATGTGACCTGGCCATTTAGCCCATGGTGTGCAAAAAAGTGCCGCTCAGAGGTAAATCAACCCAACCCAACACAAGGACCCCAAATGTTCAGAGAAGATTGCGGGAGGGGACTCACTGGACAGCTGTTAGGTGACAGATTGCAGTCTCTTGTCAAGGCCATCCAGCGTGTTCTTTAACGTGCACAGGGTATGGCTCTCCCGCACACGGAGCCACGGCTTAGCTTCCGATCCGACGGACGGTGGCCTTTCCTAGCCAATCGGTGTCTCCTATATGATTGAGGACAGGGTAGGGGTTTAGCGGAGATAAATCTCGACGCTGATTCAACTGAGACTCAAACCTACAGAGCCTCCAGTCAAGGCGTCCAGCGTGTGCATCTTTAATGTGCGCAAGATGCAGTCGCTCAAAAAAAATCCGAACACGAGAACGAACAAAAAAAACCTTCGTGTCACGTGACACGAAGGTTGCCAGATCACTAATTTAAAAAAAAAACGTTGCCAGATATTTTTTCTGAATTCTGTAATCAACCATAGTGTTCGGATACTTTTTTGAGCGACTGTAGGTGGTCATATTATTTTGATACTAGATCGTGTGGGCTCACTCACAGAAATATTGAGCGTGTGCAGTTACCGTTCACAGCAAACTGGAGCGTGTGCAGTAACTGCACACGCTCCAGTAGTTTGCTGTGAACGGTAACTGGAGCGTGTACAGTTGCTGTACACGCTCCAGATATTTTTCCTGAATTCTGTAATCACGTGACACGAAGGTTGCCAGATCACTAATTTCTAAAAAAATTGTTGTCAGATATTTTTTCTGAATTCTGTAATCAACCATAGTGTTCGGATACTTTTTTGAGCGACTGTAGGTGGTCATATTATTTTGATACTAGATCGTGTGGGCTCACTCACAGAAATATTGAGCGTGTGCAGTTACCGTTCACAGCAAACTGGAGCGTGTGCAGTAACTGCACACGCTCCAGTTTGCTGTGAACGGTAACTGGAGCGTGCACAGTTGCTGTACACGCTCCAGATATTTTTCCTGAATTCTGTAATCACGTGACACGAAGGTTGCCAGATCGCTAATTTCTATAAAAAAAAACGTTGGCAGATATTTTTTTCTGAATTCTGTAATCAACCATAGTGTTCGGATATTTATTTGAGCGACTGTACCTTCGACGAGCCTTCAAACGAAATCCCTCAAGTTTGCTTTTCAACACAAACACTTTAACTACTTAAAACTATTATTTCACAGATAATTTACATCTCCTTAAGTTTTAATTATGCATAGAAACAGTCTTCTGGGCAAATGCCTTCTTGTTAACATTCAATCTCCGAGCATCAGCTCTGTCGTAACTACAAGAAGATTTCTCTATGGAACGCCGAGTGTAGCTGAGGGCAAATTTCAAAGGCGAAAAAGAATTCCAAACCAAGAAGAAAAATCGCTGCAGAAGAAAAATATGAAAAGCTCCACATTCAACATGGCCGAAGGTGAGAAAAATGAAAGGCACGGAGGGTGCTGAAAGAAAGCATCAACTACTGAAGGGAATTCCATTTCAGCTCTTTAATTAAGAGATCGAGTTAAACGCACGTTTTATGTCTTTACTGCCCTGTTTTGCCCGTGGGAAAATTCCGTCGCCAGAGAGACCAGATCCTAGAGAAACTTCCCAACTCGGTCATTCCCGTCGGAAAGGGGCGGGGGTGGCTCAGTCGGTGGCGCGCCAGGCTCGTAATCTGTAGTTCCCAGATTCGAGTCCCAGCTGTGTCAGCGTTGAGATTTATCTCCGCAAAATTTCCCCGCCCTGCCCACGGTCAGTAGGGGACACCGATGGGCTTGAAAAGGCAGCCGTCCGTCGGATGGGACGTTAAGCCGTGGCCCCGTGTGCGGGAGACCATACCCTGTGCACGTTAAAGAACACGCTGGATGGCCTTGACGGGAGGCTACCATCTGTCTCCCAACAGCTGTTCCAGTGGGTCCCCTTCCCCCAACCTTCTCTGAGCCTTCGGGGTCCATGTGACCTGGCCATTTAGCCCATGGTGTGCAAAAAGTGCCTCTCAGAGGTAAAACAACCCAACCGGCAAAAACCACCACCAAAAAGGACATTCATCCGTGAATCGCTGTTTTGTTAAGGAAGAGAACTTAAACAGCTAATTTAAACGGTTTAAAGAACCACAAAGATGATTAACAACAGTGGATTAAGAGTAAAGGAGAAGAAAAATCAATCTTGCTTTTGTTAGAAGACAACATGAAGAATGCTCAGCCTTGTTAGAATTGAGCAAGAAGATTAAACGTTAATTATGTGCATTACATCAACTGTTGATGTTCATTTGCATCTTACTCTACAGCATCTTAACATCATCGGAAACTTCCGTCGTCTTTTGAGATTTCATCCTTGGTTGCATCCTCTTGTTTATCTTAGTTAAAGAGCTTGTTTAACTGGGCAGTCTTAATATCGTTTTCCCATGAGAGTTTCTCACAAACGTCGAATGTGTACCAAAGCGGGATATGCCGAATTACCATTCTATGAATTAAGGTCTTCGTCGGTCCTGGGCGCCGACATCTCCCGGCCCCCTGGCATCTGACACGTTAATTGCCATTAGTTATGCCACATAGATTATTACGATCAATGCCGAACTGCGTTGGAGGAAATCATGCCGTCCTCGCTTTGGAGCTGTTTGCAGGTGGTGGTGGGGGCAATTCTGGAAATCTATTGATGCTTCCGAGGCACGATTATTTCGAGGGCTTTCGATGAGATGCAGGGGATGTAATCAGGGTTCTCGTCTTGTGTGGGATGGAGATGGGATTGATGTTGATGAAATCTCTGAGGTTATTTCTTGCTCTATCCTTTTAATTTCAACCTATGGTATAGTTGTTTTGAAGGTAAATGAGTGTGTCTGATATCTGAAAGCCGACAAAATTTTCAAATTTTTGAACGCCTGCATTTTGGGTTTTACTTCTGGGAGGCACCTTTTTTCCTGCACAATGACATGGTCACAAGAACTTTTATGTCTCAGTGTACTTTGGGGAAGGGGATCCGCTGGACACCTGGTAGCAGACAGAAGTCTCCCGTCAAGATCATCTAGAGCAGTGGTTGTCAACCATTTATGCTTCACGTACCCCCTGGAAATGTGTATGTAACTGGCGTACCCCTTGTATAGATAGATAAAACTATAGTTATAGTATAACAATGGGAATAAAATAAAACATATATATCAGTGGTTCTCAACCTTTTATGCTTCACGTACCCCCTGGAAATGTGTATGTAACTGGCGTACCCCTTGTATAGATAGATAAAACTATAGTTATAGTATAACAATGGGAATAAAATAAAACATATATATCAGTGGTTCTCAACCTTTTATGCTTCACGTACCCCCTGGAAATGTGTATGTAACTGGCGTACCCCTTGTATAGATAGATAAAACTATAGTTATAGTATAACAATGGGAATAAAATAAAACATATATATCAGTGGTTCTCAACCTTTTATGCTTCACGTACCCCCTGGAAATGTGTATGTAACTGGCGTACCCCTTGTATAGATAGATAAAACTATAGTTATAGTATAACAATGGGAATAAAATAAAACATATATATCAGTGGTTCTCAACCTTTTATGCTTCACGTACCCCCTGGAAATGTGTATGTAACTGGTGTACCCCTTGTATAGATAGATAAAACTATAGTTATAGTATAACAATGGGAATAAAATAAAACATATATATCAGTGGTTCTCAACCTTTTATGCGTCACGTACCCCCTGGAAATGTGTATGTAACTGGCGTACTCCTTGTATAGATAGATAAAACTATAGTTATAGTATAACAATGGGAATAAAATAAAACTTATATATCAGTGGTTCCTAACCTTTTATGCTTCACGTACCTCCTGGAAATGTGTATGTAACTGACGTACCCATTGTATAGATAGATAAAACTATAGTTATAGTATAACAATGGGAATAAAATAAAACATATATATCAGTGGTTCCTAACCTTTTATGCTTCACGTACCCCCTGGAAATGTGTATGTAACTGACGTACCCATTGTATAGATAGATAAAACTATAGTTATAGTATAACAATGGGAATAAAATAAAACATATATATCAGTGGTTCCTAACCTTTTATGCTTCACGTACCCCCTGGAAATGTGTATGTAACTGACGTACCCATTGTATAGATAGATAAAACTATAGTTATAGTATAACAATGGGAATAAAATAAAACATATATATCAGTGGTTCTCAACCTTTTATGCTTCACGTACCCCCTGGAAATGTGTATGTAACTGACGTACCCATTGTATAGATAGATAAAACTATAGTATCCTCTCAGACCTTCTACTATGGCATATAAACTGACAGGCTCCTGTCAGACCTCTGTGGCAAGCAGCTGCTTGAGGGGGTATTTATTATTTATTTATTTTTTTATTTATAGTATAACAATGGGAATAAAATAAAACATATATATCAGTGGTTCTCAACCTTTTATGCTTCACGTACCTCCTGGAAATGTGTATATAACTGGCGTACCTCTTGTATAGGTAGATAAAACTATAGTTATAGTATAACAATGGGAATAAAATAAAACATATATATCAGTGGTTCTCAACCTTTTATGCTTCACGTACCCCCTGGAATTCTGTATGTAACTGACGTACCCCTTGTATAGATAGATAAAACTATAGTTATAGTATAACAATGGGAATAAAATAAAACATATATATCAGTGGTTCTCAACCTTTTATGCTTCACGTACCCCCTGGAAAGGTGTATGTAACTGGCGTACCCCTTGTATAGATAGATAAAACTATAGTTATAGTATAACAATGGGAATAAAATAAAACATATATATCAGTGGTTCTCAACCTTTTATGCTTCACGTACCCCTTGTATAGATAGATAAAACTATAGTTATAGTATAACAATGGGAATAAAATTAAACATATATATCAGTGGTTCTCAACCTTTTATGCTTCACGTACCCCCTGGAAATGTGTATCTAACTGGCGTACCCCTTATATAGACAGATAAAACTATAGTTATAGTATAACAATGGGAATAAAATATATATATACACATTAAATTTTATATTCGTAAATTACATATATCGATAAACATAAAAAATGATATAAGCAATATAACAAATATTATTTAAACTATAAACATTTTACTGGGTAATCAGTGAAATGGTTGCTCTTGTTTATGCATGCATAGTTCATCAATGGTTGGGGTTATCTTGCTAAAGTAGAGTCGCAAGTCATCTTCAACATCCAGCCTGTTCCTATATTTATTTTTTAAAGCAGTTAAAGATGAAAAACCAGTTTCACATAAATAAGTTGTTGTGAAAGGTAACAAATATTTGACTGCAGTGCTTGACAAAGTCGGATATTCCTTCTCCACTCCAATTCGAAAGCTAATCAATAGCTTTTTGGAATGAATGTTTTTTTAAACTATTGTCACAAGATATCTCAATCAACACTTCTTTATTGGACAATAGAAGATCTCGCCACTTTTGAGCTCTCACGGCATACCCCAAAAAGGTTTTACCGCGTACCCCACGTTGAGAACCTCAATTCTAGAGTCTACTCTAGAGTATACAAGTTATGGCTCTCCTGTTTTTTGTTAGAGATTTTTTTTTTTCATATATAAAAGTGCGTTTTAATTTCAGAGAAGAACTAAATCTGACAATTAGAATGAAAAAAAAAAAGCCACTAACACTCGCCCATGTCTTACAAAACACCTAGTCAATACCTAAAACACAAAATTGTAAAATAATATTTTTACGGTATTGTTATCTTGCAAAACCATATTATCTTGCAATGAGGCTTTCTTTAGACATGGGTAATTTTTGAAACCGCTGTATGGTCGGCGCTTTATTAATTTTCGTTCTCGTATACGGCCCTGGGTTCGAGCCCCGGATTAGGCATGGGTGTGTGTGTCGTTTTTCTGCTGAGGTTCTGTCATCCTTTCAGATCTCCTACTGTGGCATATAAACTGACAGGCTCCTGTCAGACCTCTGCGGCAAGCAGCTGCTTGAATGGGTATTTATTTTTATTTATTTATAAGGCCTTAGTTGGTCCCATACATCAATCATAGCGTATCAATCATCCTAAAAGCCCCAAATATATTCATCATCAGTTTTACTGAGGTCCCAGGGCGGGGGTGGCTCAGTCGGTAGCGCGCCAGGCTCGTAATCTGTAGTTCCCAGGTTCGCCCAGCTGGGTCAGCGTTGATATTTATCTTCGCAAAAATTCCCCGCCCTGCTCACGGACAGTAGGGGACACCGATGGGCTTGGAAAGGCCGCAGTCCGTCGGATGGGACGTTAAGCCGTGGCCCCGTGTGCGGGAGATCCATACCCTGTGCACGTTAAAGAACACTCTGGATGGCCTTGACGGGAGGCTACCATCTGTCTCCCAACAGCTGTTCCAGTGGGTCCCCTCCCCCAACCTTCTCTGAGGCTTCGGGGTCCATGTGACCTGGCCATTTAGCCCATGGTGTGCAAAAAATGCCGCTCAGAGGTAAAACAACCCAACTGAGGTCCCATACATCAATCATAGCGTATCAATCATCCCAAAAGCCCCAAATATATATATTCATCATCAGTTTTACTGAGTTCTGTGACCCACTATCAACTATGCAATAAGTGTGTTGTATTCCACCACAAGAACATTAATTAACAAGCCAGGAAGTTTAACATAACCAAAGGACTCACAAACTTTCCGGCAGCATACTTTCCTGAATCGCTAATGCCACAAAATAATTTATGCATTTCTCTTTAGAGAAAAAGGGTAAAAATAAATTGTAAACCTTAACACTAAGTGGGAGCAATGATGTCACTTTTCTTCTCCTCTTAACTCATGCCCAACGGAGCGCACTTTATAAGCTACCCGAGCGCCTGGCTTCCAGGGCTTCTGCGGTGTGATACATTGCTATCTCCATTTTTCATCGGGTAATTCTTGAGCTTTGTCGGAAAACACGTAAGTCTGCAGGGCGCACTGCATAATGACCTCTTAATTAAGAAGTTTTAACTTGTTTTGTTTGCAGTTACATCATCTTCTTGCAATCTTTCCGCACACGAACATTTCCGTTCTCGTATTTTGCCTCTTCTGGGGCAGATGTTTCGCACGGAATGTGCAAAGATTTCGTGAAGGTGTTTTACACTTTCGCGGAAATAATCGATAAGTCTGCGTATAAAGTTACACAATTCTGAGTTGCTTTGTTTACACGGCTCTCCAGTGTCCATAGTGTGAGTCAGAAAATGATGCTACTTTTAATATTCGCTACTATTGACAAAAAAATAAAACTAGGATCGCCATATTAATAACCTGTAAGATTGCAACTTTATAAACTGATATATTATTAATCGATATTTCAATTATATCAAAAGCCAGACGTTTCTGAATTTCTGTATACAGTGGAATCGCATCATACGCTCATTTAAAAAAAAATAATAAATACCCCCTCAAGCAGCTGCTTGCCACAGAGGTCTGACAGGAGCCTGTCAGTTTATATGTCGTAGTAGAATATCTGTGAGGATGGCAAGTCCTCAGCAGAAAAACGACACACATATCTATGCTTTACCCGGGGCTCGAACCCAAGCCCCTTAGATCAGTAGCCAAGCGCGCTAACCACTCGGCCACGGGACGGCTACGATTAACTAAAGACGGCTTACGGATTTAAACTTATGCGAATTCAACTATATGCGGTCGGCAAAAGAAATATCAATTTAAATAGTGCGAGTTCCTGAATGAGTTGGGTCAGCTTTGGGATTTATATCCGCAAAACTCGCCGCCCTGCCCACGATCAGTAGGGAACACCAATGGACTTGGAATGGCCGCCGTCCGTCGAATAGGACGTTAAGCCGTGGCGACGTGTGCGGGAGAGCCATACCCTGTGCACGTTAAAGAACACGCTGGATGGCCTTGACGGGAGGTTACCATCCGTCTCACAATAGCTGTTCCAGTGGGTCCCCTCCCCCAACCTTCTCTGAGCCTTCGAGGTCCTTGTGACCTGGCCATTTAGCCCATGGTGTGCAAAACAATGCCGCTGAGAGGTAAAACAACCAACCAAACTGAGTGAGATGAGAGATGTGAATTGGCTGTTCCCTCAATCGGTCTTAAATTTTGCGTGCTTCTCATAGTGAGAACAACTCGTCACTCCAAATGTGATTCTGGTGGTTAAAGATACATATTTTCATACAACAGGTTCAACCCATCATCAGTTGACAATCAAGAGGGACAGACATCAAGAGGGACAGTCTTCTGATGAAAACGAATTCAAAGCCAAACAATGTTGGTTTAACAGTTTTAGGAACTGCTTGAACCTCAAAAACTTCTTATTTATTCTTTCATTCTTCTGTCACTCTCTCTCTCGTGCAACTAAAAATACTGTGAAATTATATTTTGCATATGTACTCTTTATTTTACACTGTACATTACTGTATATATATATATGTGTGTATATTATTGTACAGGGTTGTATACACAAAACCACTCATACTATACTTTATTGTCGATTTAAGGGATTTTTCAAGGACAATTTTGACTATATGCGGTTTTTCCTTACGCCCTGACTCTGACCAACGCTCTCCCATCTGGGTGAGTGTTGAGATTTATCTCCGAAAAATTTCCTGCCCTGCGCTCGGTCAGTAGGGGACACCGATGGGCTTGGAATTGCCATCGCAGAGGACGTAAATCACACCACACACGGGGACCACACCCCGTGAACGTTAAAGAACACTCTGGATGGCCTTAACGAGAGGCTACCATCTGTCTCCTAACAGCTTTTCCAGTGGGTCCCCTCCCCCAATATTCTCTGAGCCTTCGGAATCCTTGTGACCTGGCCATTTAGCTCATTGTGTGCAAAAATAGTGTGCCGCTCAGAGGCAAAACAACCCAACCCCTTCCCCCAGTGCTCTCTGAGCCATTGTGATTGGGTCATTTAAGTTATTGTGTACGTAAAAGTAGCCGCCCCGTGGCCGAGTGGTTAGCACGCTTGGCTATTGATCTCAGAGACCGGGGTTCGAGCCCCGGGTAAGGCATGGATGTGTGTGTCGTTTTTCTGCTGAGGTCCTGCCATCATCTCAGACCTTCTACTGTGGCATATAAACTGACAGGCTCCGTCAGACCTCTGTGGCAAGCAGCTGCTTGAGGAGTTATTTGAGCCGTCCCGTGGTCAAGTGGTTAGCGCGCTTGGCTACTGATCTAAGGGACCTGAGTTCGAGTCCCGGGTAAGGCATGGATGTATGTGTTGTTTTTCTGCTGAGGTCCTGCCATCCTTTCAAACCTTCTACTGTGGCATATAAACTGACAGGCTCCTGTCAGACCTCTGTGGCAAGCAGCTTCTTGAGGAGGTAATTGAGTCGTCCCGTGGCCGAGTGGTTAGCGCGCTTGGCTACTGATCTAAGGGACCTGGGTTCGAGCCCCGGGTAAGGCATGGATGTACGTGTCGTTTTTCTGCTGAGGTCCTGCCATCTTCTCAGACCTTCTACTGTGGCATATAAACTGATAGGCTCCTGTCAGACCTCTGTGGCAAGCAGCTTCTTGAGGAGGTATTTGAGCCGTCCCGTGGCCGAGTGGTTAGCGCGCTTGGCTACTGATCTAAGGGACCTGGGTTCGAGCCCCGGGTAAGGCATGGATGTGTGTGTCGTTTTTCTGCTGTGGTCCTGCCATCCTCTCAGACCTTCCACTATGGCATATAAACTGACAGGCTCCTGTCAGACCTCTGTGGCAAGCAGCTACTTCAGGGGGTATTTATTATTTTTATTATTACATAAAAGTATTTCTCAAAGATAGAGTAACCGAATAACACGGCATCTCGATTTTTTTTTTTCACACTTTGTCTTGGAATCTTGATTATTTATTTCCCCAAGAGTTGCATTTCGTCGTAGAGTCATTTTTCCCAAAAGTTTCGCTGTAATCCAACAATCTGAAAATAGTCCCTTCTGCATAAATAAGCTTGCCAATGAATAAGTAAAGCGTTTAGCGCCGACCATCAACGCCACAGCTTACCAAAAGCTAAAGGGCAAGTGCAGAACGGACGCTTCCGCCGTCAAACACGTTCTTCTTCGCGGTTGTTAAGCATCAGGTTAGCGCGCCAGAACATGTTACGATTTCCGGGCAACGACGCCTGGCTCGTTAGTAGAGCTCGCCTCCTCCACGCTCTGTAGACGTTAATTAGTCCAGCTCGCAGTGGCGTGTTTCACGTTAACGCCTGACATCTCGAGGAAGTAGGCTCTCTGCGTGGAATGATATGCAAGCAGGAGTTAAAGCCGCTTTGCTCTCGCTCAGGGAGGGAGCAAGAGGCTGGGGAAGAGCGGTCTTTGCCAGTTGACATCGGCACCGTCACAGTTTGGTTTCCCACCGACAAACAAGCGCTGGGATTTGTCCGTTGCCGTGGTAACAGCAATAGCCTACGTTGAGCTACGTCATGGGCTGTGAGATTAGGAGACGGAAACAGCTCTGGTGATTAACGACGGAGACTTTTCTGCTGGCGAGTCGAAAGTGTTGGCATTGAATAATTATTTGTGTTGCGTTTTTCGACTTTGACGTTGCTGCTGTTAGTACAGCAAGGGCGAAGGAATGCCGACTGTCGATAATAATGAGCAGTGGATCTGACTGCAAGGAACCTCATGTTCTTCGTATTTGGTTCGAAGAAAACTTGAAATGTTTTTTGAAAGGGGCAGAGGACGAATTGATTTTCTGAGTTGAGAGAGATTTTCAGCAAAAGTGAAATGGATTAAGAGGAGACTAGTTAGAAGGGAAATTTTTTAAATAATCCCCCATTTCCAAGAAAGGTTTTATCATCATTAGCATGTGTGGTTTTGGTTTGCAACTCCTACATAAATAAATCCTCATCATTAAACAGTCTTCAACACCAATCTTACTAGTATAAATCAAACGATTACCAAGATAATTGGGAAATTTGTTCTAAAGCAGACACACACACACACACATGAAAAATTTATTGAATCGTCATCGGGCCCAGATCCGGAAAAAATAAAGTGAGGGGGGGGGACAGAATTCAATCGAGCCGTAAAAAATTAAAGCGGGGGCCAAGAGACTGGATTTTCACTGCTGTATAACATTTCCCCCGCCGTTTTAGATATCGTTAAAAATTTCTTAAAAATGAATAAAAAATACACACACATTTCTTAATTTTTTTTTTTGCCTATATTTCCTTTACTAGCATTCACAAAAGGGAGATGGCCTTCCCTCCTAGATCCGGCCCTGACCGTTATTAGCCTAACGAGTTATCACGACTCTAAATCTTTTTTACATACATACAAAATCCTTATGCAGCTATGGGCTACGGAGGTCCAACCAGACTGTGTAATTTTCCTCTCTAGACGTGTTTCTTTTGAGCTACAGCTGCTGCATTTGGCCACTCTAGGCCAATTCTAGCAAGGTCCTCTTTGACATTCTCTACCCATCACATCCTAGGGCTTCCCCTCTTTCTTTCGGGGCGGGGGTGGTCCAGTCGGTAGCGCGCCAAGCTCGTAATCTGTAGTTCCCAGGTTCGAGTCCCAGCTGGGTCAGCGTTGAGATTTATCTCCGCAAAATTCCCCGCCCTGCCCACAGTCAAGGGACACCGATGGGCTTGGAAAGGGCGCCGTCCGTCGGATGGGACGTTAAGCCGTGGCTCCGTGTGTGGGAGAGCCTTACCCTGTGCACGTTAAAGAACACGCTGGATGGCCTTGACGGGAGGCTATCATCTGTCTCCCAACAGCTGTTCCAGTGGGTCCCCTCCCCCAACCTTCTCTGAGCCTTCGGGGTCCATGTGACCTGGCCATTTAGCCCATGGTGTGCAAAAAAGTGCCGCTCAGAGGTAAAACAATCCAATCCAATGTCATCCAAAGCACAACCATTAATAGACATTTCAGACAGAGAAGAAGATCGCATTTGGCGCACATCAAGTCCGACAGAGAATACAGATGATGGTGTAACAACCCTGGATTCTGTAGCGTGCAATAATTAATTAAAGGAGAAATTAAAAGGAAGTTCGTGGGACCACGAATCGAAAAAGATCATCACACTGGAGTTCAGCGAAAAAAAATTTTCACGATCTCTAACGCAGGCGCAGTGGAGAACTGCTGGAAACATTGGATAACTCCCCACATGCCAGTCCCATTTTACTAAGTACAGTCGCTCAAAAAAAGTATCAACCATAGTGTTCGGATATTTTTTAATATATATAATGCAATGAATATTGAGCGTGTGCAGTTACCGTTCACAGCAAACTGGAGTGGTTGCGGTTAATGTTCACAGCACATTGGATCGTGTGAGCTCACAAAGACCTGGATCGTGTGGGTTCACTCAAGGAAATATTGAGCGTGTGCAGTTACCATTCACAGCAAACTGGAGCGTGTGCAGTAACTGCACACGCTCCAGTTTGCTGTGAACGGTAACTGGAACGTGTACAGTTGCTGTACACGCTCCAGATATTTTTCCTGAATTCTGTAATCACGTGACACGAAGGTTGCCAGATCACTAATTTCTTAAAAAAAAACGTTGCCAGATATTTTTTCTGAATTCTGTAATCAACCATAGTGTTCGGATACTTTTTTTAAGCGACTGTACTGCTAGTAGATTAGTTAGCAGCGTAAGGATCAAAAGAAGCAAGCTAAAGAATTACGACGTTTGCAGAAATACAGTGAGTCAAGTTGCTTGAAGTTCGTTGATCGGCGACCCACATTTCGCTTTCATTCTTCAGTTTCTCATTCGCGATTCAAAAAGGAACATCCTACATTTCGTGGAGAAACTCTAAGAAAAGTTGCGAGAGAAATTACAATTTGTTAAAGGCTTCGTCTCTTACATTCAGACCATTATCGACTTTACCTCGCACGCGAAGCATGCTTCAGGTTAATATGCAAAGACGTTCTTCTCATTTAGTTTTATTTACTCAAGACGCCAGAGTTCGAACATTGCCTCTCTGTGTTTGTGTGTGTGTGTGTGTGTGCACATAACAGACGCACATTTGTTGCCTAAAAAGTAAAATTAATTTCTTTAAAAGCTCACTTGTACCTTTCTGCGAAACAGCTTTACAATACAGCGAAACGGGAACCCAACAGAATCGACTTCGCGTTCTTTCCCATCCGAACACCCTGTTTTGTATTGTTTGGAAGAAAAACCTTCTTCTGCAAAAGATAAATAAATGAATTTCTGTTTCCCCATCTTTCATCCTAGAGAGTGCATTGCATCATCTTCTCGTGCTGATGCTAGCAAGCAAGTATTGCCCATACGAGACTATCTGAAAACTTCTTCGATGGCAAACAATGCAGTGCATGCAGCACATTGACGGCAGCCATAAACACAACCGGAACACTGGCGCCGTGCGTTTTATTTCCCTCCCCCCCCTGAAAAAAAAGATGGTTGCGTGTACCAACGAGTAAAAGACACACTAACCTGCGTGCAAAAATGCGATTCACCATCCAATGCTCTATCCATCCACTACCGAACGGTATATTAAGGGAGGAATGGTTTATTTTGGACTTGCAGCATCTCTTCAGGGTCTTGCAGAGAGAGCGATTGAGCTTACATGAACGGTAGCAAATTCGTTAGATTAGGAACGAAAGGGAAAATAACATTTCGTTCATTTTTTTTTTTTCCATTTTTTTTTTGTTTTCGGATTCTTTTTGAAAGTTTCTGCTCTATGTAGTTGAGGTACAGATATTTTTTAGAAATATTTTCTCGTATTTTCGCTTCTTTTTTTTTGAGATTGGTTGAAATGTCAGTTGGTGTGTGGCGAACATTTCTCACGTCGTTCAGATAATTTCTCTTTAAAACTAATTTTACTTCTGTTTTTCTGCCAATTTTTTCAATTTGGGATTTCATTTAAATAAAGATGAGACGGACCAATTAGGCTCATGATTAGTTTACTTACGCATGAAACAGTAATTTTTTTTATTTACTTTATAACTGACTTAGCAACCAATCTAGTGTCACTAAATAAAATGCGTACGAATACACAAGAAAGTGCGTCCACTCATAACTTGCAGTTCCCAGGTTTTTGTCCGATGGGCTTGGAAAGGTCGCCGTCCGTCTGATGGGACGTTAAACCGCGGCCCCGTGTGCGTGAGAGAGCCATACCCTGTCCACGTTAAAGAACACTTTGGATGGCCTTGAAGCGAGGCTATCATCTGTCTCCCAACAGCTGTTCCAGTGGGTCCCCTCCTCCAACCTTCTCTGAGCCTTCGGGGTCCATGTGACCTGGCCATTTAGCCCATTGTGTGCAAAAAAGTGCCGCTCAGAGGTAAAACAACTTAATCCCAGGTTTCTGTCTCGATTGAGGATTTTCTTCACTAATCCTTACATTGCCATCGGAGGGAAAGAGTAAAGCGATGGGCTTGAAGATTACCGTCTGTTGAGGGGCGGGCTCAGTCGGTAGCGCGCCAGGCTCGTAACCTGTAGTTCCCAGGTTCGAGTCCCAGCTGGGTCAGCGTTGAGATTTATCTCCGCAAAATTCCCCGCGCCCACCCACGGTCAGTAGGGGACACCGATGGGCTTGGAAAGGCCGCCGTCCGTCGGATGGGACGTTAAGCTGTGGCCCCGTGTGCGGGAGAGCCATACCCTGTGCACGTTAAAGAACACACTGGATGGCCTTGACGGGAGGCTACCATCTGTCTCCCAACAGCTGTTCCAGTGGGTCCCCTCCCCCAACCTTCTCTGAGCCTTCGGGGTCCATGTGACCTGGCCATTTAGCCCATGGTGTGCAAAAAAGTGCCGCTCAGAGGTAAAACAACCCAACCGTCTGTTGAAGGGGACTTTAAGCCTTGTCTCCGTGTGTAGGAGAGTCATAACTTGTATGCGTTAAAGAATATCCTGGATGGTTTTCATATTTTTGGTATAAAGACCAAAGTATACATATATTTTCTATATAAGAAAGCATACATATACCTTCTTTGAAAAGTGTTCCCTTTAGACACGCTTTTGTATATTATTATTAATATACAGAATGAATTAGAAATGTTTATTCATTACCGAGTTGGACCTCCTTTAGCCCGAATTACAGCACGTATGCGATTTGGCATAGATTCCACAAGGTGTTGGGGTGCCTTTACATCTCCAGCAGACCAGGCGTTGATCAGAGAGTCCTTTAACTGGCTCAGATTTGACGGAAGAGGACTTTGCTCCCGGATCTGTTTTTCTAACATGTCCCATACATTATCAATGGGGTTCAGATCCGGGCTTTGTGGTGGCCATAATGCTTATGAATATATAATGCAATGAATATGGAGCGTGTGCAGTTACCGTTCACAGCAAACTGGAGCGGTTGCGGTTATTGTTCACAGCACATTGGATCGTGTGAGCTCACAAAGACCTGGATCGTGTGGGCTCACTCACGGAAATATTGAGCGTGTGCAGTTACCGTTCACAGCAAACTGGAGCGGTTGCGGTTATTGTTCACAGCACATTGGATCGTGTGAGCTCACAAAGACCTGGATCGTGTGGGTTCACTCACGGAAATATTGAGCGTGTGCAGTTACCGTTCACAGCAAACTGGAGCGGTTGCGGTTAATGTTCACAGCACATTGGATCGTGTGAGCTCACAAAGACCTGGATCGTGTGGGCTCACTCACGGAAATAGTGAGCGTGTGCAGTTACCGTTCACAGCAAACTGGAGCGTGTGCAGTAACTGCACACGCTCCAGTTTGTTGTGAACGGTAACTGGAGCGTGTACAGTTGCTGTACACGCTCCAGTTACTGTACACGTGTACGTGTGCAGTAACTGTACACGCTCCATAATGCATATGAATATATAATGCAATGAATATGGAGCGTGTGCAGTTACCGTTTGTCATGCTCGCTGAACTATTGCTGAACGCGTCTTGCGCGATGGACAGTAACATTGTCGTTCATGAAACAGTCGTCACCTGATGGATAGAAAGTCAACATTGCAGGATGTTCAGATAATCCTTGGAGGACACTCGACCTTCCAGCAATATCAGAGGACCCGGTCAGTGCCCCCACACAATCACGTTTTTCAAAACAAAAAAAAAATTATTTTAAAAGTTATAGAACTTTGACCTTAGCTTCGCATTTGGCTTAACAGAGATTTTCCTTCATTTATAAAAACCAGTCTACACTGGTTCCCATAGTTAATCTTAGTTAATCTTAGTAATGAAGAATCTTGAGAAGATTTGGGTTGGGTTGTTTTACCTCTGAGCGGCACTTTTTTGCACACAATGGACCCCGAAGGCTCAGAGAAGGTTGGGGGAGGGGACCCACTGGAACAGCTGTTGGGAGACAGATGGTATCCTCCCGTCAAGGCCATCCAGCGTGTTCTTTAACGTGCGCAGGGTATGGCTCTCGCACACACGGGGCCACGGCTTAACGTCGCACCCGACGGACGGTGGCCTTTCCAAGCCCATCGGTGTCCCCTACTGACCGTGGGCAGGGAATTTTGCTAAGATAAATCTCAACGCTGACCCAGCTGGGACTCGAACCTGGGAACTACAGATTACGAGCCTGGCGCGCTACCGACTGAGCCACCCCCGCCCCTACGATTGTGTACTTCGTTAACAATTAACAATGGTTCTTTACGCTTTCATTATTGCATTTGCAAGTATTATTATTATTTTACAGTTAGCCTCCATGTGACGCAGATATCTGATATTCCAGTTACACGTTTCGTCTAAAATCTAACATTTCATCTACATGCGGTTCAAAAATCTGATATTCTACCTACGTGTGTGGCAAAAATGTGACCCCAGCAAACAAGTGTTGCAAAAATCTGATATGCGAACTTCACGTGTGGCAAAAACTATGATATTCCAACTACACATCCGCAAAATCTGATATTCCATCTACACGTGCCGCAACTTCTAAAAAAAAACGATTCAAAATCATTCTCTACACTACAAAATTTGTCATTTAGAATATGTTTACGACTAACTTTTGAAAGTTTTCGTGGATCAAACCTCAATTTCCATTATCTATATTCTCTGCATAAAAGAATGTCCGAATTTCGAACACGAACTTAATCCTCCTCTTTCGAACAGGAAACGGCAATCATCCATCTGACACGCAACAACCGACAAACAAAACAGATCTTGTTACGGAACTAAATTTTAAAGCTATTGTTCTGTTGTTCCTGGGAAGATTTCCTGGAAATCATCTCCATAGACTAATGGAAGTGGGAGACTGGTTCTTAAGGCAACAAATAACGCTCTAAAAGACTCGAAATTCGAGTATTTACGAAAAAATAGAAAGCGATGAGTCAAGTCGATTAGTCTGCGATCACCTGGTGATAACAGCAGAAGTTAATTGATCCCTAAACCAACCTCCAGTGGACATCGGCTCCTTCTTCACGGTTGCTAACAACAACTCCAAAAAGAATGAGGTAACCAAGGTATCATTTCTCATTGCATTATTGACTATTACTGGTGGATTGTCGTTAAATGTCTGCTCGGCAGTGACATCAAAGAAAACTTTGCAGACGGAAGAAGAGTTGTTGATGTTGTTGTTGTGGCAAAGAGGAAAAGAAGTAATACAACTGAGCAATATGAGCGAAAGCTCAGACGAGTAATAAACCGCACGTCTTGCAGGGAAAGGTAGGAAGCGCAGATGACGAAGCGCACAGCAGGAGTTGTCGAGAGAGCTGTAAAAACGTTTATATCTGCAGGATTACGACAGGATGAAAAGAAGAAGAATGGCTGAGAGCAACTCTCGTAGCGGCAGTATTATCGAGGAGATAGAGAGTAAAGGATGGATCGATTTCGTTTTGTTAAGAGCATCCACAGTTGGCCTTTAGGAAGGAGGATGTGCGGTGCAGCTGATGCGGGATTAAGCGTCTAAGGATCCATGTGGGTGCAAGGAGGAAATGACCTGCAAAAGAAGAAGTAAACTGTATACCTTGATCCCGCCTTCGATGAGTTAATGAAACAGATCAAACTGTTTCGCAAATATAATCATCATATATTTATGATGATGTGTTATGGTAGGGGGACAATTAACTCGGGGGGGGGGAGGGGTAAACAAAGCCGCTCTTCGTTCTGACTGCTTTATGCTATTATGACGATTTGCTGACTGCTTTATGCTATTTATGATGATGTGTTTTGGTAGGGGGACAATGAACTCGGGGGGGGGGGGGGGTAAACAAAGCCGCTCTTCGTTCTGACTGCTTTATTGCACGAAATAAGTTTGAAGCACGTTATTTGTGCAAAATAATAGGTACGTAATCCTAAGGAGCTAAAATTTACGTTAAACGTTTTTTGCACACCATGGGCTAAATGGCCAGGTCACAAGGACCCCGAAGGCTCCGAGAAGGTGGGGGAGGGGACCCACTGGAACAGCTGTTGGGAGACGGATGGTACCCTCCCGTCAAGGCCATCCAGCGTGTTCTTTAACGTGCACAGGGTATGGCTCTCTCCCGCACACGGGCCACGGCTTAACGTCCCATCCGACGGACGGCGGCCTTTCTAAGCCCATCGGTATCCCCTACTGACCGTGGGCAGGGCGGGGAATTTTGCGGAGATAAGTCTCAACTCTGATCCAGCTGGGACTCGAACCTGGAAACTGCAGATTACGAGCCTGGCGCGCTACCGACTGAGCCACCCCCGCCCCAGAGGGTTAAAGTTGTCTATCTTTAATAGTCGTAAAGATATCATGTCAACAATAGCTGTCTTCTCTTCCTTAAATTGGTGCTTTTAGTTAAAATTTTACTGCTATAAATTAAAAAACCTGTATCTTTTTATATGTGCCCAAAAAGAAGCAAAAGCTGAAGCATATCGATGGTGAAATCACTTACTGAATTCCTGTTCACTTGAAAAGGAAGATAGGACTCCGATTTACCTACTGACCAAAAATTACCGGCACCCTATCTTCCTTTGAGTTGTTTGGTTTGTTTTACTTCTGAGCGGCACTTTTTTGCACACCATGGGCTAAATGGGCAGGTCACAAGTACCCCGAAGGCTCAGAGAAGGTTGGGGGAGGGGACCCACTGGAACAGCTGTTGGGAGACAGATGGTAGCTTCCCGTCAAGGCCATCCAGCGTGTTCTTTAACGTTGAGTTGTTTTACCTCTGAGCGGCACTTTTTTGCACACCATGGGCTAAATGGCCAGGTCACATGGACCCGGAAGGCTCAGAGAAGGTTGGGGGAGGGGACCCACTGGAACAGCTGTTGGGAGACAGATGGTAGCCTCCCGTCAAGACCATCCAGCGTGTTCTTTAACGTGCACAGGGTACAGCTCTCCCTCACACGGGGCCACGGCTTAACGTCTCATCCGACGGACGGCGGCCTTTCCAAGCCCATCGGTGTCCTCTACTGACCGTGGGCAGGGGGGGGGGAATTTTACGGAGATAAATCTCAACGCTAACCCAGCTGGGACTCGAACCTGGAAACTACAGATTACGAGCCAGGGCGCGCTACCGACTGAGCCACCCCCGCTCCCCTATCTTCCTTTGAAGCGAATACGATTTCAGTAAGTAGTTTCACCATCGGTATGCTATAGTTTTATATTCACTTTTAAGAGAGCATTTTAGGAAGAGAAGTTTTTTTTTGTAAATAATGAAAGATTAATTATATATGTATATACAGGACTTTTTTCTGCCTGAACGCCGTTCCTGAGGTTGTTTCCCTTCGTATGAAATCAAATAACTCGTTTGAATAAAAATTTGTAAATTTAAAATCAAAAATATTTATTATGCATAAATGGCGTATTTATCAGTCTAAAAAGAACTGAACTTCATGGTCTGAATCTACGTCGTGTGTACGTCATATGCACAATTTCAGTAACTTGTCGCTGACCTAAGAGCACCAGAACCTTATGTTTTAGAAAGAAAAAAATACTGCATATATCCATTGATTACTTTGCCAGTAGAAAATGTATGTAGCTTAAATGATTCATTAACCCTGATGTGTCTGTAATTTTTCCATCTTAACGTTACCGTATATATCAGAAGAGATTTAAAGAGGAAAAAAAAAACGAAAAATTAAGCAAAAATATTATACTCATTGAGAAACTTTCTAATTACATCAAACGAGAAGAAAAATTGTAGAAACGAATTCAATCACAACCGAAGTTTTCCGTTTTCGGTACTACACCTATCCCTCGATTTACAATGAAGATAGGTTCCGTACAAAACCGTGTAAATCGAAATCAAACCGTGTAAATCGAAATCCGTGTAATCGAAATCAAACCGTGTAAATCGAAACTGAATTATGCACATTTTAGTGTTTTTTTCGTTTTACACGGTTTTACATAGAAAAATCCAAGATTTCGATTTACACGGTTTTGTGCGGAACCTATCTTCAGTTTAAATCGAGGGATAGGTGTATTTTAATTTTCATCACAACAGTCCACACCTGGAAGCATTTGCTCGGCTGCTCTTAAAAATACAGGGCCTTGTAATGTTCTGTTTGTTATCTACGATATGTCACAACTTAAGAAATGCCATTCTCATTACAGCTCTGTCTTCTGGATCACTGGTCCTCAACCGTTGTCTTCATTAAGTGGGCAACATTAAAATTATGCTTTCTAACCTATCTGTTCGAAAGAGCTTCAAGTGTGCCGCCAAATATTTAGATTAATGCAAAATTATCCAACCAAATATCAAACAATTGATTTCGAAGAAACAGGCTCAAATTTCCCATTAAAAAAAAGAAGGCTATTCTGCAATTTATAAAAATTATTAACTTTAGTCATTTTAGTTTTTTAGTCATTAATAAGAATTTACTTGTAGTTTCATTTAAAAGTTGTATTAATTAGTTTTATTCCACAAGTAATTTTGATACAAATTTTTTTTTATCCCAGGTTCGAGTCCCAGCTGGGTCAGCGTTGAGATTTATCTCCGCATAACTCCCCGCCCTGCCCACGGTCAGTAGGGGACACCGATGGGCTTGGAAAGGCCGCCGTCCGTCGGATGGGACGTTATGCCGTGGCCCCATGTGCGGGAGAGCCATACCCTGTGCACGTTAAAGAACACGCTGGATGGCCTTGACGGGAGGTTACCATCCGTCTCACAATAGCTGTTCCAGTGGGTCCCCTCCCCCAACCTTCTCTGAGCCTTCGGGGTCCGTGTGACCTGGCCATTTAGCCCATGGTGTGCAAAAAAGTGCCGCTCAGAGGTGAAACAACCCAAAGATACAGATTTTTCGTTTTATTTATTTTTGCCAAATGATGATTGAAATCATTCCGATGATTTGGGAACGATTCCCTAATAATGATCAAGGAAATACTTAGGAAATTTTCTTAGTTCGTTTGTAAACATTACAAAAAAATATAAAAAATATTAAATTATTTTAATCTTATTATTATTGAATTATATTTAGTATTTAGCTATTCGGCCTCCTCAGGGGAATATTAAAAAAATTCATTAATTTTAAAATGATAACCGATTATATTACCTTATGAAATAAGTTATTTAAAAAAAGGAAACTTTTTTTCTGTAGCAAAGTATCGCAGGAGATGTCCTGTCGACATTGGGGCGGGGGTGGCTCAGTCGGTAGCGCGCCAGGCTCGTAATCTGTAGTTCCCAGGTTCGAGTCCCAGCTGGGTCAGCGTTGAGATTTATCTCCGCAAAATTCCCCGCCCTGCCCACGGTCAGTAGGGGACACTGATGGGCTTGGAAAGGCTGCCGTCCGTCGGATGGGACGTTATGCCGTGGCCCCGTGTGCGGGAGAGCAATACCCTGTGCACGTTAAAGAACACGCTGGATGGCCTTGACGGGAGGCTACCATCTGTCTCCCAACAGCTATTCCAGTGGGTCCCCTCCCCCAACCTTCTCTGAGCCTTCGGGGTCCCTGTGACCTGGCCATTTAGCCCATGGTGTGCAAAAAAGTGCCGCTCAGAGGTAAAACAACCCAACCCTGTCGACATCGAACTCATGAAATATTTAGCTGAAAAAAATTTTGCTTTGCCGTCAATAGGATTCGAATCCACGTCTCCCAGTAACATGCCACGGCAGGGTTCGAATCCCACTGACGGCAAAACAAAAACTTTTCAGCAATTCCTGGTATGTCTCAACAGTTTTGAATTCTTAAAAGTATGCCGTGGACTCTCAAAAAAAAAAAGTGGAGAAGCATTGGATTACAGGTCTGAAGAGGGCCACATCTTGAAACGCCGAAATTAATGATCCTAGTTATTGGCCTAATCAAGAAAGGAAAGAAAGAAAGAAACTTACGACATATACTGCTGCAATGGAACAGTATAGAACTTTTAAATATAAATATAAACTATACTTATTATCTAGGCAATGATAGTATCAGACCGCAAAAATTCACGTGCTCAATTAAATGTATAAATTAATGCCACCTAATGTTTTAAATTTAAATGTATTTCAGGACACATTTCTTCAAAAGCTACGGCTTATTATGTTCTCCGTTTTCACCTGTGAGCTTATCTGTGTTTTAGGTACCAATATATGTACATTCGCTCAAAAAAGTATCCGAACACTACGGTTGATTACAGAATTCAGAAAAAATATCTGGCACCGATTTTTTTTAGAAATTGGTGATCTGGCAACCTTCGTATCACGTGATTGAATTCTGTAATCAACCATAGTGTTCGGATATTTATTTGAGCGACTGTATGTTTCGGTGAAGTAAACTTATTCAAAATTCAATAATTAAATAATTATGATATAGGTAATTAATGAATAAATTTATTAATTGTTAATTATCTAAAAATATTTTTTTGTAACTAAGAGATATCTAAAAGAGTGGAGTCGTGAAAAATGCCATCTCCTTTTTTTATTTATTTTTTACTTAAAATATATCAAAGGAACAAAACTTTTAAAAGGATTTGAAGACGACTTCTGAACAGTTTTTAGATCCATAAATTATTGATGAAAGGGGGTTTTTTTTTTATAGTAAAAAAACCTACACTTTGTCGAGTCACATTCGAAGCTCTTAATTAAGATATATTTATTGTAAAAACTGTTTTCGTTCCAAATTTGGGGCGGGGGTGGCTCAGTCGGTAGCGCGCCAAGCTCGTAATCTGTAGTTCCCAGGTTCGAGTCCCAGCTGGGTCAGCGTTGAGATTTATCTCCGCAAAATTCCCCGCCCTGCCCACGGTCAGTAGGGGACACCGATGGGCTTGGAAAGGCCGCCGTCCGTCGGATGGGACGTTAAGCCGTAGCCCCGTGCGGGAGAGCCATACCCTATGCACGTTAAAGAACACGCTGGATGGCCTTGACGGGAGGCTACCATCTGTCTCCCAACAGCTGTTCCAGTGGGTCCCTCCCCCAACCTTCTCTGAGCCTTCGGGGTCCATGTGACCTGGCCATTTAGCCCATGGTGTGCAAAAAAGTGCCGCTCAGAGGTAAAACAACCCAACACAACGTTCCAAATTTGACAGAATTCCCCCTCCCCTGTTTTTTTTTTTTTCCAGGCTCAGAGTGAACTTTTTATAATTGTCCGGAAATTAAAAGAAAACTCTAAGTTTTGTTCGCTAAACAAAAAAAAAAATTCTCGAAAATAAATTATGAATTTAAATTTGATTGTCACATCTTCACTTGAATTGCGAATGGTATATCGGGAAAAAAACAATCTCTCAGATTTCTCTTTAATCTTAAGGAAATGAAAAAAAAAAAACGAACAGAATATTTCAGTGCCCTGTCTGTGAAGTGAATTTTGTGTTGAAAAGTGTGTTAATAGTTTCTTTTCGATTTCAGGTTGAATGTGATGCGGTTAACACTAAATCCAACGCCAATGGGGCTTCATTGTCCTGTGCCAGTGAATGCCACGAACTCTCATCTGTCTCAATCGCTCAATTCACCGAAGAAAAAATAATGAGAGATTGATAAAAAGTGTTAATTAACGTTTTATTTGTTTTATAACATCAGATGGTGAAAGGGTATAATTAAAATTGATATAATCATTGGGTGTCGTAAACAGTTTTTTTTAAAAAAGGGGAATAAAATTGAACTTTTTTTTTTGCCTTGTCTCAAACCATTTTTGCATCTACTTGTGCTATAAAGCTGAAACCAACGCTTTGCCATTACGTCGTATGAGCTGCGGGAAGTTTTACGACCTCGTGAAATGTCTCTACATTGTTTCCGATAAAGCGTTCAGCATCCCAGAGCATCCAACCATCGACCTAGTAGCCACGTGGATGAGAGAGGGACAGATCCCCAATTACTCTTCACTGTTCTTGGAGCATCTCCTCGTGAGACTCTGTTTCCTACTGAAAGCTCTCCTGCTTGGTTGATTAGTACTTTCGCTGTGGATTGCAGGCTGACAGATACTGATGCTCTGACACGCCCTCTATTATTATTATTAGGTGGATATGATCGACCCTGGATAGTTGTTTTTTCCCGTACCGAGAGACAAGGGACTTTTGTTTTTCAGCCGAAACGTCAAATATCTCATTTTCTAGTCTTCTTCATCATCGCTAAGGCGTAATAGAAGCAGAAAACAATCGTTAAGAAGAAAAAATAAGTTGTCTGGATTTCTATGGATACTTACAACTAAATCTCATATGCTCAAAGTATACTTATTGATGACGTTTATTTTTTGCTCCTGAAGTGTTTATGGAGTTAAAAACAAGTACGTCGATCCACTGCCGGTAAAGACCAAAACGACTCGCAACCCACAGAAGTTGTAATCCTTGGTCTGTGAATTAATCAATCGATGTTTAATTGCACCTATCAAAGCATTTAACACTAAAACTGAGATAGTTGATCAGATGTAACACTAATCATGTGCAAAATTTTAAACACATACCTTAATTCTCTTTATTTTAATAGCCTTTTCTGTCTCCTGCATACTTTAAATGTGAAAACTTGATATCAAAGCAAATGAAAACGTAAATATAAAAGATTCCGAACAAACAAGAGTCAGAGTAAATATAAGATTGTATGAGCAAAGACTTATATCCAGAGAAATTTATTTTAAAAGGAAACGCATGTCTGGAAAGCAAAAATGATGACTAAGGATTGTTAATAACCTTAAAGACACGTGATTTAGTCAATAAAGTCCAAAGTTTATTCCATCCTCACGCTACTAAGAATGTAATAGCCTAGAGTCATCACATCTAGGATGTAAATACATCAGAGGATGGAAGCTTGAAATCATGAGGAAGGAATGAAATGAAATGTTCACGTAGCGAACTGTAAATGATTCTGAAGTTAAATTTTCTAACTAACTTAAATGGGTGATCGTTGGAGTAACTTTTCATCTTCATTTACAAATAGTCGACATTAGCTTTGTTTGATGGACATCTCAACAACCCTATTGTTTAGCGTTAAAATAATTAGGTACCGTTTAGGGATGCATACAGTCTTCTTCGGAGAAATGGAATTTCAAAAACGTGAGTTAAGAATTTGCTTATTTTGTTTTGTCATTTATTTGCGAATCAACTGTCACATGATTTACTGAATCAGCTGTCGTATTTTTACATCAATAAAAATATCGTTTACTTTTTACCACGTACACTGTTTGCAGCAAAGACAGTGCGAGAAGCTAAATGCAGTTAAACTTTTGCATTAAACTTTTTAAATGGAAAGTAAGAATTTCAGCAATTGAAAAGTCAATCAATTCAATCAATTCAATCAATCAATTCAATCAAGCAATTGAAAAATCAATCGGAAATAACTTTCATGTTAACAGAAAGAGACTTTTAATTTTCGATTCATTTTTGTCGTGAGGATAGTCTGGTCGAAGAAAACTTACCCAATTGAATGCATTTGCCATTTCTATTGAACTCTAAATGGCAAGATAGTTTTAGTAGACTTAAAGATGAAAAGAATCAGTTGTTTCCACACGGGAATTATTGCTTCTTACAGAGAATGCAGCTTCTTAGACTGTTATGATCATAAGGTAAACAGACTTCTTCGATTATAAGCTCTGAAAAGTCTCCAGGAAATCCTTAATAAAAACATAAGCAAAGAAACTCTTAACAAGTAATTTAAATTTACTCTCTATATTGATAAGAAAAAACAATAACTATAAATTCTCATCTCTGTTCTGTGAATTATTTACATATTCAATAACTGAAAATATCAGTGATAAAGCCAAAATTTCCAAGAAAGCCAAGCGTGTTCATTGAAAAAAAAATCCCGACAGCATGTTTTAACGTATCCAAAGTGTTGCTGTGAAATCTTGTTAAGAGATACGAGTCAAAGTTCCTTATTGAGACCGTTACCAAGAGTCACGTAGCCAGTAACAGGCTGCAGTGCGAGCGAGTCCTTACCCATGCAGAAGAACAGTCCCGTGTCCCAAGTTCCATGCTGCACCAGCGGAGCCGACACCGCGGCTAACCAGACGTCGTCATCCACTCAATGTACACTCCGCCACATGCTGAGCACCGTGAACTTCACCAGAAACGGCATCGTGAAGCCGTGCACGTGCGTCGTGCACCTCGTTCTTCTTCAGGTAGCCGAGATATACATTTAAGTCAATTTTTCATTTAGATCTTTTTAAGAGAATGTGGAATTCATTTAAAGATTTGTTGTTAACACCGAATAATGCTGTTTCAACGTCAAGTACGATTGCTATTTATAAATGAAAGTGTATTAAACGGCTCAACATTTCCATTTCGGTAACTCTTTTGTTAAAAATTTATTAAATCTTCATCTGTTGAACTATCGAATTTTAAAGCAGTAGTTGGAGCTCCTAGTACAGTCGCTCAAAAAAATATCCCAACACTATGGTTGATTACAGAATTCAGAAAAAATAGCTGGAGCGTGTACAGCAACTGTACACGCTCCAGTTCACAGCAAACTAGAGCGTGTGCAGTTATTGCACACGCTCCAGTTTGCTGTGAACGGTAACTGCACACGCTCAATATTTCCGTGAGTGAGCCCACACGATCTAGTATCAAAATAATATGACTACCTACAGTCGCTCAAAAAAATATCCGAACACTATGGTTGATTGCAGAATTCAGAAAAAATATCTGGCAACAATTTTTTAAGAAATTAGTGATCTGGCAACTTTCGTGTCGCGTGACACGAAGGTTGCCAGATCACTAATTCTATCTTCGGATTTTTTTGAGCGACTGTACAACCATCGGAAAACAAAAAAAAAATGATATTTAGTGCATTTATAGTGATTTATTTTTAAAATAGTGTTAACATACATAAAATATCATTATTGAAGAATACCCATATTTGAAACTTCTACATTTTATTAAATAACAAAAGTAATTGCGTGTACGAATAGTCAAAAATCTCTCAAAAAGTAATTGTATAGTAAAAGTATAGTCAAAAATCTCTCAAAAAGTAATTGTATAGTAAAAGTATAGTCAAAAATCTCTCAAAAAGTAATTGTATAGTAAAAGTATGTTAAAAATCTCTCAAAAAGTAATTGTATAGTAAAAGTATAGTCAAAAATCTCTCAAAAAGTAATTGTATAGTAAAAGTATAGTCAAAAATCTCTCAAAAAGTAATTGTATAGTAAAAGTATAGTCAAAAATCTCTCAAAAAGTAATTGTATAGTAAAAGTATAGTCAAAAATCTCTCAAAAAAGTAATTGTATAGTAAAAGTATAGTCAAAAATCTCTCAAAAAGTAATTGTATAGTAAAAGTATGTTAAAAATCTCTCAAAAAGTAATTGTATAGTAAAAGTATAGTCAAAAATCTCTCCAAGTTTTGTTCACTTCAGATGTTCACAAGATCTGTTCATCTCTACTAATCCAGCGAGTTGGAAACTTGGTTTTAAAACATTGCATGTGACCAGCATGTGATATCAACTCCTAGCCGTGACAGGAAGGAAACTAACCCAGTCGCCAAGAAAACTAACCTCCGGTAAAATTTGATCGAACCCTAATATGTTTATTGCTGGTAATCAAAGGGATATCGTTCACCTGCTAATAAGTTTAGTTTTCATCGAAATATTAAGGATAGGAAATTTATGGGAAATGAGCTGCAATTATAACACAGGGAATCATGCTTAATGCGGCGAATTCGTTCTGGGTTGTTCACCTGTGAGCAGCGCTTTTTTTTTTTTGCACATAATGGGTTAAATGGCCAGACCACAAGGACCTAAAGGGCCCAAAGAAGATTGGGGTTATTGGGTTGGGTTACCTCTGAGCGGCACTTTTTTGCACACCATGGGCTATAAATGGCCAGGTCACATGGACCCCGAAGGCTCAGAGAAGGTTGGGGGAGGGGACCCACTGGAACAGCTGTTGGGAGACAGATGGTAGCCTCCCTTCAAGGCCATTCAGCGTGTTCTTTAACGTGCACAGGGTAATGGCTCTCCCACACTCGGGGCCACGGCTTAACGTCCCATCCGACGGACGGCGGCCATTCCAAGCCCATCGGTGTCCCCTACTGACCGTGGGCAGGGCGGGGAATTTTGCGGAGATAAATCTCAACGCTGACCCAGCTGGGACTCGAACCTGGGAACTACAGATTACTAGCCTGGCGCGCTACCGACTGAGCCACCCCGCCCCGAAGATTGGGGACTCATTGGACAGCTGTTAGGAGATGAAGAGCCACTCATTCAGATGGAAGCCACTCATCAAAGTCATCCAGCGTGTTCTTTAACGTGCACAGGGTATGGCTCTCCTGCACACGGAGCCACGGCTTAACGCTTCATCAGACGGATGGCAGCCTTTTCAAGCCCTTCAGTGTCCTCTTTCTCACCGAGGGCAGAATGGGGGTTAGCGGAGATAAATCTCAACGATCTACCGATTACGACTACTGAATCAGCCCCCCATACACATCAGTAATAAAAGAGATTACAATTCTAATACTTCAGTGTGTAAGTTAAAAATGTCAGGTTTGAAAAAAAAACTTTTTTTAACAGTCTTTAACTATTCTATTAATCGGCAGTCTATTTATTGTATTCATCTCAGCATTTTTTTATGATTTTGCATTTATTCTATTCGCTTATTTTTACAAGCATAGGTAAAATTTTGAAACACTTTGGGTCATCTCCATTCAATTGACTTTTGCAGCAAAAAAAAAAAATCAGAATTGTTTGACACATCTGATGGTTAACTGTTGTCTTTCATGTTTTATTCTGAGGTTCCTCATTTGTTAAGAAAACAACATTCATTCGCTCACAAGCCCTCTAAGTCAGTAGTTCTCAACCTTTTATGCTTCACGTACCCCCTGGAAATGTGTACGTAACTGGCGTACCCCTTGTGTAAATAGATAAAACTAGTTATAGTATAACAATGGGAATAAAATAAAACATATATATAATATATATCTATCGACTTTTGAGCTCTCAATGCGTACCTCAAAAAATTTTACCGCGTACCCCACGTTGAGAACCCCTACTCTAAGTAATAATGCCATGGAAGATGGGAATGAAGAAGATTATTTTCTTCTTCATTCCCATCTTCCATGGCATTATTACTTAGGGCTATTGTACAGTAGTTACCTTCGTCACAGTTAATAGGGGGCGGGGGTGGCTCAGTCGGTAGCGCGCCAGGCTCATAATCTGTAGTTTTCAGGTTCGAGTCCCAGCTGGGTCAGCGTTGAGATTTATCTCCGCAAAAATTCCCCGCCCTGCCCACGGTCAGTAGGGGACACCGATGGGCTTGGAAAGGCCGCCGTCCGTCTGATGGGACGTTAAGCCGTGGCCCCATGTGCTGGAGAGTCATACCCTGTGCGCGTTAAAGAACACGCTGGATGGCCTTGACGGGAGGCTACCATCTGTCTCCCAACAGCTGTTCCAGTGGGTCCCCTCCCCCAACCTTCTCTGAGCCTTCGGGGTCCATGTGACCTGGCCATTTAGCCCATGGTGTGCAAAAAAGTGCCGCTCAGAGGTAAAACAACCCAACTCAAAGTTAATAGACAACCTATTTCACGTCGTGAGTTATGTTGTACTAAGAATCCAATCATCATCCACCCCGTATGGAAGATGTGCTGGTTGACTATCAAATTCGTGAGAGTGAATAAATTAGAGGTACTGGTTGTGTCTGCAGCCGATATGCTTTCAATTCGCTTATTTGGCAGTTTTAAAATCTACAAACATCGTAAAAATTGTTTGAAAGCTTGCTTTCTCAAGGTTGTAGGGTGCTGAATGTGTTTATAGGTATCGATGTCTCTGTGCGGGGCAGTTGTATTTCCTCCCCTGGAAGAATTAATTTATGATGAATAAATACAGGTGTATGAATAATTGTCTTGTTTCCCTTAACGAAATTTAATTTCTATTTTTTATGTTTTCTTTTGTTTTTGGAAGCATATTATTTATATTATTAATACAAAAAGAAAAAACTTTTTTACAGATATTTTCACTAATAAATTTCCCATGGGAAAAGTAATATTAGTATTTAAAATAATTCGCCACTCAACTAATCTCTTCGTACGGAGATTTGACAGCAGGTTGCTCGGGCCCGGATCCATGGAGGAAGGGGGTTGAGTTGGGTTGTTTTACCTCTGAGCGGCACTTTTTTGCACATCATGGGCTAAATGGCCAGGTCACAAGGACCCCGAAGGCTCAGAGAATGTTGGGGGAGGGGACCCACTGGAACAGCTGTTGGAAGACAGATAATAGCCTCCCGTCAAGGCCATCCAGCGTGTTCTTTAACGTGCACAAGGTATGACTCTCCAGCACACGGGGCCACGGCTTAACGTCCCATCCGACGGACGGCGGCCTTTCCAAGCCCATCGGTGTCTCCTACTGACCGTGGGCAGGGCGGGGAATTTTTGCGGAGATAAATCTCAACGCTGACCCAGCTGGGACTCGAACCTGGGAACTGCAGATTACGAGCCTGGCGCGCTACCGACTGAGCCCCCCCTCCCCCCCCTTATATATAGAGAGAGAGGCGTTAAAGAACACTCTGGATATCTTTGACAGTAGGCTACCATCTGCCTCTAAAAGCTGTGTGTTCTCCCAATCTTCTTTGAGCCCTTGGGGTCCTTGTGATCTGGCCATTTAGCTCATTATACACAAAAAATAGCTGCCCAGAAGTGTAAGAATCTAAACTCAAACTGTTTAAATAGATCACAAGGCCTTCGATTTAATCCTGCAGCAGTTTTGCTACTTAAACTGAAACTGATGCATTATACACATTAAGGCATCGTTAGTGGCTCTAAATGATATTTAAATTAGCTTCATTTTAAATATAAGTAGTGTTATTTTTTTGGGCTACTTTATATCTAAAACTTTTCACTAAAATTCAGGTCTTAACGATATCATGTGTTTGGATTTGTTCCGAAGCGCCAAACTTGCTCTGAAAACGAGGGAAATGCTAAAACAATCGATTTTGAAAACTCGCGTAATCGATATCGACTTCATCATGCAGAAGACTGGCAGCGACCCGACGGAAACCTGACGTCTGCTGTTATCGAATATCTCCGTTCATTGAAACAAAGGAATATTTGCGAAGGCCAAAGTGGTGTGCGACGCCTGGATGTGCATGCAGCTCGAGTTTTAGTTACTAAGTAGCAAAACTGCTGCTGATATCCATGCACTACCAGTACTGCCTAGTTGTTATTTTTAGATTTTCAACGAAAGATAATGTTCAGAACAACGAGGACGGTCTGTTTTCTAATTCGTGTAAATATTAGCAGTTTTTCATCTTTCTGCAGAAAAAAATGTCTTTATCAAGAAATATTGGTTTCTAAAACCACTCGTGCTTAGTATTTTGGATATGAATGACAATTTATTTAAGGTTGGGTTCGGTTGTTTTACCTCTGAGGGCACTTTTTTGCACACCATGGTCACAAGGACCCCGAAGGTTCAGAGAAGATTGGGGGAGGAGACCCACTGGAACAGCTGTTGGGAGACAGATGGTAGCCTCTCGTCAAGGCCATCCAGCATGTTCTTTAACGTGCACAGGATATGGCTCTCCCGCACACGGGACCACGGCTTAACGTTCCATACGACGGGCGGCGGTCTTTCCAAGCACATCTGTGTCCCCTACTGACCGTGGGCAGGGCGGGTAGTTATGCGGAGATAAATCTCAACACTGACCCATCTGGGACTCGAACCTGGGACTACGAGCTTGGCGCGCTACCGACTTTTTTCTACTTACCTTTTTCTATTGAGATTGCATGGAACTGTTTCCAATTTTTCTGTGCAGTACCTGTATTTTGTGCAATATAAGCCACGCAGAACTTTCCATAAATATTACATTTTCACTTTTTCATACTGAAGCATTTGTACATAATATTTATATATGAAAAATCATACCTAAAAACATACTTAGGTTCTAAACACACTAGAACGATTCCAATTCGTCATATTTTTCCTTCCTATAGCCTAGCTTACGAATAAAGTAGAAATATTTATTTCCTTCAGCTATTTTACATTCCCTCCAGACATCAAAAATCATTGTATACTCTTTATTAATATTTGAGCGGGGGCGGCTCAGTCGGTAGCGCGCCAGAATCGTAATCTGTAGTTCCCAGGTTCGAGTCCCAGCTGGGTCAACGTTGAGATTTATCTCCGCAAAATTCCCCGCCCTACCCACGGTCAGTAGGGGACACCGATGGGCTTGGAAAGGCCGCCGTCCGTCGGATAGGATGTTAAGCCGTAGCCCCGTGTGCGGGAGAGCCATATCCTGTGCACGTTAAAAAAATATGCTGGTGGATGGCCTTGACGAGAGGCTACCATCTGTCTCCAAACAGCTGTTCCAGTGGGTCCCCTCCCCAAATCTTCTCTGAACCTTCGGGTTCCACGTAACCTGGCCATTTAGTCCATGGTGTGCAAAAAAGTGCCGCTCAGAGGTAAAACAACCCAACTCTATTAATATCAGGTTTTCACACCAATTTTCCGTCCATTTTCACCAAAAAACATTTATAGTTTAACTCCTTAAGTGGTGCACTATATGCCGGAATTTCTTGCGTATCTTCATTCATTGCTCTACTTGTTGGCATGAATCAAGTTACCTTCGGACTGTGTTTACTCTTTTATATCTAAACGACGTCTGCATTAGCATAGGTTCGCTGTTTCACGAGCTGCGGGAGTCGTCGGAAAATGCTGATCTTTATACGTACGGCGGTGGTCGACAGCGCCTCCAGAAACGCTACGTCCCTCCCGCCCCTGTTCCTCTCATTTACTGCCTGCATTCCGGGCACGTATACAACTGTGCATCTCTCTCCCTCTGCGTGGCGTGCCCCGCAAAACTGCCTTGCAAACGGCCGCCTTCAAGTTACGAACGACGGCGTAGGAAATTTCATTAGGCCAAGGCTTTCAGAAATCATGCATAATCGTATCTATGAGGGTAGATGCTCAAAGTAGAGGCGTTGGGAAAATGCACGGTTTCTGTTGCGTGGAGGAGGTGGTGGAGGAATATGCGAGTGCAGAGACGAATCTTCAGAGTGTGTATGTGTGGATATATATACATCCAGTGGATGTGTGTTATCTAACTATTGCAAAATGGCGGCTCAATTGTCTGCATTCCTTAACATGCACTACTTTATATTCATTTCTTCGTGCCATTCTTTTCTTGCTTGTGTGTTCAGCCAAACGTTAATGTTGAGTCTGATGCTTGCAGATCTTAAAATATGCTTTCCTCCTGAGAAATACTTTTCCGAATATAATGAATAAACCCGACGTAATCACCGAATTTGAATATCTGGTGGAATATGAATAATTATACGTGAATGGTGGTATTTTGGCGGCTTTAAATAGAATGTAAATCTTTCTGCTTATTATTGTTATTTCTAACTCGCCTGAAAGATTAAATATTTATTCTTTAGTTTAATTTTCGATGTAAATCAGCTGAGCGGCACTTTTTTTTTGCATACAATGGGCAAATGGCCAGGGTTGGGTTGTTTAACCTCTGAGCGGCACTTTTTTGCACACCATGTGCTAAATGGCCAGGCCACAAGGACCCCGAAGGCTCAGAGAAGGTTGGGGGAGGGGACCCACTGGAACAGCTGTTGGGAGACAGATGGTAGCCTCCCGTCAAGGCCATCCAGCGTGCTCTTTAACGTGCACAGGGTATGGCTCTCCCTCACACGGGGCCAAGGCTTAACGTCCCATCCGACGGACGGCGGCCTTTCCAAGCCCATCGGTGTCCCCTACTGACCGTGGGCAGGGCGGGGAATTAAATGGCCAGGACACAATGACCCCGCGAAGGTTGAAGGAAGGGTACCCACTTGATATCTGTTTGGAGGACATATGGTAGTCTCCCGTGAATGTCATCCAGCGTGTTCTTTAACGTGCAGAGGATGTAAATCTCCGACACACGGGGCCACGACTTTACGTCCCATCCAACGGACGGCTGCTTTTCCAAGCAATCTGTGTCCCCTACTGACCGAGGGCAAGGCGGTGAGTTTTTCGGAGATAAATCACAACAATGGCCCAGCTGGGACTCGAACCTGGAAACTGCAGATTACGAGCTTGGCGCGCTACCGACTGAGCCCTTTTTTTTTTGTCTACGCTGTCTGTGTTTTTGATTCGTAAGCGGTGTCTTGAATGGGAAACACATATTAGTAACAAAAGGGATTGTTTTTTCTCTTTCTTCTGTTCATTTGGTGCAAAAAATGGAAATTTCTGTGACAGACACTTTTCTACCCTTTCAGGTTCTGTCAGTTGGAATCTAATTTCGAATATCTATAACTTCGAAAATATGCATTTAACGGAAAAATGTGACTCAAGATAAATTTAAAATCATTATCAAATCTATTTAAATCTCCCTTTTCGGCAATGCCGTCCCATGGCCGAGTGGTTAGCGCGCTTGGCTACTAATCCAAGGGACCTGGGTTCGAACCCCGGGTAAGGCATGGATGTGTGTGTGTGTCATTTTTCTGCTGAGGTCCTGCCATCCTCTCAGACCTACTTTGGCATATAAACTGACAGGCTCCTGTCAGACCTCTGTGGCAAGCAGCTGCTTGAGGGGTATTTTTTTTCGGCAATGTTCTTTCAGTATTTAAAGAGTTATGGAAGTTAGAATATTTCACAACTGTAACGTGCCCTGAGAATTGACCTCAGAAATTAATTAAAACTTAAATTATAAGTATTGCATCAAGCCATTTAATAAAATTATACATTTTAGAAGTTTGCGCGTAATCATTATTTTAATATTAGACAACTGTTTTTTTGTAAAATGGGATAATTTATTGATAAATATTTCAGGTTCCATAACTATTTAAATACTGAACGAACATTATTGAAAATCTAGGTTTAAATAGATCGATTATGATCTTTAAATTATCTTCAGTCACATTTTTCAAATGCATATTTAAGACGTTAGAGGGAGCGGGGGTGGCTCAGACGTTATCGCACCAGGCTCGTAATCTACAGTTCCCAGGTTCGAGTCCCAGCTGGGTCAGCATTGAGATTTATCTCCACAAAACTCCCCGCCCTGCCCACGGTCAGTAGGGGACACCGATGGGCTTCGAAAGGCCGCCGTCCGTCGGATGGGACGTTAAGACGTGGGCCCGTGTACGGAAAAGCCATACTCTGTGCAGGTTAAAGAACACGCTGGATGGCCTTGACTGGAGGCTACCATCTGTCTCTTAACAGCTGTTCCAGTGTCTCCCCTCCCCCAACCTTCTCTGAGCCTTCGGGGTCTTTGTGACTTAGTCATTTAGCCCATGGTGTGCAAAAAAGTGCCGCTCAGAGGTAAAAACAACCCAATTTCAGACGTTAGATTCCCATTGACATAATATGGAAATTCTCTAATGTTTTGGTAGGGCAGTCTGTTACGGTTAACGCCAAATGCAAGTAGCTATAAAGAGTCTGTAAATATAAATGGGAATCAAATAATAGCAAAAAAAATTGTCCATCGTTATGGAAGGTTGTAGCAACTTTTCTGGAGTTCAGTTTGCTCCCATGATTCCATAAGAGGGATGGAAACTCTACTCAGAAGTCTGGCAGAGTGAATGGATAATTCAGTTATGCAGCCTCCACCAGTTCAACAGACAGATGGCCATCAACCAAATGGAAAAGGGTTGGATGAGTTGTTTTACCTCTGAGCGGCACTTTTTTGCACACCATGGGCTAAATGGTCAGGTCACAAGGACGCCGAAGGCTCAGAAAAGGTTGGGGGAGGGGACCCACTGGAATAGCTGTTGGGAGACAGATGGTAGCCTCCCGTCAAGGCCTTTCCAACGTGTTCTTTAACGTGCACAGGGTATGGCTCTCTCCCGCACACGGCGACACGGCTTAACGTCCCATCCGACGGACGGCGGCCTTTCCAAGTCCATCGGTGTCCCCTACTGACCGTGGGCAGGGCGGGGAATTTTGCGGAGATAAATCTCAACGCTGATCCAGCTGGGACTCGAACCTGGGAACTGCAGATTACGAGCCTGGCGCGCTACCGACTGAGCCGCCCCTCAGAGCATGGGAGTCGGCAGTTCCCCCTCCTGTTCCCCCTCCTGGAATATTTAATCGAATTTTGATGAACAGTATAGGTATTACTAAAAATTTACGTTTTTTTTTTCCTAAACGAAATATAATCTTGTGTTATTTTAATGTTTTCTTCTGATTTCGGAAGCATATGATTTATTAATATGAAAAACTATTTTTACATGCAGTTGCAATAATAATCTTCCTTTTTTTATTTGTGTTGTTTCGAGCATCCTTGGTTGTGTCGGGGTACGATGTGCACGTGATTGCTGTGTTCACAATAGCATTCATTAATAAACTATACCACCTAAATATTTCTTTTTTTTTGTAACACTGATCTGATTTTGTTTCCCCCCCCCCCATTTCGTGGAAAAATTTTTTTTCTTCATCCTTGAAGAATTTCCCCCTCCCCTGAAAAAATTTTCTGCCGACATCCATGCTTTAGATCAGTGGTTCTCAACCTTTTATTGCTTCACGTACGCCCTGGAAATGTGTATGTAACTGGCATACCCCTTGTACAGACAGATAAAACTATAGTTATAGTATAACAATGGGAATAAAACATATATATATATACACATACACATTATATTTTGTATTCATAAATTACATATATCGATAAACACAAAAAAAGACATAAAAATTTAACTAATCTTATAAAATTATAAACATTTTACTGGGTAATCGAGTTTTGAGCTCTCACGGCGTACCCCATGTTGACAACCCCTACTTTAGAGTTATCTGGGAAGGAGCATTTTCATGTTTTTATTCAGTCATTCTCTTGTAAATTAGTGATTTGTAATCAAGAATCTAAAATCAGTGATGAGTACCAGAGTCATTCATTTCGCTCAGCTTCTTCAAATTTTTCAGAAAACAAACTTTTTTTATTTTTTAAAGTTTGGATTTAGAAGAAACATTTAGTCCAAGACTGCATTATCTCTCCCCCCCCCCCCCGGTTGCAAGCAAATGATTTCCTTTCTGTCAATCTCTCTGAGCAGCTCTTCGATCCCACCAATCGAGTCCAACCAATCTGAGAAGATGGAGAACAACAGTTGACTGGCTACCCACTATCAGGGTTTCCACTTCCGTTGTCCCGAGCAGCCACCACTTCCGCCTGTTTACCCGACACGCAAAGCGGCGGTTTGGTGACGTACATGATGACGGACTGAATGATGAGGAGAGCACGTGGCAGAGCATCCCTGTTGGATCGATGTCAGAGTGTGTGTGCTGCAGCCTCTCGTGTCCAGCTCTGCCTACCTAGCCCATCTGCCCCCTTCCATGCCATTACACGCTTCGCGGAGGCCTAATTAGTCCCTAACTGGTCCTCTGTCGACATTAAACGCACGGCGTACGGCACATCTTCGTCTACTTGCCGTTCTCACGTGCTACTGTAGAGAGCAAAACTCAGTTGAGTCGGTGGTAAACTCGGAACTCCGGAGAGTAGGATTTGTTTCTTGTTTATAGGAGAGAGTGGCTCGATGCGAATGCCCAATTTCCGTGAGATTTACATCCTCTGCGTAAAACATACAGCATCTTGATCTCTCTGTTCCTAAAATTAGCATTTACGACACTAGGAAGAGGCATAGACTCTTTGAACCTTAGCATGCAAATTATAGCATTAGAAGCTTTGTTTTCCAATGGATAGATGGTGACATTATATTATGAGGAGTACTGGGCATGAATTCTTATTTCATTTGGAAGGGGACTTGGCCAAAGGATTGTGTTGGGTTGTTTTACCTCTGAGCGGCACTCTTTTGCACACCATGGGCTAAATGGCTAGGTCACTTGGACCCCGAAGGCTCAGAGAAGGTTAGGGGAGGGGACCCACTGGAACAGCTGTTGGGAGACAGATGGTAGCCTCCCGTCAAGGCCATCCAGCGTGTTCTTTAATGTGCACAGGGTATGGCTCTCCCGCACACGGGGCCACGGCTTAACGTCCCATCCGACGGACGTCGGCCTTTCCAAGCCAATCGGTGTCCCCTACTGACCGTGGGCAGGGCGGGGAGTTTTGCGGAGATAATGCTCAACGTGACCCAGCTGGGACTCGAACCTGGTAACTACAGATTACGAGCCTGGCCCAGCTGGGACTCGAACCTGGTAACTACAGATTACGAGCCTGGCGCGCTACCGACTGAGCCACAAGCCCCATTTGGCCAAAGCGTCCTTTTATATATATATATCATTCCAGGCCTGGACAGTGCAGTAACAGAAGAATTTATTTTTAAATATATATATAGCTGTGTCAGTCAAATTTCTATTTATTAAAATTCAGTAAATAGCTATTAATTGTTTTTAATTTGGAAATTAATTTTAAAAAAATTCATAAATATTTTGATATAGTCGTAATGAATGAATTATTATTTTACTTTATATAGTTTAAAAATAAATAGATTTCAGTTAAATTTTAGGCAAATTAAATCCCTTAGATTTTTATGCATATTTTAATTTCCCTCCTTTCAGTGGCTGTCCAGGCTCCAGTATAAACGTAGCCTTCGATTGACTCAGTATGTAGTGCTTCTTGGGTTGGCTCTCTGTAGTGGGCCAAGGTAGCCTTGGATTAACTCAATCTGTAGTGCATCAAGGTGGCCTTGGGTTGGCTTGATCTGTAGTGTATCAAGGTGGCCTTGGGTTGGCTTGATCTGTAGTGTATCAAGGTGGCCTTGGGTTGGCTTGATCTGTAGTGTGTCAAGGTGGCCTTGGATTAGCTTGGTCTGTAGTGGAATAATGTGGCCTTCGGTTGCTCAGTCGGTATAGTGCATCACTGTGGCCTTGGGTTGGCTTGGTCTGTAATGTGTCAAGGTGGCCTTGGGTTGGCTTGATCTGTAGTGTGTCAAGGTGGCCTTGGGTTGGCTTGATCTGTAGTGTATCAAGGTGACCTTGGGTTGGCTTGGTCTGTAGTGGAATAATGTGGCCTTCGGTTGCTCAGTCGGTATAGTGCATCACTGTGGCCTTGGGTTGGCTTGGTCTGCAGTGTGTAAAGGTGGCCTTGGGTTGGCTTGATCTGTAGTGTGTCAAGGTGGCCTCCTTGGGTTGGCTTGATCTGTAGTGTGTCAAGGTGGCCTTCTTGGGTTGGCTTGGTCTGTAGTGTGTCAAGGTGGCCTTGGGTTGGCTTGATCTGTAGTGTGTCAAGGTGGCCTCCTTGGGTTGGCTTGATCTGTATTGTGTCAAGGTGACCTTGAGTTGGCTTGATCTGATTTAGTCAAGGTGACCTTGGGTTGGCTTGATCTGTAGTGTGTCAAGGTGACCTTGGGTTGGCTTGGTCTTTAGTGTGTCAAGATGACCTTGGGTTGGCTTGATCTGTAGTGTATCAAGGTGGCCTTGGATTGGCTTGGTCTGTAGTGGAATAATGTGGCCTTTGGTTGCTCAGTCAGTATAGTGCATCACTGTGGCCTTGGGTTGGCTTGGTCTGTAATGTGTCAAGGTGGCCTTGGTTGACCTGATCTGTAGTGTGTCATGGTGGCCTTGGGTTGGCTTGATCTGTAGTGTATCAAGGTGACCTTTGGTTGGCTTGGTCTGTAGTGGAATAATGTGGCCTTCGGTTGCTCAGTCGGTATAGTGCATCACTGTGGCCTTGGGTTGGCTTGATCTGTAGTGTGTCAAGGTGGCCTCCTTGGGTTGGCTTGGTCTGTAGTGTGTCAAGGTGGCCTTCTTGGGTTGGCTTGGTCTGTAGTGTGTCAAGGTGGCCTTGGGTTGGCTTGATCTGTAGTGTGTCAAGGTGGCCTTGGGTTGGCTTGACCTGTAGTGTATCAAGGTGACCTTGGGTTGGCTTGGTCTGTAGTGGAATAATGTGGCCTTCGGTTGCTCAGTCGGTATAGTGCATCACTGTGGCCTTGGGTTGTCTTGGTCTGCAGTGTGTCAAGGTAGCCTTGGGTTGGCTTGATCTGTAGTGTATCAAGGTGGCCTTGGATTGGCTTGGTCTGTAGTGTATCAAGGTGACCTTGGGTTGGCTTGGTCTGTAGTGGAATAATGTGGCCTTCGGTTGCTCAGTCGGTATAGTGCATCACTGTGGCCTTGGGTTGGCTTGATCTGTAGTGTGTCAAGGTTACCTTGGGTTGGCTTGGTCTGCAGTGTGTCAAGGTGGCCTTGGGTTGGCTTGATCTGTAGTGTATCAAGGTGGCGTTGGATTGGCTTGGTCTGTAGTGGAATAATGTGGCCTTCGGTTGCTCAGTCGGTATAGTGCATCACTGTGGCCTTGGGTTGGCTTGGTCTGTAATGTGTCAAGGTTGCCTTGGGTTGGCTTGGTCTGTAATGTGTCAAGGTTGCCTTGGGTTGGCCTGATCTGTAGTGTGTCAAGGTGGCCTTGGGTTGGATTGATCTGTAGTGTATCAAGGTGACCTTGGGTTGGCTTGGTCTGTAGTGGAATAATGTGGCCTTTTTTTTGCTCAGTCGGTATAGTGCATCACTGTGGCCTTGGGTTGACTTGGTCTGCAGTGTGTCAAGGTGGCCTTGGGTTGACTTGGTCTGCAGTGTGTCAAGGTGGCCTTGGGTTGGCTTGATCTGTAGTGTATCAAGCTGGCCTTGGATTGGCTTGGTCTGTAGTGTATCAAGGTGACCTTGGGTTGGCTTGATCTGTAGTGTATCAAGGTGGCCTTGGATTGGCTTGGTCTGTAGTGGAATAATGTGGCCTTCGGTTGCTCAGTCGGTATAGTGCATCACTGTGGCCTTGGGTTGGCTTGGTCTGTAGTGTGTCAAGGTGACCTTGGGTTGGCTTGATCTGTAGTGTATCAAGGTGGCCTTGGATTGGCTTGGTCTGTAGTGGAATAATGTGGCCTTCGGTTGCTCAGTCGGTATAGTGCATCACTGTGGCCTTGGGTTGGCTTGGTCTGTAGTGTGTCAAGGTGGCCTTGGGTTGGCTTGATATGTAGTGTGTCAAGGTGGCCTTGGGTTGGCTTGATCTGTAGTGTGTCAAGGTTACCTTGGGTTGGCTTGGTCTTTAGTGTGTCAAGATGACCTTAGGTTGGCTTGATCTGTAGTGTATCAAGGTGGCCTTGGATTGGCTTGGTCTGTAGTGGAATAATGTGGCCTTCGGTTGCTCAGTCGGTATAGTGCATCACTGTGGCCTTGGGTTGGCTTGGTCTGTAATGTGTCAAGGTGGCCTTGGGTTTGCTTGATCTGTAGTGTGTCAAGGTGGCCTTGGGTTGGCTTGATCTGTAGTGTATCAAGGTGACCTTGGGTTGGCTTGGTCTGTAGTGTATCAAGGTGACCTTGGGTTGGCTTGGTCTGTAGTGTATCAAGGTGGCCTTGGATTGGCTTGGTCTGTAGTGGAATAATGTGGCCTTCGGTTGCTCAGTCGGTATAGTGCATCACTGTGGCCTTGGGTTGGCTTGATCTGTAGTGTATCAAGGTGGCCTTGGATTGGCTTGGTCTGTAGTGGAATAATGTGGCCTTCGGTTGCTCAGTCGGTATAGTGCATCACTGTGGCCTTGGGTTGGCTTGGTCTGTAGTGTGTCAAGGTGACCTTGGGTTGGCTTGATCTGTAGTGTATCAAGGTGGCCTTGGATTGGCTTGGTCTGTAGTGGAATAATGTGGCCTTCGGTTGCTCAGTCGGTATAGTGCATCACTGTGGCCTTGGGTTGGCTTGGTCTGTAGTGTGTCAAGGTGGCCTTGGGTTGGCTTGATATGTAGTGTGTCAAGGTGGCCTTGGGTTGGCTTGATCTGTAGTGTATCAAGGTGACCTTGGGTTGGCTTGATCTGTAGTGTATCAAGGTGACCTTGGGTTGGCTTGGTCTGTAGTGGAATAATGTGGCCTTCGGTTGCTCAGTCGGTATAATGCATCACTGTGGCCTTGGGTTCGCTTGATCTGTAGTGTATCAAGGTGGCCTTGAGTTGGCTTGATCTGTAGTATGTCAAGGTGAACTTGGGTTGGCTTGATCTGTAGTGTATCAAGGTGGCCTTGGGTTGGCTCCGTCTGTAATGCGTTAAGATCGTAATCTGATGATTAGACTTATTCCGATTGCCTAACACACTTAGTTGTGGAGCACAGAGTTGTGTTGTTTTACCTCTGAGCGGCACGTTTTTGCACACCATGGTCTAAATGGCCAGAGTCACAAGGACCCCGAAGGCTCAGAGAAGGTTGGGGGAAGGGTTGTTGGGAGACAGATGGTAACCTCCCGTCAAGGCCATCCAGTGTGTTCTTTAACGTGCACAGGTTATGGCTCTACCGCACATGAGGGCACGGCTTAACGTCCCATCCGACGGACGGCAGCCTTTCCAAGCCCATCGGTGTCCCCTACTGACTGGGCAGGGCGGGGAATTTTGCGGAGATTAATCTCAACGCTGATCCAGCTGGGACTCGAACCTGGGAACTACAGATTGCGAGCCTGGCGCGCTACCGACTGAGCCGCCCCCGCCCATTGTGGAGCATAGGGTTCGAGCTCCAGGAAAGTCGTGAATATTTCTTTCGAGTGTGTGTGATCGTTCTGCTGATGTCTTGTATTCCTCGCAGATATTCTACATCACTTATTACTCTATTTACAGGGGCGGGGATGGTCAGTCGGTAACGCGCCAGGCTCGTAATCTGTATTTTCCAGGTTCGAGTCCCTGCTGGGTCAACTTTGAGATTTATCTCCGCAAAATTCCCCGCCCTGCCCACGGTCAGTAGGAGACACCGATAGGATTGGAAAGGCCGCCGTCCGTCGGATGGGACGTTAAGCTGTGGCCCCGTGTGCGGGGTGAGCCATACCCTGTGCACGTTAAAGAACACGCTGGATGGCTTTGACGGGAGGCTACTATCTGTCTCCCAACATCTGTTGCAGTGGGTCCTCTCCCCCAACCTTCTCTGAGCCTTCGGGGTCCATGTGACCTGGCCATTTAGCCGATGGTGTGCAAAAAAGTGCCGCTTAGAGGTAAAACAACCCAACCCAACTCTATTTACAATCACTTGTGCAAGTGAGGTACCTGAGGACTAATCTTTTTTTTATATTTATTTGGGTCGAGACTCAGTCTCTAGCCAGACATGTTTGTAATTCAATGCACCTAATTTCGAATTCCCACTGCGACTGTTTTGATATATTCTTCGCTAACTCCCATTCTGCCTTCGCGAGAGAGCGGACACAGATGGACTTGGAAATCTCGTCGTATGTTAAATGGGACGTTAAGCCGTTTGCAATAGAGTGTGCCCATTAAAGAACACGTTGGATGGGCTTTACGGGAGGATACCCTCTGTTTCTTAACAGCTATCCAGTGGTTTCCCTTCTCTTAACTTTCTCCGAGCTCTTGAGGGCTTTTGTGACTTGGCCCAGTGGGTGCAAAAAAAGTGTGCCAACAATATTCGTTTCGTCTTTCAAAGTGTTAGAGAAATCAGAATGTTTTGGGTTGGGTTGTTTTAGCTCTGAGCGGCACTTTTTTGTACACCATGGGCTAAATGGCCAGGTCACATGAACCCCGTAGGCTCAGAGAAGGTTGGGGGAGGGGACCCATTGGAACAGCTGTTGGGAGACAGATGGTAGCCTCCCGTCAAGGCCATCCAGCGTGTTTTTCTAACATGCACAGGGTATGGCTCTCCCGCACACGGGGCCACGGCTTAAGTCCCATCGGATGGACGGCGGCCTTTCCAAGGCCTATCGGTGTCCCCTACTGACCGTGGGCAGGGAATTTTGCGAAGATAAATCTCAACGCTGACCCAGCTGGGACTCGAACCTGGGAACTACAGATTACGAGCATGGCGCGCTACCGACTGAGCCGCCCCCGCCCCTAGAATGTTTTGGAGCAACGTAACTAGTTTTAACAACTTTCTATAAAAATTGGTCAAAATTTAAGAATCGTTATCTAAACGTTTTAAACTATATTTATTTTAACAAATCGTATGATATAGCAGTTGTTATTTACACTTTTGGAGAAATACAGCCAATTCTGTTTTTATACGGATTTTTTTACACGATTTTGATTTAACACGGTTTAGAAAAATATTCCAATTCTCTTTTTACACGATTTATTTTGATCTAACACGGTTCAAACGGCGCCTTTTTAAAAATCTCCATTTGAATTTAATTCTGAAAAAATATTTCTGTTCAGGAAAAAATTCCTAGAATTTACATTTATAACAAAGTTGCCGCTTTTATGGTCACATTTTTCGAAGTAGTTATAACTTTGAAAACGTCAGAAAGTGACAACGAATAAAATCTAGTTAAGAAGCATATATAAATCATATTTTTTTGCACTTTTGTATTTTTGAATTAGTGACATATTATTTTCTTTAGGAAGGATAATTTACTTTATATATGTACATATAATTATCTTTATAAGTTTATAAAATAAAAAATATATTTAAATGAATAAAAATCAAATAAAGATTTGATTAAGGATTTTGATATGATTTGTTTGAAAACAACTTATTATTTGTACTGGGTTTTCACGTCTGGAACCAATCTTCTATTTTTTCATATAAAAAAAATAAATACCCCCTCAAGCAGCTGCTTGCCACAGAGGTCTGACAGGAGCCTGTCAGTGTATATGCCACACTGAACACATATTTGTTCAGGCATATAAACTGAGCCTGTCAGTTTATATGCCTGACTGAACGCAGAGGTCTGACAGGAGCCTGTCAGTTTATATGCCACAGAGGTCTGACAGGAGCCTGTCAGTTTATATGCCACAGAGGTCTGACAGGAGCCTGTCAGTTTATATGCCACAGTGGTCTGACAGGAGCCTGTCAGTTTATATGCCACACAGAAGGTCTGAGAGGATGGCAGGACCTCAGCAGAAAAACGACACAAACAGTCATGCCTTACCCGGGGCTCGAACCCAGGTTCCGTAGATCAGTAGCCAAGCGCGCTAACCACTCGGCCACGGGACGGCACTGTTATTTTTTTTTACACGGTTTTTTCGGGAACCTATCTACCGTGTAAAAACAGAATTGGCTGCATTTCTTGAATCTGGTGGCACACGAACCTGCCCACCGCCTGATAACGTGATAGGTGTTCTATCGACATATTGCATGTTTCAAATTAACCGAACGAATATTTTTAGATATCAAGATTTAGAGAATTACGAGATTTTTAATTTCTATTCTTCCTCATTTTTATACATAGTGCATATATTTGAAGTTAGGTGACTTTGAATGCGACTTTATTTCGACATGCAGAAGTTTCTATTTTTTTAATCTGTTATCTATGTATCTTTTGGTATTAATGGATGCTTTGCATAATGTAATCATTCTAGACCGGTAATGATGTGGTCATAAATTAGGGGAAGAGGGTGGAAGCAACTGGATGGATTTCGTCAGAATGGACAAAACGACATTCCGGATTTTTTTTTTTTTTTTTTTTTTTTTTTTGCCATTTAAGGGGTCTTTTAAAATAGCCATTCTTGAAAATTCCCTTGTCCGAGTGGTTAGAACAATTGGCTAGTGATCAAAGGGGTCTGGGTTCGAACCCTGGATGTTTTCTTTCTTGTGTTTTTCTTTCTGCTGAGGTCACGCCTTTTTCACAGATCGGACTCGGGATTTTTCACAGATATGACGCATTATACTGACAGGCCCTTGTCAGACCTCTGTAGCAAGCAGCTGCTTGAGAGGTTGTTTATTTTTAAAACATGTTAATGTACGTTTACTTGATTCGCCTTTGAGTAATTTTTTTTGAAAAGCTATTGGATAACTCATGAGCATCCTCAGATGTAACATCCTCAGACGAGGGGGGCGGGGTGGCTCAGTCGGTAGCGCGCCAGGCTCGTAATCTGTAGTTCCCAGGTTCGAGTCCCAGCTGGGTCAGCGTTGAGATTTATCTCCGCAAAATTCCCCGCCCTGCCCACGGTCAGTAGGGGACACCGATGGGCTTGGAAAGGCCGCCGTCCGTCGGATGGGACGTTAAGCCGTGGCCCGTGTGTGGGAGAGACATACCCTGTGCACGTTAAAGAACACGCTGGATGGCCTTGACGGGAGGCTACCATCTGTCTCCCAACAGCTGTTCCAGTGGGTCCCCTCCCCCAACCTTCTCTGAGCCTTCGGGGTCCATGTGACCTGGCCATTTAGCCCATGGTGTGCAAAAAAGTGCCGCTCAGAGGTAAAACAACCCAACCCTCAGAAGAGGGTAACAGTAATACCCCACCAATTGAAATTTTTTAGCCATTATTCAATTTTTACATATATATATATTACATATTTTTACATACATATATATATATTATATATCCCATGGCCGAGTGGTTAGCACGCTTGGCTACTGATCTAAGGGACCTGGGTTCGAGCCCCGGTTAAGGCATGGTTGTGTGTATTGTTTTTCTGCTGAGGTCCTGCCATCCTCACAGACCTTCTACTATGGCATATAAACTGACAGGCTCCTGTCAGACCTCTGTGGCAAGCAGCTGCTTGAGGGGGTATTTATTTTTATTTTATTTACATTGGATCGTGTGAGCTCACAAAAACCTGGATCGTGTGGGCCCACTCACAGAAATACTGAGCGTGTGCAGTTACCGTTCACAGCAAACTGGAGCGTGTGCAGTTACTGCACACGCTCCAGTTTGCTGTGAACGGTAACTGGAGCGTGTACAGTTACTGTACACGTTCCAGATATTTTTTCGGAATTCTGTAATCAACCATGCCGCCCATGGCCGAGTGGTTAGCGCGCTTGGCTACTGATCTAAGGGACCTGGGTTCGAGCCCCGGGTAAGGCATGGTTGTGTGTATTGTTTTTCTGCTGAGGTCCTGCCATCCTCACAGACCTACTATGGCATATAAACTGACAGGTTCCTGTCAGACCTCTGTGGCAAGCAGCTGCTTGAGGGGTCTTTATTTATTATTTATTATTTTATATTACATCGTTAATAGCTTTACACAGATAATTTATACATAAATTCAAATCAGAAAAAGACCGATAGAAAGTGAAATAAAAGAAAGGAACAAAATAAAACTGAACTCAATATGTGTAACCAAGGGCCGTAATCAAACTAGTTACTAAAAGAATATTACAATTTTTTATATAGTAATAAAATAAAAGCTCAAAACTTCAGTACACAAACTATGTAAATACAAATGGCAATATGTATAATAATTGAAATTAGATACATATAATACAGTTAAATGCAATCGATTCCATTATTTTTGTACAAAGTACAAAGACATGTTTAAATGTGTTAAATGGTATATCTTTAAGATTCAAAACACAATTCCTCAAATTTCTTTTAAAAATGCGTAATAATACAATGTTTTATTTCCGTTTTCAATCTGTTGTAATTACTAGTGGCTAGATGATCAAAGAATTTATGGAAAGTTTCCCGATTAGCTTTAGGAACAACAGTGTGCTTTCACCACAAATTAACGCAAATAAAGTCGAGCCACAGGGCTGGCCGTGACCACGGAGAATCCTGTACACCCAAGGAGATGAAAAGCAGGCTCTTGCAAAACCCGGGGCGGGGGTGGTTCAGTCGGTAGCGCGCCAGGCTCGTAATCTGTAGTTAACAGGTTCGAGTCCCAGCTGGGTCAGCGTTAAGATTTATCTCCGCAAAATTCCCCGCCCTGCCCACGGTCAGTAGGGGACACCGATGGGCTTGGAAAGGCAGCCGTCCGTCGGATGGGACGTCAAGCCGTGGCCCCGTGTGCGGGAGAGCCATACCCTGTGCACGTTAAAGAACACGCTGGATGGCCTTGACGGGAGGCTACCATCTGTCTCCCTACAGCTGTTCCAGTGGGTCCCTTCCCTCAACCTTCTTTGAGTCTTCGGGGTCCATGTCACCTGACCATTTAGCCCATGGTGTGCAAAAAAGTGCCGCTCAGAGGTAAAACAACCCAACCCAACTTGCAAAACCTTATATATTTTTTTTGCTTCCATTCCGTTTTCTTAAAGGAAAATTTTTCTAATTGCTGTAAAACCTCATCCGTTTGTAAATTTTTTTTTGTTTTTAAACGACAGAAAGTTTGGCAGTGTTAATAGCGATACACAGCACAAACGTTTTCTCTGTAGCAATACTAACATGCCGAAAGCGTACGCAATCCGGAAACTCTTGTAAAACTATTTTGTCAGCTGTTACTTCTTTTAATCCCCTCCCTAAGCTGGCTTTCGAAAGAAGAGTGAAAAGTATCTGATTGGGAGGCAGTGTAGGAAGAGGAAGAAAGGAGGAAATAGCAAGAGAGAAAATCCTGTATGTTTTCTCAACAGTATCCAGTTCTTCTTCCATTCTAATGGCTGTCAGTGTTGATACCGCATTCCAAGCAGGGCATCCTCCCCGGAATAAATGAACAAGCGATACTTCACTGCGGCTGCTAGGAGGAGGAGGAGTACAAGGGAGAAGAAGAAGAAAGAGAGGAGATGGAGGAAGAGGCAAGCTGCTTGGGGGAGGAAAGCCTGAGCTGCTTGTAGCCGGAAGGAAATCTCCGCGTGCAGATAAATCTCGGATTGATCGGCTGCGTGCAGACGCTAATGTGGCGCACGCTGGGAACGCTCTAATGTGTTTCGGTAGTTAGGAACGGATGCTGAGCGCATGTGGATGCGGGAGGAGGAAGAGCAGGAGGTAGATCGAGAGTGGCTCAGTTACCTGGTGCTAGAGGATGTGTTTGTAGTGTGTGCGGAAAAGGATGCTGAAGATTTTAGGAGATGTGGGATTTAGAGGATGGAGTAGTAACAAGGCAACTCGCTCTACCAATAAAGGCGAACGTAGATCGTTGTAAGCGCCAAAAAAATTTTCTGATTGCTGTCTTCAGATTAATGCGCCGCGAGCTTATTTACGCCTTTTAAGTCTGCTGTTAAATTTTTGGTATCTCTTATATTTAAATTTTCCAGTTACTGTAATCTGTATGTTTTCGTGTTTTTTGATTTTTTTTCCCTTGTTGCCTGTGTTGTGAGGGGCCGGGGGGGGGGAGTTTAATTTCGTAAAGAGGAAGCAAGATCAAAGAAATAAAATTGTGCAATACCCTACTGAAATATTCGAGAATTTTTCCTGTTACATCAATGAGTATCTAACTTCAAAGCTGTATAACTTCTGAACTATGCATTTAATGGCAAAACGTGACTGAAGATAAATCTATTGAAATCTCGATTTTCAACCATAGTCGTTCAATAATTGAAAAGTTATGGAAGCTGGAATATTTCGTAACTGTAATGCTTCCTAAGAATTTGGGGCGGGGGTGGCTCAGTCGGTAGCGCGCCAGGCTCGTAATCTGTAGTTCCCAGGTTCGAGTCCCAGCTGGGTCAGCGTTGAGATTTATCTCCGCAAAATTCCCCGCCCTGTCTACGGTCAGTAGGGGACATCGATGGGCTTGGAAAAGCCGCCGTCCGTCGGATGGGACGTTAAGCCGTGGCCCCCTGTGCGGGAGAGCCATACCCTGCGCACGTTAAACAACACGCTGGATGGCCTTGACGGGAGGCTACCATCTGTCTCCCAACAGCTGTTCCAGTGGGTCCCCTCCCCCAACCTTCTCTGAGCCTTCTGGATCCATGTGACCTGGCCATTTAGCCCATGGTGTGCAAAAAAGTGCCGCTCAGAGGTAAAACAACCCAACCCTGGAGAGGGCGTGGTTCAGTCTGTAGGGCTCTAGGCTTGTAATCTGAAGTTCCAAAGTTTGAGTCTCACCTAGGCCATCATTAAGATTTATCTCCGCAAAACTCTCCGTCCTGCCCACGGTCAGTAGGGGACACCGATGGGCTTGGAAAGGACGCCGTCCGTCGGATGGGACGTTAAGCCGTGGCTCCGTGTGCGGGAGAGCCATACCCTGTGCACGTTAAAGAACACGCTGGATGGCCTTGACAGGAGGCTACCATCTGTCTCAACAGCTATTCCAGTGGGTCTCCACCCCCAATCTTCTCTGAGCCTTCGGGGTCCATGTGACCTGGCCATTTAGTCCACAGTGTGCAAAAAAGTGCCGCTCAGAGGTAAAACAACCAACCTCTGAGCGGCCCTTTTATGCACACAATGGGTTAAATTGCAAACCGTAAGCACCTCAAAAGCTCAATATTGGGAAGACGATCCATTGGACAGTTGTTAAGAGACAGATGGAAGCCGCTCACAGTATCGTCAAGTGTGTTCTTTAATGGGTTCTCTTTTACATGGGCTCACACATCTTAACGTCTCATCCAACAGACGGCGGCCTTTCCAAAACTAAGAGTGTGCCCTTTCTCACCGAGGGCAGGGTGGGAATTAGCAGAGACAATATTGGCACAGTCGAGATTGCGGTAGACGCACAGTCGAGACTCTGGTCTCGACTGTGCGTGTACTCTGGAATCTACACAGAGTACACTGTGCGTGTACTCTGGGGTCTACACAGAGTACACTGTGCGTGTAATCTGGGGTCTACACAGAGTACACTGTGCGTGTACTCTGGGGTCTACACAGAGTACACTGTGCGTATACTCTGGGGTCATGTCTCGCACAGTCGAGACTCTGAGGGCGCCGAGAGGATGGGAGAAGGGAAGTGGGGTATTGCAATGGGGTTCGGGGTCTCTGTAACGCCCAAACTCCCGAGAGCATGTTGTTTTATGTAAATGAAACTTCGTAACTGAGATGGGGGCCCGAGTTGGTTCTCCACTACCCAAGGTGATTCAAACCTGGAGAACATCGCATAAGGAGTTTGACACATTACCGACTTAGCCAACCTCAGCCACCATTTGCAATTTCTGAGATAGCACCCCTGCATTTAATCGAACATTTATGGTATATTTTAGGATAACTTCGAATTCAGAGAGGCAAAACTCATTCAGAGCAAACGATGTTTCAATAGCATTTAATAAAAATAACGAGCTAAACAGAAATAAAATTCATATTATGAACATAAAAAACAACATTTAGGCATTAAGGCCCTAACGAGACTTTGGACCATACTCTCTCTATCTCTCGATGGCACTGGAATCACACTATGTCAGTGTTAAGATTGTACGTGTGTCAGTGTTGAGACTGACAGTATGCCGATGTTGAGACTGACAATATGCCAATGTTGAGATTGTCAATAGGCCAGTGTTGAATTCGTCACTATGCCGTATGTTGAGCTTGTTGTTATGCTACGATTGAGACTGTATACGATTCAGATATCCGAAGGTTCACATCTTGGCTTTCTATCGTCAAAACTTATCGGTTGCATCTTTTTATATCTGCGATCTTTTGCAAATTAGAACGTTATTTTATTCCCCAAGACTATTCCGACATTGAATACGATGATGTGTTCGTGTATGTGGCAGTGAGATATGGATTCGTGTATCTCTGGGAAGATAACGTCACCTTAAGACATACCGAAGATGAGAAACAAAAATGTGAGACTGGAGGAGGGGGGACCGGAATCACGTCCGCATCTCTGCAGCCAGGTGGGCCACGATGCTACCCGACATCCCCCCAAGGGTCTCCACCTTCTCCCCAACCTCCCGTTTACCTGCCGTACAGAGTGGCACCATCTTTCATCATAGCCTTCAGTTCTTTCTCGCTCCAATGCATTATGCAGCTTCACGATGCTCTGAATGGCTTTTTGCCCGACTTTTACTGCAAGCAGCGGGCATCTTCTTTTCCATGGCATCGGTTCATGTTAATTTTTCATCTGGCTGGATAATTGCAGGACTCAACACTAGAGGATGAGGAGGGAGAGAGAATGTGGAGGAGGTGGGCTTTCTTTCCCACTTTGCTTTCCTGGTGATTGCATTTTGTCTCGATGGCCGTAAGTGCAGCTTTTGGTGTAGGGCGTTCAGGGACTCGTTCCTAGATGGTCTTGAAATTGTACCTTTACGTTCCGTAATAAATTATTCTTGGCTGTGTTTTAATCGTAAACCAGGGCCAGCTAAAGGTAGAAGTGATAGCCTAATTCTCTAACACTACTTTTTCTGTGTATATTTGTTTGTTGTTGGGTTGTTTTATCTCTTAGCGGCATTTTTTTTTTTGCACACTGTGGAGGCTAAATGGTTAGGTCATAAGTACCCCAAGAGTTCGGGAAAAGTTGGGAATTCATGCCAGAATGGGGTTTAGGTCACGGGTGGAAATGGGTTTTCAGAATTAGGTGGACGCTCCAGAATCAGTTGAAAAGAAACACCGTTGTTGACATGGTGACGTTAAGCAATTCATAAAAAGTCTGTTTACAAGCACAAGAATTATGACCCAAAAAGGGGCGGGGGTGGCTCAGTCGGTAGCGCGCCAGGCTCGTAATCTGTAGTTCCCAGGTTCGAGTCCCAGCTGGGTCAGCGTTGAGATTTATCTCCGCGAAAATTCCCCGTCCTGCCCACGGCCAGTAGAGGACACCGATGGGCTTGGAAAGGCCGCCGTCCGTCGGATGGGACGTTAAGCCGTGGCCCCGTGTGCGGGAGAGAGCCATACCCTGTGAACGTTAAAGAACACGCTGGATGGCCTTGACGAGAGGCTACCATCTGTCTCCCAATAGCTGTTCCAGTGGGTCCCCTCCCCCAACCTTCTCTGAGCCTCGGGATCCATGTGACCTGGCCATTTAGCCCATGGTGTGCAAAAAAGTGCCGTTCAGAGGTAAAACAACCCATGACCAAAAAATATTATAAAGGAGTGGGCATACCTGTAATGGATCTATTTCCCATCGTTAAACTTTTTTAAAGTTTTAATTAAATTTTGGGGTCAGTTTTTTGTAACGTGTTAATTATTTCAGTGTTCGTAACTTTTTGAATACTGAAAAAATGTTGTTTAAAATCGAGGTTTAGGTAGATTTAATTTAGATCTTTATCTTTAGGCATATTTTTCATTAAAAAACATATTTTTGAAGTTATTGTGCTCTGAATGTGATTTACATGATTACTATTGAGATAACAATATTATTATGAATATGAGATTAATAATATTACTATTGAGATAACATGGAAAACTGTGTTTATTTTTCTATACAGTACGTGTATGCATATAATGTATAACTTTGCAAGATTTAATAGGACACGAATATGAATTTAAAGGGTTAATAAATAAGATATGAATGCACTCTTTCGAAATTTAATAAAAAAGATAGGAATATGACTTTTTTAGGAGTTTGCCACTCTCACAAAGGAGTTGAACCAAGCGCGGGAACAACTGCTGGAAAAGGAAGAAGAGATTCAAGAACTGAAGGCAGAACGGAACAACACCAGAGTGAGTAAAAAAAAGATTCTCTCTTCGTTAAAAAAAACTTTCAGTTAACAGCAATTTTATTGATATAGATATCTTCTTGACATCAATATATGTAATTCCAGGCATGGGCGTTGGTAGATGGGTAGGGTAAAAGAGGCAATCACATCCCACTCCCCCCCCCCCCTTGAAAAATTTATTATAATATTAATTTATGATATAAAATGCAGGTGTACCAAAAATTTATGTCGTTTTTGCTTAACGAAATGTAATATTGATTTTCATTACATTTCTTTTTGTTTTCGGAAGCATATTATTTCGTTTTATTTATAAACCAGCTGAACGTGCCCGGGTGTCACTTTTAATATGTATATTTTTATTTTCACTGCACTAAAGGTAAATTTTGTAGGTTTACCCCCCCCCCCCCCCGACACTTCACACAGATTTTCAACAGGAAGAAATTTGCCCGTTGTTGACGTCAGCGAGCTCTCTTATAGCCGTGTCTTAGTTTCTGCGTAAGCTATCGAGATTTTTATTTCCGTTATCACAGAATTTACCGCCCTATGGCTTCCGTGATATTCGTTCGCACGGTCCAAATTTCTTGCACAGCGTCCCCCATGTGCCCCAGTGATTGGTTTAAAAATCAGGTTCCCACTTGGCACGTGGCTTTGTTTCTACACAAATTGTGACAACTCGTTCACTTTTAATCTTCATATTTTGTTATTTCCTGCACTAAAGGTTATTTAGTATCCCCCCCCCCCGACATTTTATCACAAACTGGATTATGTGGAAACTTTTTTTGCATTAAACTACTAAAATTGTTTATATGTAACATAGATACTGAATGTTTCTTCCTTTCTGACTTTCACATTTGTGGATTACTAGAATTTTTTTGTTTTGAGTTGTTTTCGTTTTATGTGTATTACATTCAATGCGACTACTGATGTTTTCAATTGAAATTGTTTCTGTATAGAGATCTCACGAACTCTTGTGAGACCTCAAAAGTTTTTGTATAATGTAAAACATTATCTGAAATAAAAATTATCTATCTATCTACCTAGTTTGAACACGAAGAATTCCTCGGTGTTGCAAAAGCCATTGCTGACTCGCTCTCAGAGTCCGTCGCAAACGATCAAGATATTTATTTCGTCATATTTTAGCATTCTGTTATTCCCTATGTACTTCACCGAAAGGTCCCAAATTTCGTAGGCGGGTTCCCCCTGCCCGACCTCATGTTTGGTTAGAAAATCTAGTCCCTAGCTGCAATGGAACTCCTAAATAATGCCTTTGGAAATGTGGGGAATCTGGCAACAGCAGCAGATTTAAATGATATTTTTAACTCTTTACTTTCAGAGTTAGGGAGCAGTAAATGGCAACAATAGATTTGACAGTTGTTGGTTGGTTGTTTGGGGTTTTTTGGCGCAAGAGCAACAGGGCTATATTGCGCCAAACAAAAAGATATAAATGGATAAAAGTCATTGGAACCCACAACCAAAGTTAAAAACACACAGAATCATAACCAGAACAAAAAAGATAAGTAAAAATCACAAAAAGTAACAACACGTGTAAAATCGACAATAAAATGGGTGTATAGGACCCAGTAAAAAACAGAAACAAGCGTAAAATCAAAGTAACAAAGTAAAAAGGTTCATAAACGCATAAAATATCCAGTAAAACGTAAAAAGTCAACAATTACAAGGGGTGTATAGGACCCATGTAAAAAACAGGTAAAAATCCACTAAAAAAGAGAAAATTCATAAACGAGTATAATATCCGGTAAAGCGTAAAAATTCGAAAACAGTAGTTAAAAGTGAATCATCGGATAAAAGATGTCCGAGTGTAAGGGGCTCGGACGTAAAATCGTGAAAGTTAAAAAACAGACGTCTTTCAAGGTTAAAACAAACACAGTCAATTAAAATATGCTTCACAGTTAAAACGGTGTCACAAAACTCGCACTTAGGTACTGCGTCCTCCTTAATAGATTTGACAGCGATTCTCGTTCCCGTAGGAATAAAATGGTAAATATTTTTGCTTCTAGCAAGCCCCCCTTTTGGACTTTCGACCTGAAATTTTGCACTGCAATCCGAACCACAACCTGAAACATTCTCTGAAACTTTGGAGCGTGTAGGTCGATTTTCCGATAAGTTATGGCTGCTACAGACACATAGACATTTTTTATTATATAGATATGAAAAAACATTTTTACTTATATTTTCAATAAGTTTCATTTTTTATCGTTTTGTTTACGGTACCTTTATTTATATTTTAATATAAATCTCCCTCGCCCCCCTGAAAAAATTACCGCAGGCGTCCGTGATTCAATGATATGTAATTATCGACGAAAAACCTAATTTCCTTTCGTCTAAGTTTTTCGTCCAGAATTATATATCATTGAATCACGGACGCCTGCGAAAATTTTTTCAGGGGGTCGAGGACTTCAAGGGAACTTTATCTTTCTGAAACGTTTAGCTGGGTTCATCTATTGCTGCCTCTAAAAATTTTGCTTACGTAGAAGTTCCCAAAACCTTCTGAAGAGTTGAATTCAACCTTTCGAGGAGCAATTTACAAACCTCAAATTAGACCTCATTCGAACTACAGCTCATCCAACCCGAGGCTGATTCTTAAAAATAGGGAAAAGATTAATGGGAAACATTAAACTTTGGTACATCTCTCCTACTAGTTTTGTGTTACGTGCAACAATAGACCCTGGCCGGATAAACGAAAGGCCCGGTTAATCCAAAAATTGTGTCAGAAAATAAATAGAAACGGCAAATGACAAAAATACTAGCTGTACTGTATTTTAATTAATAATTTGTTGTACAATATTAACAATTTACTCACACTCACTTGAAAAAGCCCGTGATTTTCTTTGAACTTAACACTCTTTTACTTTCAAAGTCTTGCCATTTTTTAATAAACATCACTTCAATCGCAGATGAGGCCTGTTGTTGTTCAATGTATCTTATTGCAACATCCAAAGCTCCTTTTCCTTCAGTGTGGTTAACTTTCCCTTCGTCTTCATCTTTATTCTCCGCTTTGTTTGTTTTAAATCCTGATGCTGAGGGGGGCGGGGGTGGCTCAGTCGGTAGCGCGCCAGGCTCGTAATCTGTAGTTCCCAGGTTCGAGTCCCAGCTGGGTCAACGTTAAGATTTATCTCCGCAAAATTCCCTGCCCACGGGGGACACCGATGGGCTTGGAAAGGCCGCCGTCCGTCGGATGGTACGTTAAGCCGTGGCCTCGTGTGCGAGAGAGCCATACCCTGTGCACGTTAAAGAACACGCTGGATGGCCTTGACGGGAGGCTACCATCTGTCTCCCAACAGCTATTCCAGTGGGTCCCCTCCCCCAACCTTCTCTGAGCCTTCGGGGTCCATGTGACCTGGCCATTTAGCCCATTGTGTGCAAAAAAGTGCCGCTCAGAGGTAAAACAACCCAACCTGATGCTGAGGTTTCTTGCGCTGTCACAAACGTTTTCGTTAGAAGTAGTTTATAATTTAACCCAGTCTCATCTACATTGTAGATTTGTTCTGCGCATAGGCCTTCTTCTTCAGTAAGCACTAAAAGTTTTTCTGAAAATTCCTTTGCTGCTAAAGGATCAGCTGACAATTTCTCACCACAAATACCAAGGTAATTGAACACCATGCCGTTTTTTCCAACGAGAAAGCCATCCCTCGCTTGCTGAAAATCTCCCCCATTATCGATTTTAGAATGAAAGATTAATGCTTTTTCTTTCAAGATTGGCCCACTGATTGGCGTTCCTTTTCGACGCTCTTGCATGAACCATAACCAAAGTGCATCATCGACAATTTCATTTTTCGGCTTTTTAAGAGTGCACCGAGAAGAAAGCGTTTTTTCAGACTCGACTTGAGTGCAAAAATCTAATAAAGAATTTCTATTCCTTCTCCAGTCATTTACCGTGGGGGCGGGGGTGGCTCAGTCGGTAGCGCGCCAGGCTCTTAATCTGTAGTTCCCAGGTTCGAGTCGTAGCTGGGTCAGCGTTGAGATTTATCTCCGCAAAAATTCCCCGTCCTGCCCACGGTCAGTAGGGGACACCGATGGGCTTGGAAAGGCCGCCGTCCGTCGGATGGGACGTTAAGCCGTGGCCCCGTGTGCGGGAGAGCCATACCTTGTGCACGTTAAAGAACACGCTGGATGGCCTTGACGGGAGGCTACCGTCTGTCTCCCAACAGCTGTTCCAGTGGGTCCCCTCCCCCAACCTTCTCTGAGCCTTCGGGGTCCATGTGACCTGGCCATTTAGCCCATGGTGTGCCAAAAAGTGCCGCTCAGAGGTGAAACAACCTAACCCAACTCATTTACCGTGCTTTTACCAACACCTAGTTCATCACAAGTATGCTTTACTGGATCACCTTTGTCAATACGTTCTAACGCTTTTAATTTCATCTCCATTGTAACAACATTACGCTTACGTTTGCACCTACTCATTTTGTACCACACAATAATTAATAGATCACTAAACGCACTCCTGTATACGCACAGTACACTTTAATACTCACAAAGAGAAACTGAAGCAAATATGTACTACACGCGGCGACTTCCGCTTCTTGGAACGACCGGTTGAAGCGGAGGCCGGTTGAGCCTAGACCGCATAAGAGTCTACTGAATTATTTTTAGGCTTATATTCTTCACAAATGATGGGCGGGGGGTGGCTCAGTCGGTAGCGCGCAAGGTTCGTAATCTGTAGTTCCCAGGTTCGAGTCCCAGCTGGGTCAGCGTTGAGATTTATCTCCGCAAAATTCCCTGCCCTGCCCACGGTCAGTAGGCGACACCGATGGGCTTGGAAAGGCCCCCGTCCGTCGGATGGGACGTTAAGCCGTGGCCCCGTGTGCGGGAGAGCCATACCCTGTGCACGTTAAAGAACACGCTGGATGGCCTTGACGGGAGGCTACCATCTGTCTCTCAACAGCTGTTCCAGTGGGTCCCCTCCCTCAACCTTCTCTGAGTCTACGGGGTCCATGTGACCTAGCCATTTAGCCCATGGTGTGCAAAAAAGTGCCGCTCAGAGGTAAAACAATCCAATACAATCCAATCCTTCACAAATGAAAATTATATTGAATAAATTGTTACATATATCTGCCAAAAACGATTACAAGTGTAGCATAAGGTTTGTTAGAATCAGCGCCCATTCCACCAGAAAATCAGAGATAGAAGCTTTTACATCGCACCCTCTAAACCGGTATTAAAATACATATGGCAGTGGGGACTTTTTTATTTTGGTGTAAAAGTTTTCTTCCCAGCCTATGTAGCTCCGTTGAAGATTATTACAGAGAAGGCTAAAAAATATTAGGATAATTCCAAGTAAGTTATTTTCATATCTTTTTTGTAAATTTAAGAAACTGATAGTATTAAAATTTAAATTGTAAAATTAATGAGCTGAACACGAAAAGTTTAGTAAACTTCCTTATTGTGCAGAGAACAAGACAAATTGTTTCATTGCGAGCAGTAGTTTTGAAAATCTCTTTGACCTTGAAAGTCTTCAAAGAAATCGTCGGTAGTATAAATGCTTCAACTATAAATTGGAACAGGTATACCAGAACTTAATTGATCAAAAGAGGACAAGCATTTCAATCCGGCAGAGCTGGGATTGGGTTGGGTTGTTTTACATCTGAGCGGCACTTTTTTTGCACACCATGGGCTAAATGGCCAGGTCACATGGACCCCGAAGGCTCAGAGAAGGTTGGGGGAGGGGACCCACTGGAACAGCTGTTGGGAGACAGATGGTAGTCTCCCGTCAAGGCCATCCAGTATGTTCTTTAACGTGCACAGGGTATGGCTCTCCCGCACACGGGGCCACGGCTTAACGTCCCATCCGGCGGACGGCGGCCTTTCCAAGCCCATCGGTGTCCCCTACTGACCGTGGGCAGAGCGGGGAATTTTGCGGAGATAAATCTCAACGCTGACCCAGCTGGGACTCGAACCTGGGAACTACAGATTACGAGCCAAGCCCATCGCTGTCCCCTACTGACCGTGGGCACGGCGGGGAATTTTGCGGAGATAAATCTCAACGCTGACCCAGCTGGGACTGGAACCTGGGAACTACAGATTACGAGCCTGGCGCGCTACCGATTGAGCCACCCCCGCCCCCAAAAATTTTCAGGTCTTCAAAGCTGTTCCATGCCTTAGGTGAGTATTTCTCAACCTTTTTGAAAAAAGGTTTTAGCACTACAAGTACTTAAACTTTTCAAACATAATTTTTTTTTACCGTTGCAACTCATTTGTTTAAACAAGTTAATCGCAAATACACAGTTGTGCTGAAAAAAAGTGCAAACGTAATAAACGCTGTAAAACTGAAAACAAAAATTCAGATATTTCACCCCCCCCCCCCGACTTTTCTCTCGTACCCTTAAAGGTACGCGCACCATCAGTTAAGAAAAACTTCTTTAAATATTATAATTCATTAATTATATATTATAATTTCTAAGTTTAATGAGTACAATTTGAATTTTTAGTCTCGTGTAGTCCTCTTACCAAATGTCGTTTGGCGAAAGAAGTAATTTAATGCACATCAGAGGTTTCTTTGCAGCTGCTCTTAATTGCAGGGATAATTTTCCATCTTTTTTCCGTCTCTTCTCTGAATTGATCATTGCTGCCTAGTTGGGAAAAAAAAAACTCATAGAAATTCTGTAATTAATCAAATAAGGCTCCTAGAGCATTTTCGTAATCCAATATTAGCAGCAAACAAAGTGCATCTTAAAATACTCAAGGTTTCCTCTCTTCATTTTCCCGAATTTTTTTTTTAATTCTCTGTGTAAATACTCCTAACATTACTCATTTGGACTTTCTGTAATAGTGGACGCCCCTCCCCGCTAAATAAATGCAGAATTTAGAAAAAAATGTTTCTTTTCTGGATTCGTATCTGACTGATTTTTTTTTTTTATAATCATCTTATTAGCAGTAGATTATAGATCTTGTAGGATTAAAACTAAAAAAACTAAATGGTGAAAAGCTCTAGCGACGAGCTTGATTACGGAGATAAGCGTGGTAGTTTGTCGTTTATTTCACCTTAGAACTTGAACTTGGGACATACTTCAAAATTAAGTATTTAGTTGTAAAAATAAGTCACATGTTTTGAGATTTATTGAACTCGATTTCCATTGCAGAACATTTCTCCCTCTGTTTTTGAATATTTTTAAAAATGCATGAAATATACATCAATTTAATAATATTTTGATCCTGTTAATTATGCTAGTATTTTCAAAGGGTGCTCTTCTCTCCATAGATCCGGTGCTGACCAGCATCACCTATGTAGCATGCAAACATTTTATCTTCCATATTTATGGGGCGGGGGTGGCTCAGTCGGTAGCGCGCCAGGCTCGTAATCTGCAGTTCCCAGGTTCGAGTCCCAGCTGGGTCAGCGTTGATATTTATCTCTGCAAAACTCCCCTCCTGACCAATGTGAATAAGGAACACAGAAGGGTTTGGAAAGACCGCCGTCCGTCGGATGGGACGTTAAGCCGTGGCCCCGTGTGCGGGAGAGCCATACCCTGTGCACGTTAAAGAACACGCTGGATGGCCTTGACGGGAGGCTACCATCTGTCTCCCAACAGCTGTTCCAGTGAGTCCCCCTCCTCCAACCTTCTCTGAGCCTTTGGGGTCCTTGTGACCTGGCCATTTAGCCCATGGTGTACAAAAAAGTACCGCTGAGAGGTAAAACAATCCAATGTTAAAGAACACGCTGGAAAGCTGTTGGGAGAAAAGCACGCTGGATTGCCTTGACCCCCGTCAAGGCCATCCAGCGTGCTTTTCTCCCAACAGCTGTTCCAGTGAGTCCCCTCCCCCAACCTTCTCTGAGCCTTCGGGGTCCATGTGACCTGGCCATTTAGCCCGTGGTGTGCAAAAAAGTGCCGCTCAGAGGTAAAACAACCCAAATTCCATATTTATTTTTATATTGGGAGATTTGGAAAATGCGAATCATAATATTTTATCGATATCTATTCAATCCAAGGCCGTCCCGTGGCCGAGTGGTTAGCACGCTTGGCTACTTGATCTAAGGCACCTGGGTTCGAGCCCCGGAATTAGGCGTGGATGTGTGTGTCATTTTTCTGCTGAGGTCCTGCCATCCTCTCAGATCTCCTACTGTGGCATATAAACTGACAGGCTCCTGTCAGACCTCTGTGGCAAGCAGCTGCTTGAGGGGCTTTTTTTCAATCCAAAATGAATTTTTAATTTAGTCCCCAAAACAAAGAAGTTGAATGACGTCCGACGGACGGACAAAGGAAAGCATTAGCTCGTTTTTTACAAATGGACTAAAAACATCATTTGTTGTATATGTATAATAAATAAATAAATACCCCCTCAAGCAGCTGCTTGCCACAGAGGTCTGACAGGAGCCTGTCAGTTTATATGCCACAGTAGAAGATCTGAGAGGATGGCAGGACCTCAGCAGAAAAACGACACTACATCCATACCTTACCCGGGACTCGAACCCAGGTCCCTTAGATTAGCTGCCAAGCGCGCTAACCACTCGGCCACGATGCTTAATTTGGCTACTAGCACACAGAGGTTAGATTAAAAAATAAATCAGAATATGTGCAAATACAAAATGCACTTGCAGGGATGGCATGTACCCAAGTTATAGTTTCGGGAGGGAGTCTGAGAAAAAGACTCGAGAGGGTTTCCCATATACTAAAATATTCCACCCACAGGAAACGTTAAAATAATATTCTATATGGAATAAAATTTTATAGTTTTCTTAATCTTTTTTTAGTGCCGAACATAAAATATGGGACTAAAATAAGATTATATAAAGACAATTGTTTTGGATTTCAAAGCAGATAGATAAGTTTGAGATTTTGTATAACTATCGAGGGAACCCCCCACCTCCCCCGGTAGTCTTATACGAAATCTCAATCCCTTACTTACTAGACCAGCGTTTAAATTTATCTCTGCAAAACTCGCCGCCCTGTCCACAGTCAGTAGGGGACACCGGTGGGTTTGGAAAAGCCGCCGTCCGTCGGATGGGACGTTAAGCCGTGGCCTCGTGTGCGGATAGCCATACCCTGTGCACTTTAAAGAACACGCTGGATGGCCTTGACGGGGGGGGGCTACCATCTGTCTCCCAACAGCTGTTCCAGTGAGTCACCTCCCCTAACTTTCTCTGAGCCTTTGGGGTCCTTGTGACCTGGCCATATAGCCCATAGTGTGCAAAAAAGTGCCGCTCAGAGGTAAAACAACCCATACACGTTGAATAACACACTGGATGGCCTTGAAAGAAGGCTACCATCTGTCTCCCAACAGCTGTTCAATGGATCTCCTCCCCACAACCTTCTCTGAACCCTCGGGGTCCTTGTGACCTGGCCATTTAGCCCATTGTGTGCAGAAAGTGCTGCTCAGAGGTAAAACAATCCCCCCTCCCCCGGGTAAGCCTCTATTGCAGGTAGAAACTGTTAGCAAATAGGAGTAGGGCACATTTGCAATGCCTTAAAATCAGGACGATACATTTAATACCTGATCATATTTTAGTCGGCCAGTTACAACAACCGCGGTTTTAAATATGCGACATTCGATACACTTCCGATACATATTTTCTAAGCCTTATATTATGAAAAGTAATTTATGGTTATTTAGTGATTCTGATCACACATCAAAATCGATGCACCCATAAAAATGCATCCACCAAAGGGCCTACGAAATAGTACTTAGGGCCTACAAAGACCTAATTCCTAGGGCCTTAATCCGTTCCTGATTCCTTATCAATGTGTCACTTGATTTGTTTTCCAATAAGTTTGCAGAATCCATCATTTAGCATGTATTCAGGAAATATTTTTAATTTTCTTGCTACTACTGTAATATTTCTGATCTTAGAAACAAGGTAACCACCAAGATTCTTCAAATGCGATCTTCTGGCATCTAGTAGAGAACAAATGAAATTTTATAGCCCTAGAGAATGTGTAAAAAATAAAAAAGTAAATTAAGAAACTAATTAATTTTCGTAGATTTATGAAACTATATAAAAACAGTTCGGTTTTTTCTGTTCACTTCTGGTTAACAAAAAGACGCGAAATTGAAAAAAAAAAAGTAAAAATTCTTGACCCCCTGAAAGTTGTGGGTTGGGTTGTTTTACCTCTGAGCGGCACTTTTTTGCACACCATGGGCTAAATGGCCAGGTCACATGGACCCCGAAGGCTCAGAGAAGGTTGGGGGAGGGGACCCATTGGAACAGCTGTTGGGAGACGGATGGTAGTCTCCCGTCAAGGCCATCCAGCGTGTTCTTTAACGTGCACAGGGTATGGCTCTCCCGCACATGGGGCCACGGCTTAACGTCCCATCCGACGGACGGGGGATTTATCCAAGCCCATCGGTGTCCCCTACTGACCGTGGGCTGGGCGGGGAATTTTGCGGAGATAAATCTCAACGCTGACCCAGCTGGGACACTAACCTGGGAACTACAGATTACGAGCTTGACGCGCTATCGACTGAGCCCCCCCCTCTGAAAGTATAATTGAACAGTACTAAAAGGAACGATGATCATTGTGAAATTTTCCTTTTTTTTTCATATTTTAAAGCGCCTACACGAAATTATTTTAATATATATAATTTTTAAGCCTATATTTTCCCTTAAACTTGGCGTAGCTATGAGAAGAAGCAATTTAGGATTCTTAAAGAAAATTAGTTTTTTTTCTCTTGAACTTTTGTTACCGTTTGCAAGAAGAGGTATTTCATATTTTCCATTTCTCGCTTCTTGATGATTGGGTGATAAAATTAAGTAAAAAATGAAATAACATCTAGAATTAAAAAAAAAAAACTCTGTGTTAAATTTTCGTACGCAAAGTTATTATTTTTTGTTCAGCGAAGAAATCTTTTAGCTAAATAAATTAGCCCATAAAGAGAAAACATTTCTTAACTCTCCTTTTTAACAGCCCGTATGTCTCAAAACTAAATATTAAATTTCCTCACAAAGAAAAAGCAGAGTACTAAAACCTCATTAAACGTCGCTTAGCTTTGGTGCTAGCAAAAGACAACCAACAAATTTTGTACCATTTCAAATGAAAAAAAAATATTTTACGAAATGGTTTGAAATAATTCGTTTGAGTCACAGTCATCTATCTGGCTCTGCCTCTAAAGCAGATGCAGGTTTCTGATTGATCGCGTTGTGCAAGCTTTTGAAATATTGGCTCATTCTCTAGACAAGGAAGGAAAACTGCTCCTGGCAAAAATACTCGTACATTGGAAAGAAAAGAAAGAACGAAAAAAAAAAATGAATCTTGTTTGAATGCAGAATTTTTGCGGAAGACCAAAAAAAGGAACACGCTAGCGTTGATGGGAATGTCTGGACTGGAAATATTGCGTGCTGCTCTTTCGACTGCCTTGTTCTGTATCTCGCTTCAAAAATCTCGCTTAAAGGGCGAAACTCGTTAACTTAGATATCTTCTTCAGCAACAAAAGGATTTGTTGAAGCTCCTTTTGGTGAGCTGGGTTGTTGTTTTACCTCTGAGCGGCACTTTTTTGCACACCATGGGCTAAATGGCCAGGTCACGTGGACCCCGAAGGCTCAGAGAAGGTTGGGGGAGGGGACCCACTGGAACAGCTGTTGGGAGACAGATGGTAGCCTCCCGTCAAGGCCATCCAGTGTGTTCTTTAACGTGCACAGGGTATGGCTCTCCCGCACACGGGATCCGACGGACGGTTGATTTTCCAAGCCCAACGGTGTCCCCTACTGACCGTGAGCAGGGCGGGGAGTTTTGCGGAGATAAATCTCAACGCTGACCCAGCTGGAACTCGAACCTGGGTACTACAGATTACGAGCCTGGCGCGCTACCGACTGAGCCACCCCCGCCCCTTTGGTGAAAGAGCCAATTCTGCAATATATGTATATAGTTTGCAGAGCAAAAAAGATTCTTCTTTTACTTGTTATGGAGATGAATTTATTCATCCCCACCCCCTATCCTGCTCTGAGTCCTCGAGGTCGTTGTGACCTGTCCATTTAGCTCATTGTGTTCAAAAAAGTGCTATTCAGAGGTAAAACAGCCCAACCTTTCTAGAGCAGGAGTGGCTCAGTAGGTAGCACGCCAGGCTCGCAATATGAAGTTCCCAGGTTCGAGTCTATGCTGAGTCAGCGTTGAGATTTATCTCCGCAAAACTCCCCGCCCTGTTCACAGTCAGTAGGAGACACCGATGGGCTTGGACAAGGCCGTCGTCGTCGGAAGGGACGTTAAGCCGTGGCTCAGTGTGCGTGAGAGCCATACCCTGTGCATGTTAAACACGCTGGATGGCTTTGACGGGAAGCTACATCTGTCTCCCAACAGCTGTTCCAGTGGGTCCCCTCCCTCAACCTTATCTGAGCCCTCGGGGTCCTTGAGACCTGGCCATTTAGCCCATTGTGTGCAAAAAAGTGCCGCTCAGAGGTAAAACAACCGAACCTTCTAAATGTTTTCAGATGCTACTTATAATTTTCAACATAATGTGTCAGCTTTTTCCAGCAGCAGAAATCCATTTGCTTTTACTTGGTGCTTACACTGCACTAACTGAACACACTCGAATCGTTCAAGCGGCCAACTGACATTACCGCAGTGCTCCCACTACCCAGACTTATTCCCTTTATTCAGCGTTGGCAACATGCACAAATAAAAATCTGATTTCGACGTTCCTTATTGTACGCGAGTAGTTTTTTCCCACAGTACGGAACCCCTCGCACTGTGCTTTCCCCCTATGACGTCACGTCCGGCTACGACCACTTCCTGTCACGCCCCTTTATTTAATATTCATAACTGACCATGCCCCTTGTTAAAAATTTCTCCCCTTTATTAAAAAACCTCCCCCTTTTTATTTTAACCCGTGGCGCCATCTGGAGACTGTGAGGAGTACTATTTTCGGAAAAACCCCTATTTTAGCTCTAATTTCCCGATTTTTGACTCCCCCTTATTAAAAATTTCTCCCCCTTTATTAACCCTTTAAAACAAAATATTACGAAAAGCTTCATTTTCTTTCAAAATAAGATTTCCATTATGTGCCAGAGGTAATTTAAAATGTAGGCACTTTATATAATAATATTTTTATATTTGTAACACATTTCTGTCGCTTGTGGATTTGAAATGATTTATTTTTTTTTTGTGGGATTTTTCTATGATAAGAATATAATACTGTGTTGCCTTAGTGGTATTATACCATTCACATTAATTCCTGATTTGCTATATCTGGCCAATGTTTACTTTTATACCATTTGGTCATTGAGACCATATGTTTTGTGCCTTTACATTGAAAAAATAAAAGCGTGTGTAGTTAAAAGATTAAACAGAAGATTGAAATGGTTGTTATGTGTATTTTACATGTATATTTTATTAACCTTTCCCAGATCCAGCTACTTCTTTCTGATCAGGCAAAAAAAAAAATTAATTTTAGAACTTTTTTGCCAAATAACTAATGAAAGGAATTATGGCATGTTATATGCCAAATTAATCAGCATTTAATTCTGGAAATAAAATATTTAATAAAAAAGATGATAAGTTACATTTTAATGACTTTTTTTAGAGTCATGTAGTAAAAAATGCATCTGGCAACGCAAAAATTTATTGAAAAAAACACAAATAGACAGAAATGATTATAATGCACATGAATAGAAAGGCTATTTCTGAATAATAAAAAAAATAATTATTTAAAGTAAACATTTCTTCCATTTCGTAATTATTTTCTCCGTACCATACTTTGAGAAAATTCCAGGCTTGATGCAGAGTCCAATAAACAAGTCTACTTTAGAATATCTATATAATAAAAGGTGTCTGTCCGTCTATGGCAGCCATAACTCATCGGGAAATCGACGTACACTCTCCAAATTTTCAGAGAATGTTTCAGGTTGTGGTCCGGATTGCAGTGCCAAATTTCAGATCGAAAGTCCAAAAGGGGGGCTTACTAGAAGCAAAAATATTTGCCATGCTATTCCTATGGGAAACGATGATTGCTGTCAAATCTATTGTTGCCATTTACTGCTCCCTAACTCTGAAAGTAAATAGTTAAATTAGCATTTAAATCTGCTGCTATTGCCAGATTCTCCACATTTCCAAAGGCATTATTTAGGTGTTCCATTGCAGCTAGGAACTAGATTTTCTAATCAAACATGGGGTCGGGCAGGGAGAACCCGCCTATGCAATTTGGGACCTTTCGGTGAAGTACGTAGGGAATAACAGAATGCCAAAATATGACGAAATAAATATCTCGATCGTTTGCGACGGGCTCTGAGAGCGCGCGCCGAGTCAGCAATAGCCTTTGCAACACCGAGTAATTCTTCGTATTCAAACTGTGATAAAATGTCGGGGAGGGGGAGATACTAAATAACCTTTAGTGCAGGAAATAGCAAAATATGAAGATTTAAAATGAGACACAAGCTGTCACAATATGTGTAGAAGCGAAGCCACGTGCCAAGTGGGAACCTGATTTTTAAACCAATCACTGGGGCACATGGGGGACGCTGCGCAAGAAATTTGGACCGTGCGAACAAATATCACGGAAGCCATAGTGCGGCAAATTCTGTGATAACGGAAATAAAAATCTCAATAACTTAAACAGAAACTAAGCCACTGGCTATGAGAGAGCTCTCTGACGTCAACAACGATCCAAGCCAACATCGGACAAATTTCTTCCTGTTGAAAATCTGTGCTAAATTGTCGGAGGAGGGGGGACTTACAAAATTTACCTTTACTGCAGCGAAAATAAGAATAAACAGATTAAAGTTACACCCGGGCAGCGCTGGGTACATTCAGCTAGTTTTTAATAAATAACTATTCAACAGAAATAGGTCATGTTATATACCAAATTAAAGAGAATTTTATTCTGAATTTTATTGAAGTAAAAACTTTGAACATTGTAGTAACATATTTTAATACTTTTTACAGCGGTACACCAAAAAAAAAGGTACATATTTCATAATTACTTCTAAAATCTTTCATTTTCGAAAATAGCAGTTTTTCTTTTGTTAATTATCAGGAGATTTTAGAAACTTTAAGGAAAAATATGTTGATAATAGTTCAAACCAGACGTGAGCTTAAATCAGGTGATTGCTTCAATACGTAGTAATATTAACAAACAAAATGGCAATACTTTATAGCGCTTCTAAAATATGGCAATCAGATGGCTTTATTGAATTCTTTATATTGTAGATTAATAAAATATACACAAATGAAAAAAGAAAATATTATTTTTCAAGCTTGAATTATGTATTTTTAAAAGACATATGTAAGATAATTTTCAAACGGCAATTTTTTTTTAAATTGAAGTTTCGTGTGAAGTACAGAAAACGTCTATAGACGTCCATGACCATGGAAAAGTTAAACAATTAAATAACAAAAGTAATTGTGTACAAAATGTCAAGAAACTCTCAAGGCTTTGTGTTCAACACACTTAAATGTGGTTAATATTCAACTTTTATCCATATTCGGTTCAACATGTCTGGTGTAACCACTCAAAACAGCTGCTGTGATTCTTTCATTTACAAGCTGTAATTTCGATTTAAAAAAAAAAATTTTTTTTTATAGAGCCCAATTTTTGCCATCGCATGGCTGAGTGGTTAACTTCTTGGCTACTGATCAAAGAGACCTGGGTTTGAGCCTGGGTAAGGCATGGATATTTGTGTTGTTTTTCTGCTGAGGTCCCACCTTCCTCATAGACCTGCTATGGTGTATAAACTGACAGGCTCCTGTCCGACCTCTGTGGCAAACAGCTACTTGAGGGGGTATTTATTTATTTTATTATTTATTAAAAAGTGTCCAATGGTGTCAAATCAAGAGTTCACGGAGGTAACAAAATCAGTCCACCTCTTCTAATCCAGCAGTTTGAAAATTTAGCTCAAGACATTACATGTAATACATACTTCACACTGTCTTACTAAGTGAACTGAAAGTTTCTTGACATTTTCGAACAAAATTGCCTTTTTTACTTAATTATTTAGTTAAATATAGCCCTTTAAAATATTTTTTTTGACCCTGTATTTCTTTACAAATGCATCATATTTCTGCTTTTAGCTATTGTTTTACGGTATCTTTCAAGTTTATAAATCTTAGGTTGAAATTCTCATATTTTTATGTATCTAGGTTGTTTTTTCCTTTTCTGATTTAAATATTAATATACTAAAATTAATTTTAATGAAAGTTGCTATTTGAATTAATACTTAATTATTTTACAGCTCTTGCTAGAACATCTTGAGTGTCTGGTATCTCGTCACGAACGCTCACTCAGAATGACAGTGGTAAAGAGACAAGCTCAATCTCCTGCTGGTGTTTCCTCAGAAGTGGAAGTTCTCAAGGCTCTGAAATCCCTCTTTGAACACCATAAAGCATTAGATGAGAAGGTTATATTTTCAGTTTGTTAAATATTTCTGTAGTTCATTTTTTAATATAAACTGTTTTATCCATATACTAATATAACATCATGTAAATATTAATAAACAAATAATATAACAGTGTTATATTAATTATTTGATAATAAAATTAATGATTTGATGATATATTTAACATCATGTGATATATTCAAAATTAAGCCCATAAGAATTCTCACTTTCAGCAAAATATCAAGATCAGTAAATTTTTATTAACCTGAAATGTAATGAAATTGAAATTTACTGCACAGTTTAACAAAAATATTATCCTTTCATTCTTGTGTATTATTTAGTGTTTTTTTTTACCTCTACATAGTTCAGTTTTGGGGCTTTACGTTATGTCTTCATCCTTTATTAATTTTAAATTTGTAATATTTTTGCTTGCATGATTTATTTGTATGCAGTAAGTGTGTGTCACTAAAATTATCCAGTTTTTTATAATGTGTTTCAGATATTTGGAGAATTTTCAAGTACAAATTTGTTTATTATATATGTATAATATGATATATAATAGATTCTGAAAAAAATTCATCGCCGCCACGGCGGGTCTGATAATCAAATGCAACGACTGAAAATGTTGCATCTCCTTGAGTATCGATGGCGCTGTCTCAGTCACGTCTCAAGAAGAAAATTTATAAGGTCATATTCTGAAAATATTTGTTGTCCGACTCGTGGTGCAATGGTTAGTGCACTCTGGCATGAATCTGGAGAGTTGCGGGTTCGATTCCCGCCGTGGCGGCGATGAATTTTTTTCAGAATCTATTAATTAATGTTTCTTAACAGGGAATACAGTGCATTCACTTTGGATTGATTTTAAGTATAATATGATAATTATGAATACATCAGAGCCCACTGATATATAAATTGCCCCATGCTACATTAAATCAAAAACTAGTTCAAAACTCCATAACTACAAGAGGACTGGGGTGGCTCAGTTGGTATGCACCAGGCTTGTAATCTGCAGTTCTCAGGTTCAAGTCCCACCTGGCCAGCATTTAGATTTATCTATGCAAAATTCTCCCACCCTTCCCTCTGTCAATAAGGAACACCAATGGGTTTGGAAAGGCTATCATCTTAAGGATGGGACATAAAGTCATGGTTTCCATGTTTAGAAGAGTGTGCACATCAAAGAACACACTGGATGGCCTTGTTGGGAGGCTACCATCTGTTTCTTAATAGCTCTCCAGTGGATCCCCTCCCCAAAACCTTCTCTGAGCCCTTGGGGTCCTTGTGACCTGGCCATTTAATTCATTGTGTGCAAAAAGTGCTGTTCAGAGGTAAAACAATCCAACCCATAACTATAAAAATAAGCTTTTTATAAGAAAAAAAGTTTAAATATAAAGATTTTAATGAAAAATACCTTTACCCTTTCCAAACATAGAGCCAAGTTGAAATCTTACAAGTCCCAATCTCTTTTTTTAACTGTATTCAGCAAAACAAAGAAAAGTGGACTTAAGAACTTTATCCTGATGTCACTAACAAACACAGGTATATCATGTTATGTATCAAATTAAATAATAATTTATTCATCACAATAAAATGATAGAAATTCAAAAGTAAAGAGGGATAAGTAAAAATGCTCACAGGCACCAATGTCCGAGAAAGGTTAATCTTGAATTTTGATAATACCTATTTAATAGTTCAAGGTTTATACTAGAGATATATTTAGCAGAAGATCCCTGATCCTAAAACGTTTCCTTCAAAACTGATCAAAATTAAAATAATCATTGTACAAAGTTCTTAAAATAAGCTTCTTTAGTAAATGATTTCATATAACAGTTATTAGTTATCATATAATGAGCTTTTAAGGTAAATTGGTGATTGGCAATACTCCTGTTTATTGTGTTTGCTTCTGTAATATACTTTTTACTAAACAAAAATATTGTTGAAAATTGAGATGTAGGTAGATTTGATTTTGATCTTCAACTTACCTGCAGTCTAATTGTCTCTTAAAAAGCTTATTTTAACATTGCAGAGAATTTCATTGACATAACATGTTGCTGCCTCTGTTTTCAATCTGTTTATACAGCAAACTCTTGATTATAAATAGATGGATTCTCTGTGGCGGGGATTATTTGCATTATTATGGCACAAATGCGGTTTAAAAAACTGACAACATAAAAATTCATTATATATTTTGATCACAAAAAATATGCAGTTTTCATGCATGTGGTTTCTGCTCTTGTAAATCAATTTATTCAAGTTTCTTCAAATCTATTTCGTTTGTACAATAAATATTAAAATGAAAAACAAAAAATTCTCAGATAAGCTCATATGAGCTAGATAAGGGGTTAATGATGCAAACTTTGAACCTGAGAATTGTACAAATATTTTAATTTTGCCAAATATGTACAGATACTTTACTTGAATGTATATGTTGAATATATAATTGAAACCCTGCTTAGTCTAGTGGTAGCATACCTGACTACTAAGACCAGCAGGGCGTGTCTTTTATGTAAGTGTTTGTATGTTGTATGACTCGTGTACTCATGAGTCCTTATTACATGGGTGATCAAGAGTTTGCTGTATATTAATAGTTCAGTTTTAAATATTTTGATTTTTGATATATCTGGTAGGTTCGAGAAAGGTTGCGAGTGGCAGTAGAGAGAGTGGCAGCTTTAGAAGAAGAACTTACTCAAGCCTCTGAAGAAGTAAGCAAAATTGTTTCAAACTAGTGAAGTTATTGGTTTAAAACATCAATATCAAAGAATACGAATTCATATCAAAAAAGAAACTTGCAGTGACAAAAACAAAAATTCATATTTATTAAAGTTTCTTTGGGGTATTTATTTATTTATTTATTTATTAAGAGCAATATAATTTGATCCCATAATTCACCTCTTTAGTCCTATTTTGCCACACACCAACAGCAATTCTGTCCTTTCAGTTCATGTTGCATATCCCCTATATCTACAACTCCCAAGGAAATTCAATGGAAAGACAATGCAAAGTACTATCAGTCAGAAAAATAAGCATCACTCACTTGAGCAATTTTCATCAATTTAGTTTTCTTAGCATAGATATAAAGCTTACCTCATTATTAGTCTTAGATCCATCTTTTCAATATTTTCTGCCAAGAATACAAGATTATATTGTTATTTGAAGTGTTTATACTAACCAATTATATATTAGGCTTTATCAATTTAAAATACTCAACCCAACCAGCAGAACAGCAATCCCACAGATCATTATCCCAAGATCCCAGGTTAAAGTTCCTAAGATGTTCCTAAGATGTTGTAGATTCCTAAGAAGTTACCCTTGTTGGTTTCCATATTATTAAAAGTTTCCCTTATAGCATGTTCATGTATCACTTCAAGCCCTTTACTAGCAGGTTTTATAATCACTTGTTGGCATTCTATTTTCGTAAATTTATCTTCTATTAACAACTGGATATGTTTCTGACATCAGTTGGAGAGTGTGAAGAACTAAAAGAACTCTGCTTGAATTACCCAAAATTTATAAGAGAGCCAGAACTCACACAGTTCATGTACTCTAAAAATTTCTGAAGAAACTGTTATGGGCAAATGACAAAAACGTTTTGATATTTGCCAAACACCTTCAAAAGATTAAAAACCTTCAAAATAGCTCTTATAAAGCACGTTTCTGTGTCAGTTTTATAACAAATGGGCAACTTAGCATTTCTTTCCTCTTGCATTCTGGAACATAAAAAAAAGAGTGAGAAATGTCCACCATCTTAACTAAACTAATAATGTTGATCTCATAAATCATAAGTGCCATCACTTTGTATAGCATATAAAAAAATGTATTGGAAATTAACTACAGCTATCTTGTCACACACAATCCTTATCGTTTTTACTATTTTGGGGAATGAATGGACTGATAAAGAAAGTAAGTAAAGTAAAAAAGTTGTAAGATTAAAATTTGAGCATCTGTTTTTCAGCTTTCATTTTTGCAGATTTTTTTTATGAATACAATGAATACAATAATAAAATACATTATTTTATTTATTTATGTCCCTCTAAAACTTAATATTGGATCATGGATGAGGATATCTAAGTGAAGGCATCCAAAGTAAAAAAAAACTCGCATGAAAGCTAGATTTCAAAATCTTCAGATTGGCTGAAAAGTAAACTCTAATATTTTCTCTCTTATACTGCATTTGGAAACTTTCCATTACCATTCTCTCTGTGTGGTACCACATTCATTCTAATTTTTTTTTATTGTCTTCTATGTCTAGAATTTAAGTGTCATGATCCCTTAAATCCCTTTTTTGCTTAATAATGGCTTGACTATGTATGCTGATGATACGAAAATAATTTTGTTTATATTCTTTAACATATATCATGGAATTGTAATAGGAAATTTTTGCAAATATCTGAACAAAAAAATGTTCAAGTTTTGTTCTCTCTCTTAATTTTATCTTTCAAAGTGCCATTGTGAGTTTAGGATGTAAAAGGTTATAAGTAACTGAGAACAGAATAATCTTTCAGTTCTATTATTTTAATATTAGTAAAACTAATATGCTAGAGAATTAAATTTTGTCATTGCATTATAGAATGTTTTGAAATTTAATTATAGCTTTAAGTGTTGTTTATTCACTTTTTCTGAATTTTATACAAAAATTCTGTACTCTGTTAAAATATTCCACTAGCAAAGAATAAAATATAATATTAATTAAGTACTGTCAAATACTTGTGATTATAAAAAATGTGAAAGTCAACTAGAATAATTTATTAATAGAAAGATCCAGACTCCTCTTTCTAAAATATATTATATATTCTGTACTCAGATACTGTTCAATAAACTTCAAATCTGTAGATTTTCTATCATACTGGTTTAGGCCATTGCTTTAAAGCTTTGACTATATTACATGAAAATTTTGTTTTACGCTTAATATTGTGAAACAGAACAATCTTAAGTGTTAACATTGCTTTCTGCTTTGAGATGTAGTTGATGTTTCTTGCTAAATTATATAGTTAAATTATATCCTATTTGCATTAATTGCATTTTATTTTATCAGAAGAAAAGTCTGGCACTTTAACTATATTTAATTTCTTTCCTTGAAATATTATTGTTCAAAAATATTTAGGGGGGCTCATTACCAAAATACTAAATTCTACTTTAAAAATATATAAATATCTAATAGTATAAGTAAATTGTAAGATTAAAATTTGAGCATCTGTTTTTCAGCTTTCATTTTTGCAGATTTTTTTTATAAGTGAAACAAGCTTATCACACTTAAGACATTTTAGATTGTGTATGAGACCAAAGGCTAAAAACATTTACTTAGCATATATGTAAGTATATTCATTCAGCTGTCAAACTGGGAGCTTAAATTTCTAATGGGTTACGTATTTTTTGTTTCAGCTAACTCAGTACAAAGCTAAGGGACTATTACGGGTACATGAAGAAAGGAAAATAAAAGGAGAAAATAATGAAGAAAAACTTTTAAATGGAAAGGTAGAATTATATGAAACAATAACAGTTATAGAAAGCTTAAAAACAGTCACTTTAGGTTTATTTTAAATACCTAACCAGTTAACATTATATCACAATATACATCAGTGTAACAAATAAATCAAATGGGTATTCCAAAACCATACTTCAAGATATATTAAGAAAAGAAACATTGGGCTTTTGTTGCATTTAAAACTGCATGTTATAATGTTTTCTTAGAAAAGACAGAATCAAGTTACACATAATTTTTAATGTAGAGTGGAAATTTTAAAGTGAAAGGCTAAATGTAATCTAGCCTATAATAAACTACATAATGAAGAAGTAAACAAAAGTGTTATTTATAACTTGAAATATGTTCAAAGAGAAATAGAAATTTTAATTTTCATGTTGGGAGCTCTTTACTGTATATTATGTTTTAAAGTCATTAAAAGCATCAAAATATATTTTAGAGCAGAAAATTTCAGCCTTTGTTTTTAGTGGAAAAAACTGAAGGTCATAATCCTGATGACCAGGACTATGAAGTTTTACCAGTATGTATATGGGTGAGAAAGATTTCAAAATCTCGTGCTTTTACTTACTAGCAGTTTTATTTGCATTAGCAAATTTATCTTCAGTGGCAAAATTTTTTTAACAGTTCATATTTAATCATCACTTTAATGAATTAAATAGCTCCATTTTCTGCATAAAATATAAAATGCATTTAATTAACACTTTTTTCAAAACTTACACTATCTTTCAAATATATCAAATATTGTAAAACTTTCCCTTCATGCTTTCCTATACAAAGAATACTTTTGAAATAGATGAAACTATTAATTTTGCCCCTTATCTAATGTTCATGCAAATTGATGGCCAAGTAACAAAAATGTGACTTTGTTCAAGATGGCTTAAGACAGGATGTAATACTCAATACTTGTGACCACTTAATGGTTTTAGTTGTGGACCACATTTTGAAGTCATCAGTGCCATGTTAAAAATTCTTGATCTGGGGGAATGAGAAAACAATTTCATATGGTTTCAGCAACAGAAATAATTCTGATATTGTTTTAGGGCTGAAATTTTTTATTGACAAATATTGAAATAACATAAGAAAAATTAAATTGTTTAGAAGTGTTTCTAATCTATCAAAACCAAAAGTCAATTTTGCTTGTAGTGTTTTGTGTGTGTCAACTTTATTTTGAAATACAGAAGAAATATTTTTAATCTATAAACTTTAAAACTGTTTTATTACAGTTAGACTTTTTAAGAATAGTTGCTAGAAATTACAGAAGAACCATAAAATTAAAAATTTTCAAACTGTCATCTAAGTGTGCAAGATAAATCTGTACCATTTAATATACATGAAATAATCTAGTCATTTCATAAAGCATGTACAAACATGAAAAATGAAATCGTTCTTAAGAAGAAAAAATGTTAATTGGGTTGGGTTGGGTTGTTTTACCTCTGAGCGGCACTTTTTGCACACCATGGGCTAAATGGCCAGGTCACATGGACCCCGAAGGCTCAGAGAAGGTTGGGGGAGGGGACCCACTGGAACAGCTGTTGGGAGACAGATGGTAGCCTCCCGTCAAGGCCATCCAGCGTGTTCTTTAACGTGCACAGGGTATGTCTCTCCCGCACACGGGGCCACGGCTTAACGTCTCATCCGACGGACGGCGGCCTTTCTAAGCCCATCGGTGTCCCCTACTGACCGTGGGCAGGACGGGAATTTTGGAAAAAATGTTTAAAAAACTCTTGCACACCATTAATAGATTAAAGCCATTCTGCTCCACTTGCATCTGCAATCTCTTTCTTAAGAGCAAATCCTAAAAGCAGCTGAAATAATAACTTCATCTATTATCAGTGACATAAACACCATAAAACAGCAGTTGTTCTTTCTAAGCGTGAAGTGACATTTAAACTTCATTATATTTTCATTTCTTTTAATTCACTGATATGAAACACATTTATTACTGTGAATATATTTTGATTTTATCTTTTGGCTTTTAATATATAATATTTATTGCTACAAACTTCTATATTTATCAGTCATGCAGAATATTTTTATGGTAATAATAATGAGTAAAAATATTTTTTGAAGAGTTAGCTCGAAAAGATTTTTTTGGCAGAAGTGTAACCTGAACCATCAACATCCTGAAAACATGTCAGTCACTCTAACTTATTCAGTTATAATCAGTTAATAGAGACTATGAAAATAATGCTGTGATTGGGTGATGCTTCCTATCAATTGGGAATGGAACATGTTCTAATGCCCATAGAAATGTTTTTTTTAGTCAAACACAAATTGTCAATGAAAAATTCTATAATAGTAATTAACAAATATATCTATATCTAACAAATATATCTATATATGTTATCTTAGTGCAAAGTGCAGCCCTTCAGTTGTAATATTAAGTCAACTATAACAGACCTTATAAAATCTCATATACAGTTCATTGTTGATTACTGAAGAGCTATCATCAGATTACTTTTGATTTATGTTCCTTCCATTTTCATGTCTATGAAAATAAAATATTTCCTACAAGAATGAAATTCTTCACCACATTTATGATGATTTGCTTTATAATTGATATCTAATTCAATTCAGTATAGGAAATGAAATCATTTAAATAACACACACATCGAATTAGAAATGAATCAGATCCACTGGCTCAAGCTGTGATGCGATGCACATCCCCCGCTTTTGACGTCATTAGTCATGTGACATCAGGCCTTCTCTTCAGACAGCTTTGGTAGGGGACACCGATGGCCTTGGAAAGACCACTGTCCTTTGGATGGGACATTAAGCCAGGCCCAGTGTGCAGGAGAGCCATACCCTGTGCATATTAAAGAACTTGTTGGATGGCCTTGACGGAAGGCTACCATCTGTCTCCCAACAGCTGTTCCAGTGGGTCCCCTCCCCCAACCTTCTCTGAGCCTTCGGGGTCCATATGACCTGGCCATTTAGCCCATGGTGTGCAAAAAAGTGCTGCTCAGAGGTAAAACAACCCAACTGAAATATACCTATATACTAATTTCAACTTCCCAAAATTCCTTGAAAACACCAATAACCTGTCCTAAAAAAATAGCTATTCTAGTGTATATAGTTGGTATTCTTAATTCCCCATTCAGTATATATATATACTTAGTCCAAACTTCACTTAATTTTGTGGTATTTCAAATGAACAAAGTTGGAATTAAAAGAAGGAGCTTTTAATTAAGGATTCAAATTTAAAGTAATTTCATATGTAGAATTAAATAATGTGCATTTGGTGTAAATGAGAAGGAAGATAGAGAAGACTTAGAAGAACCATAGAAGTGCATAAGCCAGGAATTGCTTCATTTCCTGAATTGCAGAAAGATCTTAATGAATGGGTTTTAGAAGTTGGCAAAATGAAACATCATTTATGAAAATGGGGATTTAGTAATGCTTACTTAAATGTCATAGAGCACTATTAATAAGTATAAGTTGACAAAGGCAGAAACTTTCATCACATTAGGTGCTTAGTGCATGCATATGATTTATGAATTGATACAGTCTTTGCCTTTGAGATGTAGATTGCTCAGAATCTGTCAAAGGAGGAAAAAGTTGAGTTTTTTTCAAAAATTGATTACAAAGTATCATAAAGAAACCAGATTTGAACTGTCCCAAATAAGCAGCGTGGGAGAACACCTGTAGCCTAAACCCAAGCAAGAGTTGCTGGAATTTGTGACGAAATCATTAAGATAAAGACTACAGGATATGGAATAATGCACATCATGTGTATTTTTTTCCTACTTAACCAAAGGATCAAAATTGCATCTAGTAACAATTTTAAAAAGAAAAATACTTCTGTAAAGCTTGAGTTTTCCTGCTAATGCTATTGTATGAGTTAATAGAAAAGGACTAAATGGACAAAATAGGAATTATTGAATGGTTAAATGTAGTATGGAACATGATTAGAGCACATCGTACTGATGTAGTGAAAGAAAAAGTCAAACAATATAAAATATATAGATGTTATACAATGAGGTTTCACTTCCATTTTACAACTGTTTGACATTTGCCTCAAACAAGCCTTTCAAAAACAAGCTATGCAAAATATGGTCATAATGGATGTGCTCAGGCAATGCAAAACTGACAAAAGGTGGCAATTTTATTAAGAAAGAAATTGGCCTTGTTGCAAAATTGGGGAAAGATGCATGGAGGTTGATTACACCTGAAGTGATCATAAAATCATTTTAAAAGTGTTGCATTGGCAATGTTACAGATGGTTTGAAGACATTTTGAAAAACTGAATCTTATGGCAATGCGAAGTCTGATGATTCAGAAACCAACACAGATGTCTATGAAGACAATCTTGCAATAACAGAGGAAGAATTTAACTCTTTGGGAAATCAGATACAGAGGGAAACTTTGAAAGCTTCTGAGCCTGTAACCTTTACTTTTTACTTAAATTCTTATTTACAAGTTTAATTGTTATTTAAATCACTTTCAGTATCTTCAAAAAATTTTAAAATTAATAAAAGCAAACAGATTTTTGCATACTTGTCATCTAAAACAGGACCAGCTCAAGACTGCTCAAAGTGCATTTTCGTACTCCAGTGTAAAGTCCCTTTTCACACATTTTACTGGAATTACTGTGTCGAAAGAGAAGGGAAGAAGAAGCCTTTGGGAGAAGGCACCCCAATACAGTGCTTACCTCACTTACCAACTTCAGCTAGTCCTGATCTAAATATCTGGTTCAGCTTATCTGCAGTTGTACAGTTTTTGCTCATTTTAAAGCTTCAATTTTAAGGGTCAACTTATCCATGATTGGGCTTATACCTGATATATGTGGTATTAGTTTCACTGCAATTATTTTTTTACTTTACCATTTATAAAAACCAAAATATAGACATTTAATTTAAAATATCATAAAAAGTATAATATGTATTTATAGATTAAATGTCTTATTTCCTCAAATTTAATCTGTTCCTTGTTTTTGAGCTGGTAATTTCAAAGAAAAAACTCTGTTGCAAAGTTAAGTCACATTAACAAGATAATGATTTTGCTGCAAATATTTTCAGGAGAGAAGAGTTAATATAAGACTAAAAAAAAAACAGAATAGTTGATGCAATTAATTTCTATCAAGAATGTATTTTAATTTTTATTTTACCTGTAAAACAATACCACACCCTGTGCATGTTAAAGAACATGCTGGATGGCCATGACAGGAGGCTACCATCTGTCTCCTAACAGCTGTCCAGTGGGACCCATTCCCCCAACTTTCTCTGAGCCCTCAGGATCCTTGTGACCTGGCCATTTAGCCCATTGTATGCAAAAAAGTGCTGCTCAGAGGTAAAATAATCCAATTGTGTAAGGCAATAAACACTTACTTAATTCTACTCATAGTATCAGCTTTTAGAGAATTTCACTTTGCCATTCAAAATTTTGTTTCTTCTTTCAGTACACAATACTGTTTGCAGAGTGTAGTAAAATACTCATCTTTCATGATTGTCATCCAGTAAGACTAAACAAAGTTCAAAAGTAATATACTTATTTACATCAATCACATATATTTAGTGGTATCAAGAATTATTTGTACTATCATCCAGCAACACGTTGAAAAAGAGAACCATGTAAATATGATGATTAAGAGTGGAATAAAACTAATTTTAGTTAAACAGTGCAAAATAGAAGTTATGCAAATATTAATTTGTAAAAAATAAAATATAAATAAAAATAGCTTAACAAAAAAAGTTTTAAACTTAGCAATTTTTTAGTTTGATTTTTAACTTCAAAGTGGAGAAAAACAACTGAATCCTCAGACAAAACTAAGTTAAATGGGTTTTTACGGTTTACCTCAGACAAAATTAAGTTAGTCTTTTAGAGTAAACTGGTATGACCCAAAATAAAAAAATGCTTGCAAAGTTCAGTAATGTTGCTTTTATTTCATATTCAAAAGGAGCAAATGAGCATAAAATAACTGAGCAGCAACTAAAACTTTATTAGGCACATGTAAATGATAAGGATAGCAAAAAGTACAACTCACAATAAATGAATTGCACATAAATAAAATGAAAGAATGTGTAGCATCTGCATTTTCATGCCTAAATTTCATTGACATATGAGTACTAGAACTATGGGTGAAAGGAGTATCCCAAGTTAATTTTTGTCCAGTGAAATGCAAGTATATTTTTTTTAATCTGTAGCATTTTCAGCTTTGTTTCCTGAGCAAGATCTTTTATTTCCTTTAGAGAAAAATATCTATTTCTATGATGTCAGGGAATTGAAGGTGGTCATTTGATAAAACCATCATGATCATTCCAATGTTATGCTTAATGTTAACTAAAGATTATTCTCACATTTGACTGGATAAAAATGGACTTATATATGCTCTCTTCAGGTAGTAAAAGTCAGTCTAAGCATGAAAATGCAGGGAAATCACTCATGTCCAACATCTACTGTATGCTCTTTCATTTTGTTTTTGTAACTCATTTAATGATTTGTCTCTTCTGGTACTCTTATTAAAATGTGCCTAATAAAGTTTAAATTGCTGATTGGTTATTTTTCCTCCTATTTATTGTGTTTTCAATATAAAATGAATGTGGTATCATAAACCTTAACCTTATAACTATTTTTAATATTAAGAATGGACCATATTAATAATATATTGTAAAATGCTTTTTTCACTTAGTTTTGTTTGAGGATTCAGCTGTTCTTCTGGTGTACCTGTATTTTTTTAATGTATATACAATATGATGTTTCTTATTTATTGCTGCAAAAATAATATTTGGTAGAATAGTATTTAAACTTGGTTTGTCATTTACATAGGTTATATCTCTACTATGTTTATTGTACTCTTTTTAAAAGTATTCTGCATATTGGAATATTACTTTTGCCATTCTGTGTGTTTCTGAAGGTATCAAATGGATCAGCAGATGCAGCAGCAGAGGCTTCCAGAGTAGTGGAGTTGCAAGACTTAGTTGAAAAACAAGCAACAGAATTAGCTGTGGCTAGAGGCAAGCTGGTGGAGTTGAGTGGGAAGATTAGGGATATGGAAGAAACAATGGGTGCTGCACAGAAGGAAGTCTCTCGCCTTCAACAAGAAAATGGCAGATTAGCAAGAGATCTCAGAGAAGTATGTATAAGCATAATTAGTGCTGTTTTGTCAAGTTATAATAATGAGTAGTGAATAATTTTCAAATTAATAGCATGGAGATTGCTACTTAACACTAATGAAGTGGCAGTTTAAGAGAAAAATTAACTATTGTGTTTCAGAATTTAATTTGTGCTTAGTGCAAATTCCTACAGTATAATTTTATTGTTGCAGAATAATGCTCAAAAAGAAGACCAAGAAGAAAGAATTTCAACTTTAGAAAAAAGGTACTTGAATGCACAGAGAGAATCCACATCATTGCATGATCTCAATGAAAAACTTGAACAGGAATTGGCAAATAAAGAAGCTCAGTTAAAATTAGTAAGTTTAATTTTGCATTCAAACATTTAATATGGCAACTGTTTCAAATAATAAACATGTTTTTGATAAATGTATTAAGCTAGGTCTAGTTTTATTACTCATAAAGGCCAAATTTCATTGCATCACACTTCAGGTATTATCAAAGTATTAATAATGCAAATTAAATGCAATAATCAACATCAGGTGTAAACATTAGATAGTGTATGATTTAATGGAGTCATTCGCAATATTGATTAATTTTAATGTCCCATTTTTTATGCAACTCTTCTATTTTTCATTTTTATTTGCAGTAGTAATCAATAATATTTATTTACTCATGTTGTTTTATTGATTAAGAGTAGCAGACCACATATTAAGAATTGTGAAAAACTAATATATGTTTTAATTTATTTTATTAATGCTTAGAGTGAGGAAAAGATTCAAGCATTAATGGAACGATTAGAGTTAGCAGAACAGAAATTGGCTCAGTTCTCCATTAAACCAGAAGCATTACCTGGAGCAGAAAATGAAGTGAAACAAAGGATGGATGCAGTGGCTCAGGTAAGAATCTTTTATTTTCTTCATTTTGATAAGTAGAACTTATTTGTTATCTCTGTAATTATGTCTAGGCCTAAGATAGTATCATGATAATAAGTGAACTCTTTTAAGTGGTGGTATATGAAAGTTTCTTTACTGGGACCTTACTGTTATGTCAAAATGGGGGGGGGGCTCAGTCGGTAGTGCACCAGGCTCGTAATCTGTAGTTCCCAGGTTCGAGTCCCAGCTGGGTCAGCGTTGAGATTTATCTCCACAAAATTCCCCGCCCTGCCCATGGTCAATAGGGGACACTGATGGGCTTGGAAAGGCCGCCGTCCGTCAGATGGGACATTAAGCCGTGGCCCAGTGTGCGGGAGAGCCATACCCTGTGCACATTAAATAACTTGTTGAATGGCCTTGACGGGAGGCTACCATCTGTCTCCCAACAGTTGTTCCAGTGGGTCCCCTCCCCCAACCTTCTCTGAGCCTTTGGGGTCCATGTGACCTGGCCATTTAGCCCATGGTGTGCAAAAAAGTGCCGCTCAGAGGTAAAACAACCCAACCCATGTCAAAATGGGTGCCAATATACTGGTCCTTTGACAGTAACAGAGTTAAAGTATAGCACTAACAACTGTGACATAAACCATGGAATCTTGCATGCTGACTTCAGCTGGTGCAAATGGTACTGAAATAACTATTGTGTTCCACCTTTGTGAACTTTGATATCTAGTGTAAACTTCTTGTCACCCATGAATTTACCTGCTGGAGGATGCAATACTTAGAATTTCACCATTTCCATCAAGCAACAAGGGCAAAGAGATAGTATTACATAATGCTACCTATGATTCCTTATATAAAGATGGGTAATTTTTATGCTGAATGCAAAACTGCCATCCATATTTTCTCTCATGTATATTTTTGAGATACTGATTTTTTTTAGTAAAAATAATCATATTTTTAATCAACATTTTATTTTGTATCAAACTAAATATTTTCTTTAAAAATATCACTGTTTTTGCTAAGAATTAAAACTTTTTGTATTGCAGTGAAGGACTAATGAATGTACTTGGACAAGGGTATAATAAAATACATGAATGGCAATTTTTTTAACACTTCTAAATTAAACTTAAAAGTTATTCTCACATACAACAGAAATATATACCCATCAATTCCAGGAGTGGATCTTACGAAAATGTTGGGTATCTTTTGAAAAATGTATGATACAATAAACAATTGTAATATCTGCATTATCTTGGAGTGATTGCTTTGCTACTAGGAATGCAGCTAGATATAACATTTTTTTAATTTGAGTGGAATAGTCAGATCAAAGATTTGTCATACCTTGAATTTTAATACCAGATGAAAAAAGAAAGTATACACAAAAACCTTGTTGATCTGAAAAAAGTATATCTCTTTTACACATAAAACTTGGATTTATGAAAAGATTTTGTCAAACAATAGACCAAAGCAGTGATTAGTTTTAGTATTTGAAAAACAAATTTCATGTAATAAGTGTAGCTGATATTAAAGAGGGAGTGTTTATAGACTCAAAATTAAACAACTGATACAAATTACAGTCACAACTTTCATTATAAAATTCTAGCCTCAATATTTCAGTCACTTTCATTACTGACCAAAATTTTTTATAACAATGTTGCTACTGCTATTCTATTAGTAAAAGCTCTGCTCTTGTTTGCTAATGGATTCAACAAGCTTTAAGAGACAAAGTAAAAGCATGGGAAAGTTTTAAGGAATTATTACACAATTTTCTGAATACTCTTTGTTCAGTAAACAAACATACTAAACACTCTGCCCTTGTGATGACAAAAAAGTATGCACTGAACTATAACAATCTGATTAAAGAAAATGTTGAAATGTTTTTCTGGAATTAAGTTGTAACATGTCACTGATAGTTAATTTTTTCATTTCCACTAAGATTTTTTATTTTGTATTTTAGAGATATAAGTGATGAACAAAGAGAATGTTTTTATCAGGACACTTCAATCATAAAGAAAAGGTAACATGCTAAATAGAGCCTGGTGGATACTGAAATTTTTTATAACAGTGTTGCCACTGCTATTCTATAACTTAGCTGACTACAGTTTTTCTTTGGTAGAATTGTGGCAATTGTTATAAAAGAAAGTCAACAGAAAGAGATTCTAATTTTTACTTTGCAATTAAATTACAAAATATTACTATGTGTATAATATACCATTCAATGTAAATCTGAACACAAAGTATTTTTTGTTCTACATGTACCAGAGAATTTGTAGCCTTTAAAAGATAACCAGTACAGCAGTAACCATATCAGTAAAAAAAGCATGGTAAAGTCCAGTACTGGTACAGCAATTGTACCAGCTAGTTCCTTCCTCCAAGTGCAAGGTTAGAAGACAGCAAAATGGGTAATGTTTGGGAATGGTACCTTTACTTCAGACATGGATGAATCTTCCTGGCTGACCACCTGGTAGAAAGAAGAAGGACTATAAATCACTTATTGATTAGACAAATGGACAATGGAGGGGTAGAATTCCGTTTTGGAGTCATGGGTTCATATCCCTCCCAGCTCAAGACAATTTTTCCTCTATACTCATTGAATTTCATGAAATTTGTCTTCAAAAAGTTAATTTATTTCTTATTTTGGTATAAAACCTCTTTAGAAATCACCTAAATTCGTAAAGTAAGCAGAAAAAAAGTTATTTTTAATCAGCATTTTTATCATTCTTAGATATGTTTTGCTCTGTTAAAATCGATTTATATATTTTGATTTAGATACAAGAGAGGCAGGGGAGTGTTGAAGAAAGACTGCAAAGGTTAGAACAACAATTAGAAGAAAAAAGTACAGAACTTTTGAGGGTAAGTGCTAAGAAACATTACCTCTAACATATAAAAAGAAAGTGAACAGTACAATAACTTCATTATGTTAAAAAAAATTACAATTATGATCTGCAGCATGGATTGTTCACCCTGAGTAGTTTATATAGTGGAGCTTGGATAATTTGAAGTTGAGGTTGCATTAAAATTATACTGAATTATCCTTCTTTTTTTGTGTGTACAGTGTGTGTATGTGTGTTAAGGGTAAAATAAAATGGAAAATAACCAATATATCAGATTACTTAAGCAATGTTTAATAATCCAAGCTCAACTGTGTATGTTTGTTTTCCTTAATCCTTCTTTCTTTTCTGAAGTTGAAAATAACATCAAAAGGGATAAGATGAAATATTGGCTAATGTGATATTAAAATTTGGTGTGTTCTGGCAACAATGCTTTTACATGTAAAAATATTCTTTAAATTCAAAATGCATAATTTGAAAAATCAACACAAAAATTTTCTATGGTCTGATGAATAAAATTCCTTTAAAATTTCTTTGTATAATATTAAATTTAGAGAAGATTGACAGATGTAATCCTAACTACTGTGTAATAATCTGGAACAATTTAAAATTTCAAATTAGTTAACTTTTTTTAATTGCTAATTTTACAATGGCTGTGAATTAGAGTGACAACATTTAAAAAGATCCAGAGACTTTTAAAAATTAAATCTGAAGGACTGAGCAGATGACCTTCTAATGTGGAGACATCTGCTCACTCTAGTTTGAGAGCTTGCAGTTCACAACTTTGGTTATAAAATTTTGGTCTAAATTTTTTAGTTACTTGCATTACTGGCTGAAATTTTTTATAACAGTGTTGCCACTGGTATTCTATTAGTAAAAGATCTGATCGTATTGTATAGTTAATTTAATATTCAAAACAAAATCAAAAAAATTCTGGGGACACTTTTATGGGCATTTATTTGTCAGAGACAGTTTTTCTTCCAGACACTATCCCTTGAAAACTTATGTCTGGTTACCCTATTGTAGATATACTGGTATGTTTTAGATTAGATACTTGGGGTCACTTTAGGTGTCTTGACACACAGATTGTTGACCTAGTTAATCCTCAATCAGGAATAACATTTATAGGAAAACTGAATGGCTCAGAGCCCAGTTATTTAATCATTACAAAGGGAGGTCTTATTCAATTTTTCTTGATCTTCACTCTCAAACTACTGCATAGGGTACGAATAGCATTAGAAGTCAACAGTGCAATGTATTCATCAGTATATTATTAACGCAAAATTTTACACCTTTTGCGTTAACCATTTTGCTTTGTATTTCTTTTTTTCCAGAACTTTCTATGGATTGGGGTGTTTACTTTTTTATATATTACAATTTTGTATAACCTTATGCAATGTGTTTACATGATAATTTTTATATAATAATTAATACTGTAAAAGTTAAAACCCTTAAAATAGCTTCCCTACCCTAAATAGTTTACCAAAGTAGATAATAAGTAAGAACATATTTTTGTAATTATGAAAAAACCCATTGAAGAGAAAATGTGATGATGGCCTAAGCCATTCTTAAGTTATTGAGTTGGCTTTAATTTAGACACCATTTTCAGCTGTTATATTAGTGCACATTTATTTGTTTAACAGATATTTTAATTCACAGTAAAAAAACACATTAGTAGGATGAATAATACTTGAAAGCTATAACTTTTAAAATTAATACCATATATTTCAACTGTTTATTATTCTGTAGGAACCCCAAGAAATGTACCTCATTTAGAGACCTAGCAGTTCAACAGACTTCTGGTCCTTAGTCCACTTGCTAATCAATAGGTTCTCTTTTCATCAGGGATGTAGAGTCACCTAATTTCAAATGATAAATGTGTCATTAGATATACATATTCACTTTAACAATAAATCGCATTAATAACACATTCAATACTTTATATTTGAAAACAAATACTGCAAGTACAATCAACACCATGGGATCTCAATTCCTAATATATGAATCTCTTCAGGCACTGATGGAGAAAGATTCCAGCTCAACTTTTCAGTCTGAGTCCACCAGAGAAGTGACTCCATCTGTTGGTTTTTGGCAAGAATTCTGTACTTTCCCACCATTTCTAACATCCAAGACTAGATAATGATTGCTGGAGTAGTTATTACCAGTTATGTCATGAGAGTTTTTGGACATTTCCAAGAAGTTCTTGAGTAGGGTCCACCAAATAGCCTCAAGGGGAGAGTGCCAGTTTCTTACACCCATTTTTATGCATGCTTATATAATAACTCATCTAAAAATATACATACTGCAGCAGAATTCTATCGTGGTACTTCCTCAGATGCACCTCTAACCCTTAAAAAGTCAGGTTTCTGAAACTAATCTCACTCTGCTGGCCAATTTAATTTTTAAAGTGTTTTCAGAAAATAAAATGTACAACTTTAGAACCTCATCCTGAAGTAAATAATGAAGAAAAATACTCGCGTTATATACCAAAAGAAAGAACATTTAATTGTCATTAATAAAATTGCAGAAGAAAAGAAGAAACATAAAATACTAAAAGTTTTAAAACATTTTTAAAATATTGCAAAATTTTACTTATTTTTTTTTGCATTTTTACTTCAGTAAAATTAAAAAAAAAATTTTTTTTTGCATTTTTTTCCAAATTATTTTATTATTCTAATATAAATAAGTTTATAATATTTCCATTAATACTTGAATCTTTCATTTATTTAGTTTTTTCCTAAATTTTTTAATCATTTATACAAATAACACATAATGCATGAGATTTTTGGTGATCAGCAAACTCTTAAGGAAAGTGGTGTTACAAAAAATTCATTTCGGCCAAAAAATAAGATAAATAGAAACTGAGAAACATGTCTAAAAAAAAATAAAGAACTGTGGAAAAAAATGAATAAAAATATGTCAAAGCATTTAAAGTTTAACTGAAGCACTGAAATAGAGAATGAATCATTTTAGTATAAAGCTGCATAATTGCTACAGAAAAGTTTATTTTTAAAATTTCAGCAAAAATTAAGTTAATGCAGTACAATATCCTAATGTTAATAGTGTATTTGGTTAAAATATCATTAAAATTTTCACTAAAATAAGTTATACCTTTTAAAAATCACGCTTTTAGTCTAATCACATAATCCTACAATTCTTCCGATATTGCCCATTAGAGATCGCTAAAAAAAACCTCCTCAAGCAGCTGCTTGCCACAGAGGTCTGACAGGAGCCTGTCAGTTTATATGCCATAGTACAAGGTCTGTGAGGATGTCGGGACCTCAGCAGAAAAACAACACAAACATCCATGCCTTACCCAGGGCTCAAACCCAGGTTCCTTAGGTCAGTAGCAAAATGCACTAACCACTCTGTTTGATCATTTCAAATTATTCTTTATAATCGCAGTATACATTTGAAAAGTTGTAAAAAATACTTCCAGAAGCACCAAAGCAAAAAAGTCTTTGAAAGGGAAAGTCTATTAAAATATTCACCGAAAGTGTTTGGCAAAATTATGGGATAATGCAACTGCCAGTAGTAATAAAATATATAACTTACGTTAAAAGTTTAGATAATATTACAACTCTGCTACAGCTATGAGTAGGTCAACATACTGGAAATCAAAAACCAATCAATAATCTAGTACGGTAAGGCAGAATAAAGGCACAAACTTAAATTGTTACTACTTGATGCTATTTATGGTGATTCAGCATGTGTGTTAAATCACTACAGGCCAAAATAAGTTTATATTTTTTTTACTTTTTTATAATTATTTCAAGCAGAATCAACAGGGAAAAATATATATCATAGATTGAAATGTTATTTTCAATATTTGATTAGAAACAGTTGAAAAAAAAATGCTGATTTCTGTTTGAAAATAAATAAAATTTACGATCTTGCATTATGGAATGGTAGACTGACTCTGCACCTCAAGTATCAGAAAAGTGAAAACAGTATACCCAGCTGTGGCATGTTAAGGGTTAGATATAATTGATTTAAGTGATTTTTTTAGTTATCATAAGAGGAAGGTCTGATTGGTATAACTTTACTAGCAATCCTTTCAGTAATCTTGTATTTTAAAATTAATTTAGCATTTTTTAATATTTATTTTAAAATCAATTTCATATTTATCCACATTAATGTTAAGCAATTGAAACAAATAAGTGTGTCTTAATTTCCTACTGTTTATAATTGCACTTAAAGTTTACATTGTATATTTCTTATAATTCTTTGTGCAATTAAATCAACTCTTTTTAAAAGCAGTATGATATTCCAATTCAAATGTTTAATATTTAATGAGTAAAATTTAGTTTGAGTATGTATATAATGAAGTAGTGGCATAGCCAGGGGGAGTGTTAAAATCCCCCCTTGGAAAATTTTCTTCTTAATAAATCATTATTTCATCAATCAGTGGTAAGGCTGATTCCTGGAACCAAATATAACCACATTGAAACACAGAAACATTTTTTAAGTTAGGATCATTGGGGAAATGAGGACTGTATTTTTAGTTTTTATATTAAGAACTTAGAAATGTAGATGCTAATACATTACTTATATAGGACTTATGTACTGATTTTGTCATACAAAACACAACACAAACATCTATGTCATAATTTTTGATATTTGGATTTCATAATTTTTCATCTTTTAAAATGACATACTTAATGTTTGTGTTATTTTTACCAGGCAAGGCAACGAGAAAAAATGAATGAAGAACACAATCAGAGGTTGTCAGCAACAGTAGATAAACTTCTTGCTGAATCTAATGAGAGGTTACAATTACATCTTAAAGAAAGAATGCATGCCTTAGAAGAAAAGAACAACCTAGCACAAGATCTTGATAGGACACGAAAGCTTTTAGAAGACACCCAGGGTGAAAAGGTAAATTGAGTCAAATAATTGTATTTTTGCTTTCCAGAATTTTTTTTTTTTCTTAATTTAGAGCAGTTTTTCAGAATTTTTTAGATTAAAATGATAATTACTGCAAATATTTTTGTACAACTTTGTAAGAGCTCTTATCAGTGTGTATTTATTGTTTAACACTTGAAAAATATATAGCAAGTTTTTAAGTATCTTCAATTTTTTAAGATTATGAGATATGTATGAAAACATCATTTGAAAACAAAATAATATGCACATCACAAAAATATTTGTTTGAAAAGCATATAGGTACTTAAAATATATGTGTACAGATATCTGCAGTGATGTAAGATATTAGGTTTGATATTTGATCTGTCAGTGGTTAACAATTTCAGGAGTTGGGTTGTTTTTCCTCTGAGCAGTGCTTTTTTTTTGCACACAATGGACTAAATGGCCTGGTCACAAGAACCCTCAAAGGCTCAGAGAAGGTTGGTGGAGGGGATCCACTGGAACAGCTGTTGGGAGACAGATGGTAACCTCTCATCAAGACCATCCAGAGTGTTCTTTACCATGCATAGGGTATAACTCTCCCTCACATGGGGCCATTGCTTAACGTCCCATCTGACAGATGAGACGTTAAGCCATGGCAACAATGGAAACAACACATAAACCAGCGAACAGGATGGCCAGGTGCAATTGACGAATGGAACTTGCATTGGTTGTCATGAATGGTAATGACTAACAGACGGGCTACAGTGCATGAAATCACTGCCAATTTGGATGCAGACCAAACACAAAATGTTTCTGAAAGTACTGTCCGTCACCACCTGCACTCCATCAGATTTGGTAGCCGAAGACTCACTCCTGTTCCATTGCTTACACATCATCACAGAGCTCAACGACTGGAATGGGCCCAAAGACATTGAAATTGGACAGTAGAACAGTGGTGTCAGGTAGCATGGTCTGATGAATCAAGATTCTAGTTGTTTCACACTGATGAGCACATTACAGTGTGGTGTAGGCCCCGTGAAACCATGGACCCTTCCTGTCTACAAAGTACTGTTCAGGCTGGAGGCAGCTCTGTGATGGTGTGGGATGTGTTCATGTGGTCTACATTAGGCTCTCTCATCCGTTTGAAGCAATTGCTGACAGGTATGAGATACATGAACATTCTCTGCACCCTTTTATGACTCTCAAGCACCCTGATGATGAAGGGGTATTATAATGCAAGGTGTCACCAGTCTTTGGTTGCTAGGAAGTGGATCAAGGAACACTCCATGGAATTTATCACCAAGAATTGGCCCCCACAGTCCCCCGATATGAACCCCTTGGAGCATCTGTAGGATACAATGGAAACAAGCTTACAATCCATGAATCCAGCACCATCCAATGCAACACAATTATGGTCTACACTGCAGGATGTGTGGACTGCCATCCCTGCAGAATGGTACCGGCAACTCATTGACTCCATGCCTCAACATGTGGCTGCATTGCTGAAGGCTTGTGGAGGACCAACCCATTATTAGGCACATACCCCATGACTTTTGGCCCCTCAGTGTACTTAGTGAACCCTTATTTAACTTTATTTGGCAAGATTAATTGCCTGTGCCCAATGCTATCCAGAAAATTTGTATAATTTGGATCAGTCAAAAGGTCCAAAGTGAAGAAGTTTAGCATACATTTGGAGCATTGCAATGATAAATCAAATTTCTTGCATAGGTGGGACTCGAACCTGGGAACTTCAAGTTATGAGTATGGTGTGTTATAGAATGAGCCATCCCCCCTCCTCAACACAGTTCAGTATTTTGCACATTTCTTGTCAGCACTTTATGCACTTTATATTAACCAAATATTTTTTACTAACAAATGCATATCAAGCATAATAACCCATATTGTGTTGCTGTATATTGCTTACACATATAATGCTTCAGAACTGTGCATAATGTTTTAAAATTTTTAAGGCTAGTGTATCCCTCATAATCCAAGATACTTTCTGGTGGGGTTCAAATGTATAATTACAATTCAGGGCATATGTATTATTGTTTTTATAAAAATTCATAACATATGAATAATAAAGTGAACAGTAAAATGGTTTAGTACTCATCTTTTCTTTTAAACTAATTGTTTAATTTTTTGAAAATTAAATGGAAAAAACAAGTTTTGCTTTTAGTCAGAATAAGGACATTATAGATTTTGTTATGCTTTTTTAAAGAATATCTCTTTTAGCAGAAAAATTGGAGCATGCATTTGGAATGTAATAATATGTCAAAATATTTATTGAAGATTGTCAACACTGAAAAACAATGTAGATTTTTATTCTAGGCAAGTTAAGTGTGTATACATTTTTCTAAGATTTTTTTAGTTTAACCACTACCTATTAAATGCATCATAAACATTTATGTTTAGTTGTAGTGCTACTGAAGACATAAATAAAGTAATGCTGCTAATTTTCTGTTAAAATAGGCAGAAATTTTTATTTTTATTACTCCCCCCTCCTAAATTGAAATCTATTGCATGCACATCTAAAAGAAAAGTAAATATATATTGCTTACAATAATCTCTTTTAACACTGTTTTTAAAGGTAGCTTCATCAATTTAAAATAAAATTTTTACACCTATTTGTCATTCTTGGTTACCTTTTTATTTTGTAATCAGTGGAACTTTATTTTAGGATAAGATCATTGGAGAAATGGGAAAAATGAGGAATGAGATGGACTCTTTAAGACATGAATTCCAAAGTTACAGAACTGATACATTATCCAGGTCTGTAAGCCTTTCTAATATTTCAAAAGGTGTAAAATATATAGTAGTCAGTGGGCAAATATTTGAAAGAATCATAGTAATAAAACATACATTATTTTTAACTTTTATTGCTAAATTATTTTTATTGGTAATGTGCATCTCTAATTTTTTTAGTGCTTATTGGTAAATAATTAAAAGTTTTAGTTATTAAAGTTACTGTTTCTCACATACATAGGTGCTTATGGATAAAATGCCTAACTCAAAATTAAAATAGCAATACTTATAAAGCCATAATATAGGAAATCTCAAAAGAAAACATTGACAAGAATCAATTCATTCTAATCAGAATAATAATGGATCTACAATTACACTATGTTGTCCAAATATTTGGCATAAAAGTAAAAATAATTTACAAGAAGTCACAGAGCAATATAGTTTTTGCTGCAATACACAGTTACATATATATACGAAAGTTAGGTAAAAAAAAATATAGAATTAAAATTCTCACCAAAGAATGTTTGCTAGTACAAGTGACATCTCCCCATCTTAGAAGATATGGATTTGTAAAAAAAGTTGATTTCAGTGATCAAGTTTGTGATGAGAAAAAAAGCATGTATCAGTTCACCTATTAAATACAGTTGTGCTATCATAGTAAAACAAAGTTCTGCTCATTGAATTATTCTAGTACTGAGTCCACTGTAGTCAGTTTCAGAAGTATTAATAAAGGAAGCTTGTGAAATATAGAAGTGAAATCTTCACCCTTCTGAGCTTTGCCACTTTGTTAACTCTCTAAGCATTTCACTTCTGTTCCTGTGTTGATCTCTTAAATTCCACAGTAAGTCATGAGCAATGGCTGTGTGGTGTTGCTGTTATGTTAGTAACATTACTGAACCAGATAGCCGTGGCAGGGAGAACCTGTTCTAGCCACTTGGAGGGTTAAAACATTTCAGAAACAGCAAGCTAACTCATCTCCTCATAGTTGAATGGTAGAAATTTCATCTTCAGTTATAGCTGAAACTGAGTACAGCAGTGATATATATATATTTTATTTGATGAGTGAAATGTTCACTACTTATGCATTCTCAATTAATCTTTTCAAAAACAGAATTCGATGAGTGCTGTGGGAAATCACGAAATGAAAATCTACATTAATCAGATGGAAAAATGCATTCAGAATAAGGCTTTTTTTCCCATTTTGCTTTAAATATATGAAACCTTATTCCTTAAACCCTAACTGGTGTAATGTTAGAGAACCTGACTACTAAGCCACAGGGCATGCTCTTGTGTAAGTGTTTGTATGTTTTATGAGAAACCACACAAGGCAAAAGGTTATCTCTGTCCTTTGTGATTAAGAAAAGCACTGTTTAGAACTAATAACTGACTTCAGTTTTTTAGAGGAATAAATCATTGACCTGACTTCGAAAGACTACTGAGCACTTTTAAACTATTGGAAAGTTCAAAACTCTTAAGAAAATAAGACTATGTTATTTTCCTTCATATAATATTACACCATGGATTTTAACCACTGACTACCTTGAATTATTTTTGTACATGAGTTTAAATGATTATTTAGATTTCTAGTTCTTCCATTTACAACACTTTAACCCTTTACAGTTCCTTTGTTCTCGTTCAGTGAGATATCGGATTGCAAAGGATTAATTTTACATTTAATTGTTTGCTTTTAATTTAGATTGTTAATTATTTACGAGAATTTTTGACACTATTCACTATATTAGAGAATAGTATATCTGATTTATCCATTTGTGTTGTTCTTACTTTATCTGAAGACACATACCAGAAACAAGCAAATTATATATATATGCACACACACACACACACATTGCATGAGCATATTCAATTTAGTCTCTATGGCTGCCTTGTCAGAAATTCAGTTTTAGAGACTTACAGGCAAATATCATTTTGAAGGAAGAAAAATTATTGAATTAGCATAAAGAATATTTTTTAGCCAAGTTGTGTGATCAGTTTCAGCTATAACTGAAGATGAAATTTCTACCATTCAGCTATGTGACATGACCTCTACTGAAAGCAGGTACTCTTTCCAAATTGTGCAAGCCAAATTTTAATGGAGGTTGCTGTTTATAGAGAGCATGACTGTGTAGTATGTGTGCTGTGTAGATAAAAGTACATATGATGATAAAGAGCCACACTCTCTGTTACTAGTTCTTAGAAGAAAAAAAAATATCTGTGACTGATAGTTCAGATAGCAGGAGTACATCTCATTAAACAAGAGGTCATAAGATAATGCTCCACTTGACTCAAAATAAAATTTTCTATTAACTCAGTAATAATTTTATCAGATGCATTCTGCATCTGCTTTCATGTTTTTGTTGGAACCTGTTTGGTTCTGCACCAAATTTAATAATTAAGATGGCTTTGTGATGAATTTTTTTTTGTTATTGTTGTTCACCATTTACAAAGTATTTTCACCTTAAAAATTTTAGCTCGTCCACATTTGAATTTTGTCTCATCTGTCAAAAAAGCATCCTTTGAAATGAGGTCTAAATTTTGCTAAATTAATTAAATAAACTAATTTTTTATGTGAATTTGACTTAAAGGATTACCTCTCAATAATAATAGCAATAATATAAATTAAGTGGTTTCACTTGTTAACTACATATGGGGAATTACATAAATGGTATAACCAGTGAAAACATAATAAGCTCAATGTTTAGAGCAGCTGGCATGTAATGGATTAAGCCTCACCTGGGTCGCAAATACTTTTCATTGCTTCAAACAAAGTAAATGATGTTGGAAAAATAAGAATTTTTTTTTTAAGTTTTGATAATCATATTCTAATTTCTTTTTGCAAATTTTGTTTTAAAAAATTCTTACCCTCAGTGATATTAAGTTAAAACCAATTTAATAATATGATTTCACTGTTAATGTTAAATTCTTCATAATTTAGATAAAAGCTTTCAATGAGAAACACATTTCTTAATCATTGCATTTGGAATGGTTGATAGCAACCATGTGGAAAATGGTATGAAGAACAATAGAATGCTTTAAAATCTTAAAGTACTGTTTGCTTACTTGAATGGTTAAATTATATGAGAATGAGAAGATTTTTAGCAATGAGCCTGTTGTTTAGTTGTCTACTGATACACTCACACTATCTCATAGATTGTTGCACTTCAAATCTCAGCTGTAGTTTTAAAGCGAAAGAGTGGAGTCTTGCATGGAGAAACTAATACACATAAAATATACAATGGTTGAGGTAAAGTGTAGTTGTAATATGCACTCATTACTCATTATGGTTGACTGCAGTGATATGCAATTCCAGGCTACTTAACAATTATGGTAAAATTCATTGTTTTAGCAAAGTTCACTATCTCAAGGAATGCTTCATTCATTGCACATAAATTCTAGAAGCATTTACTTTAAAGTTTAGAAGCATATTTTAACTTAAGATGGCATAAGTTAAAGACCATGGTATATTTCACCAACATACAGTAGGTAGCTTCCTCGAGTGATTTAAATGAGGAAGCCACCTGCTGTGGTGAAACAAGCAACTGGTGCATAGTCCATCTACAGTTTCCCTCAACTGTTATGCTTTTTATGCAGATTAGTTTCTCCATCCAAGTATCTCCACTCTTTCACTTCAAAACCATATCTAGATCTGAATGCAACAATCTATAAGACAGTGGGAGTATATCAGCAGACAACTAAACAATGGACTCATTGCTAAAATCTTCTCATTCTCATATATTTAACAACTGAAGTGAGCAAATAATACTTTAAGATTTTAAGGCATTCTATTGTGCTTTCACACCATTTTCAACCATTGTCACTAATTAAAACACATGCATTGTAACTAATTAAGAAACTTGCTTCTCATTGCAAACCTTTATCTAAGTTGTGGAGCATTAACATTGACAGTGTAATTGTGTTATTAAATTTGTTTTAACTTTTGTTTTCAACCATCTATTGCTTTTGATTATTTGCAATTTAACTTCATTAGTATATGAATCATACTGTATCTATGTTTTGTTTATGTAGACGCACAGTACCCCAGGCAAATCTGTCCCCATCCTGGGGTGGATTTACATCTGGTGGAGCTGCTTCTCCCAATAGGAATGTTGGTTTAGTCAATTCAGAACCATGTGCCACTAATGCTGGACTGACCTATTCTTCACCTTCTCCATCTGCTAATCATAGGAATCAAAGAAGTCGTGGGCTGTCTACAGAGGAAGAGAATGACAAGGTAATATCTTTTGGATGCAAAATGCTATTTTTTGACCAAACAATATTTTATTGTGTTAAACCTACATATTCTGTAAACAAAAAAGTATTCTCACTTCAAGTTCCTTAGTTACATTTGAAAATTACAAAAAGTAAACTCAAAGTGTGATGGTCCACCCATTCATGTTTACTTTTCCTTAATCAGTTTTACTTTATTTACGTTATATTTATCATTTTGGGAATTATTTAATTTTTTTTGACATTGCAATTCTCATTTCCGAGCGTAGGAGTTGTGCATGCACAACTCCGATCTTTTGATTGTCAACTGCTAAAGTGCATGTAGGACACGACCACTCTTGCATCATAGCTAGCACGATCATCATATTATGCAAATGTCTTTCCCAGCGTGCAATAGACAAGTTTCGGATTTTTACACATGTTATAAGTGATGTTAGGTCACAGAGTTGTAGGGAAGAGTATGTTGTGAGTAGAGTGGTGGCGTTGGGCCATAGAGAGTGCTGTTAGTGGAAATTGAGATGATGTTACTTTAGATAGAAGGAGTTGTTGGTACTCCAACTTTTGTATGAATTGGGTGAGTCTTTGAATTTTTTCGGAAATAAACTTTGTTTGTTTTAGAAACTTTTTAATTTTTGCTATTTTTCTCTTGAGCAATGCTAATTGATTTTTGATTATATTTAAACTTTAATTAAACTTGACAATCCTTTTTTAATTCTTACTCGATAAGTAATGCTAACTATATACATAACGAACACTATTTCAACTTATTTTGGCAAGTTATTATTGCCTGGTGCCTGATACAACTATCTGGAATTTGAATAAATTTGGATCAAACAAAAGGTCCAACTTTAAAAGTTAATAATATTTGGAGCATTACAAAAGTACCTATATATATATTGCTCACAATATTTATAAAATGACTTCTTACATTTCCAAGATTAACCACATCTTTTGTAATGTTTTAGTGAAAGGAAATGAAACTAAATAATGTTATAGTGAGCCAGCTCACTCATTTTTTCTTGCATTTTGACTCAACTACAGATGGCATTACAGTTATAATGACCAAAACCTTGATTAAAGAAATTGTTTACCCTATATTGTGAACGGACAGTGCACTCTATCACAATGTATTTAAGAGTAATTCATAATGTAAGTACTTACTCTTGCACTTCACAATTTCAAAAAATTTATACATTGACTAGCTGAGTCAAAAAACATACTGTTAATAAAGTTTATGTAGTACTGAATTTTGGGCTTCACAGAGCAATGTACACAGTTATATCAGAATAATATGACCACCTACCTAATAATGGGAATGGAATGTCATATTATTCTGATATGACTGTGTAGAGTTTTGAAAATATAGAAGGTGAAAAGTAAAAATTATTAAATTTTTCTCTATATCATTGTAATTGTCAGAAAAGCTGAGATAATTAAATGGAATTATTATCTAGGAATTTACCTTGGTTTTTTTGCTTTGCAATGATATCCAATGGGTAGATGAGTCTATTTTCCTGTGGTGTGTAGTGCAGTCCAGATATGAGTTCACATATCTTCTTGTTTTTTTTTGTTGTTGTTGTTCTTTATGGGAATGCAGTGCTAGGCTGACATCAATTTGGTGCACATGTATTTTTAGATTTCCAGCTTATGTCCCACTTTTCGGGGATTTTAATTCATAATCACTATGCATTTTGCACTGTCACTCCAATGCATTGTCAGATGAAATAGTTGTTTTATGGCAGGCACAGATGTTAGTGTGCTGTGATTAGTGTTAATTTACGTTAGACTCAGAGCACATTGTGTGGAGGGTTGTGTTGTTGGGTTGTTTTACCTCTGAGCGGCACTTTTTTGCACACCATGGGCTAAATGGCCAGGTCACATGGACCCCGAAGGCTCAGAGAAGGTTGGAGGAGGGGACCCACTGGAACAGCTGTTGGGAGACAGATGGTAGCCTCCCGTCAAGGCCATCCAGCGTGTTCTTTAACGTGCACAGGATATGTCTCTCCCGCACACGGGGCCACGGCTTAACGTCCCATCTGACGGACGGCGGCCTTTCCAAGCCCATCGGTGCCCCCTACTGACCGTGGGCAGGGCGGGGAATTTTGCGGAGATAAATCTCAACGCTGACCCAGCTGGGACTCGAACCTGGGAACTACAGATTACGAGCCTGGCGCGCTACCGACTGAGCCACCCCCGCCCCATTGTGTGGGTGGTATACATATAGTGCTCTCTATTGAGGGGTTAGGGAGAATAGAATTTTAAGGTTGGGGATATAGAGTTTTGTTATATTTTATTTTATTTATACATAATTGTGGGAAATTTTGTGTGATACTGTTATGTATAAATAAAGCAAAACTCTATATGCCCAATCTTAAAATTCTATTCTTCCCAATCCACACCGACTGCAGCACACTAGCATATGTGCCTGCTGCAAAACAACTATTTCGCCTGATGATGCATTGGAGCAACAATGCGAAATGCATAGCAATTATGTATTAAAATACAGTATTTGCACTCCTGGAAAAGTTGGGACATAGGCCGGAAATCTAAAAATACATTAGTTAATGGGTGTACCAAATTAATGTCAACCTAGCACCAGTATTCCCGCAAAGAACAAGAAAAAAAATCAAGAAAATATGTGAACTCATATCTGGACTGTACTACTCACCACAGGACAATAGACTCATCTACCCTCGAATATCATTGCAAGAAAAAAACAAGGTAAATTCCTAGATAATAATACCATTTAATTGTCTCAGCTTTTCTGACAATTACAGTGATATAGAGAAAAATTTAATAATAAATTTAAATCAGCACTGGGACTTAAACCACTATATTTTGGTGAAACGTTATATGAGCATAAAGTACTATGGTATTATGGTTATATGGGTGTGAAGTATGGGTTTTATGTACTAGCTAAGAATGACAATCTTTCATTTAGTATATTTCCCAATTTAGCTTTATCTAGATACACTGTGTGATCATCATCATCATCCTCAAGCAGCCATGGGCTATGGAGGTCCAACCAGACTGTGCAATTTAGTTCTCCAAGCAAGTCTGTCCTGAGCTACATCTACTGCATCTGGCCATTGCACACCAATTCTAACAAGGTCCTGTTTGACACTGTCTGCCCACCACATCCTAGGTCTCCCCTTCTTTCTGAGGCCTTTAGGCACACTGTTCATAACCCTATTCGCCAATCTATAATTATTCATACGGGCAACATGGTCAAACCAACAGTCTCTCTCTCTGCACAATATGCTGCTTAAAGGAGGTTGCATACTCCTTTGCCTAACTTCATCATTAGTTACAAAGTTGAACCACCTAATGCCCAAGATACTGTGTAAGCATCTGGAATCAAAAGCAACTAGTTTCCTGTTATCTTGTTTACAAAGTGTCCAAGTTTCACTACCATAACTAACCATAGAAAGAACCAAACTATTATACAGCCTAATTTTAGTCTTTAGGTGTATACGCCTATTTCTCCACACTCTCCATAGATTCTTAAAAGTCCCGACAACAATCCCTATTCGTCTGTTAATCTCATGCTGCACATCACCATTATTTGTTACATAGCTCCCAAGATAATTAAACTGTGACACCTGCTCAAGACTGCAACCATTCGGATTAACTGAATCACAACCTGCCTGACCAATTTTCATCACTTTAGTTTTCTCTCTGTTTATAACCAAACCTACTCTACTACCAGTTTCATCAACAGCTCGAATGAGAGTTCATCTCATCAACACCATTTGCCAAAAGAACTAAATCATCGGCATAATCTAAATCAGAAATTTTCGTATCTCCAGTCCATTTAAGGCCAAAATCTTTCCCTTGAAGTGAATTTCGCATAACATAATCAACAACCAAGCTAAAGAGAAAAGGGGGCAAAATGCACCCTTGTCGAACACCAGAAGTAATGCTAAACCAATTGCTACAAGCCTTACCAACTCTCACACACGACTCAGTGTTATTATAGAGAGCTTTCATTATGTTAACTAACTTGTCTGGTATACCATATGATTTCACAATCAACCACAAATTATGCTAAATTCAAAAACTTTGGGCTTGCTTTAATCCATTTTATAGATATATTACTACTTCACATTCCACTCTTATGGAATATTTGTAATTTTCAGCATATTTAAATGTTGATTAAACTTAGTTAACTCAGCACATTAATGGAAGAATTTAATTCTGGTGGTGTATGGCTCAATCGTCAGCTGAATTAAGATAAAATTTTTACCCCTTAATTATTATTATCTACACTTTCAAATTTTTTTTATATATCTACTTTCTTTCACTTAGTTAAAGTGTGAGATATTATCCTTTCAGAACTAGTTATATATTCATCTACCACATCCACCACCACCATATGAGCTTTTGTAATGTGGCATGTTTTCATCTGTGATATTTGTGTTATTTGCTAAAATGTTGCAGTTTTTCTTAAAAGTGCAGTAGTAGACAAGTTATACTAGTGTATATTTTGCATGATTTATTCTCATGCATTTTGTAATGTTTTAGTGAAAGAAGATGAAATTAAATATTATTATTGTGAGCCAGCTCACTGATTTTTTTCTTGCATTTCAGTTCAGCTATAACCTTCATAGAGAACTGTGAAACATTTATTAGCTTAACAAAAACAGTAAACACTTAATAAAAAGCAGTACTGCCTATATAAAAATATTAATATTTTATTTTTAAAAAATTTTCTTAATTCAATATGAAATTCATATTTAGCTTCAAAAGTCATTTATTATTTAGTATATCTCTATTGTTATATATATATATTTATAAAGCATAGCTCATACTTGTCATTAATCATACATGCCAGTAAGAAGGCAAATTGTCTTTTTTTTTTTCAATAAATTTAAAGTGTGTCAACCAGAAACAGGACTAAGGAAATTCACACATTTACCAATGCAAGTGAATTTCCTGGTGCTGCTTGTCATTTTCAAAGCTAGGAAAAATTGCAGCAGTGGAACATTTCTAGGGAAAGAACTTCAACTTCACATTTGAATGCAGGAAGTAGATCAACAGTGCATCTTTAATCTGTATAGAGAGCATCATTTCTTGCATATGTAATGTATAACCAGATGTCAGGATCATTTAGCATATTGGTGTGTTTCAAATGACTGATACTTAAATTTGTGTATTATTTATGTAAATTTATTTCATCAGTTATTAAATCAATTCATTTACTGCCTGTTTATTACAAATTCATGCATGGTTGACAAATAAAAAAATACAACTAAAAATATTTAATATTATTCTCAGGATTTTAAACATATTCTCAACTAGACTAAAAGGCTATCTAAGGATTGAAAGAGTTGTTCTTTGACTGATTCAGAATAAAGAGCACAACTGAAACTAGTTTGCAAAAATAAAACATAAAGGAATTTTTGTTTTAAAATGTGCAAAAACATTTATAAATATAAGATGTAAAGGAAAAGAGGACTTGTGTAAATGTAAAAAAAAGCTTAAGAACATGACTTGTACTTTAGTTTATTCTTTTAAGGTAATATACAGAGCAATTTATGAAAAAGAAATTCTTTTTCATTGCTTTTGATGCTAAATGTCAATTATAAATTTTTACTTGAAATAATTAGCTGAGAAAAAAAATAGGTTTTTCCCTCAGTGGGATTCGAACCTACATCTCCCAGAAACTGTCTTGATGGTTATCATACCTGGCATGTTTCTGGGACCACTAGGTCTTTTGCTTTAAATCATGCAATAAAGAAGTAAAGGGATGAGGTTTTATAGTTATGGAATAGAGTATTACACATCTACATCCTTATTATATTACACAGCAAAACCAATTTTTTTTTCAGCTAATTTTTTCAAGTGTTTCTTGTGTACAAGACATTTTTCTGTGATACTTTATTATTGAATATATAAATTTTTAGTTGTGAGTGAATAAACTATTAACTTGTTTATACCTTAATATGTAACATTAGGATTGGGACAAAATAGAACCTCACATAATAGCTAATGTCCAGCAAGCTTTTGATGCTAGTGATGCAGAATGTAGTCAAGATGAAAGTGAGAGCATCTTTGAAGCTATGGACATGCTTTCTCCTACTGGTCATACTGATGCTCAGACACTTGCCCTCATGCTGCAAGAACAGCTTGATGCCATCAATAATGAAATCAGGTAAGAAATCATCAGTACCTGTTGAGATAATATTAAGGAACCATTATATAAAATACTTTAATTCATACAATAACACAATAAATGTATAAGATTTATTTCTTTTACTTCAAAATCATGCAATAAAGAAATAAAGAGATGAGGTTTCAGTTAAGGAAAAGAGTATTACACTTCTACATCTTTATTATATTACACAGTAATCTACTATTTATTGTAGAAAGCTTGTCTGTTTCCTCCTTCTCTAAGAACTCCTAAATGGTAAGAGCTAGGACCACCAAAGTTGGTATACAACTTCCTCTTATTACTTAAAGCAGTGTAAGGGTTGGGTTAATTGTTTTACCTCTGGGGTGCAGTTTTTTTTTTGTACACAATGGGATAAATGGCCAGGTCACAAGGATCCTGGGGGCTCAGAGAGAAGGTTGGTGGAAGGGGATCCACTGGACAGCTGCTGGGAGACACATGGTAACCTCCCATCAAGGCTATCCAGTGTGTTCTTTAATGTGCATAGAGTATGTCTCTCTAACCCTTAGGACCAAGTCATAATGTCCCATCTGACAAATGGTGGCATAACAAGACCAACAGTGTTCCCTACCGACAGATGTCAGGGCAGGAAGTTTTACAGAGATAACTCAACACTGGTCCAGGTGGTGTTGCCCTGGAAATTGCAGATTACTGGCCTAGTGTACTATCGACTGAACCATTCTTGGCCCAAAGCAGTGTAAGGGTTTAGGTAGTCTTATAATTTAAACAATATAAGAATTTACCCCCCAAAATTTATTCCTCTCTAAAAAACAATAAGTAGAAGAATTTCTTTTAAACAGTAAAACTTGGATACAGCTTCCTCTTATCTTTAAAGCAATGAAAAATTTGACACTCAACCTTTCTTCCTCTCCTCCCCCAAAATAAATAAATAAAGTGGGGAAAGACTTTAAAATTATAAGAGCTAGGATCACCAAATTCAGTACACAGCCTCCTCTTACTGTAACTTAAAGCAGTGTAAGAGTTTGCATTCCAAAATTTTATTGATTTAATGCCATGAGCATGAGTGACAAATATTAATACCATCTGTGTGAGACAACAGAGTTGTCCACTTCCCGGATAGATGGTGCCACTGTGCAAATCAAATAAAAAAAAAATCCAGAAAATTTATAAGGTCACACAGGCTGAGAAGAGGTTAGCCATTGATGGTGTAGTGGTAGATAACAGGCATGCTTCCTGGAGACATGGGTTTGAATCCCACTCATGGCAAAACCAATTTTTTCAGCTTATTTCATGAGTTCTTTCCCCTTCTTTGAAAAAAATCCCATCCCCACCCCAAAAAAGGGGGGAAATATAAATGTTTGCAAAATGAATGGGTTACATTTGAAATGAACACTTCCGATGTGGAGAGTATCGATGTTTTTTTTTTAAAATAAGTATAACCTCTCCTTTCTAATACTTTCCCCCTCAAGAAAAAAAGGCAGGGGGAATGGAATTTTAACAAGGGTCAATTATAAGATGTATGTCAAATAAGAGCTTATGATATGGGAGAGTGTCATTTGCTATATAGTTTAGGGAATTTAATTAAGTTAAGGACCTGGTAAATCTGGTAATATTGTCCCTATTAAGTAAATAAGTTGGTGCTCCTGTCAGACTTCTGTGGCAAGCAGCTGCTTGAGGGAGTATTTATTTTTCTTTATTTATGTTATGATATGTGTAAAATGTCTTTTATAGCTGTTAAGATAATAGAAAACTCCAACCATGCTTGCAGGTATTCAGAAAAGCATCTCAGCATCCTTCACTTGTCTATGTCATCAGTTGTATGCAATGGCATTACAAGTTATGGTTCAATCATAAAAGGCTGTGCAAGTAATAAGGTCTGAATAAAAGATTTAAAAATGGAAACCAAGAAAATGTTAAAAGAATATTTAATTTACAATCATGGCATACTTAAGACAATAATCAACAGCTTTTTAAGGCATTGTTGTCCTCATGTGCTAATATACATACCAGGACCAGATTTTAAAGGAGGCATAACTGCCACTCCTATATATCTTATCCCAGCTGGGTCAGCGTTGAGATTTATCTCAGCAAAATTCCCTGCCCTGCCCACGGTCAGTAGGGGACACCGATGGGCTTGAAAAGGTCATCGTCCATCGGATGGGACGTTAAGCTGTGGTCCCGTGTGCGGGAGAGCCATACCCTGTGCACGTTAAAGAACACGCTGGATGGCCTTGACGGGAGGCTACCATCTGTCTCCCAACAGCTGTTCCAGTGGGTCCCCTCCCCCAACCTTCTCTGAGCCTTTGGGGTCCATGTGACCTGGCCATTTAGCCCATGGTGTGCAAAAAATTGCCACTCAGAGGTAAAACAACCCAACCCTATATATCTTATCATTAAACTCATATTAACAGCATATATAAGTTTTTAATCTCATACTATTCATACTCTAATCTGAATTATATTTACCAGTCAGAGCATTATAAAGTAAAAAATTATTATTATTATTACTACTACTACTATTATTATTATCCAATTTTATCTAATATATTACATTAGTTTGTTGTATATGCATATTATGTAATTTCAGTAAAAAGTTCATAAAATTTATTGGTCCATCAATAACATATTAGGTTTATAATCTGAAGGTTGTAGGTTTAATTCATGACTTTTCCCTTGAGTTTTTTTTTCCACTAGTCTGAATCCCACTTTGTTTAGAGAGGTTGGGTTGGGTTACCTCTGTCACCCGCAACTTTTTCCTCTTCGAGGCATACGGTATGAACTTAAAATGTTCCGCGTTTACTAAAATAATTATCTTGTCTAGAACTGCATGTCAATAGCTTGATAATCTGACTTCGAAATTTAATGCCTTCAAACAAATATTTTTGAAAGAGTGGCCGAAAGAAGATTTTAGATTCGAACCAGGAACAATCTACAAGATAGCAATACGCAGTTCCGTATTCTCTAACTGTAGTTGCGACGAGTAAGAGATTTCACATGATTGACCAAGACCCAATTTTTGTTTGAACAATAACAAAAATTTTGAATTTATTTAAATTCAACACTTAACAAAGTTCCACCACTGGCTTATAAAGGTGGATGATTTTACATTACAATTAATTGACTAAGTACTCACTCCATTCAGGTAAGCTTAAGTTCGAACAACACTCACACAAAATAATGAAGATAAAACTTAAAAGTGAAAGTGACAACAAGCAGAGTAAGTTAAATTAAAATAACTCTACCATTTTGAAGTTTCTCCGGAACGAGAACTGTATTCTGCTAAGTTATTGTGATGTGCACACGGCGTAAATTTTCATGAAGCACCCACTCCAGATTTCTCTGATCGTGGTTTTTCCCAAGCAAAGCAAATTTCTTTAAATTTCGCCTAACGTATTTAGGTAAAAGTTTATCATCTCACTAATTTAAGAGATGTCTAATTTAACACTTTCCCTCCCTAAATCATGGCCTAAAAGTCAGTCCAGTGAATTTCACTAAAGTTGGACTTAGCAAAGATAGCAAAAGAAAGATAGAAAAAGACCAAACCCTGGTCTGTTAGTCTGATCAACCCACACCGAACTGTTTCTCCCGGGTCGAGCGTGACAATATCTTTCTGGCAACCCTGGGAACTCTCGACCAAAAAGGGCCAATCAGAATAGAGCCCTGGGCAAAACCCGACTCCATTTCCACGACAAGAAAAACAAACTGTCTGCGAGCTTGTCCATCTTGGAGTTTGTTGGGGAGAGTTTCTCCCAAAATTAACTCTCCTGCGAAAAACTTGAGGTTCACCTCTTTCTGACTGCATACTACAGAAAGTTTCTTTTACTTGTGTATGGGGAATGTATGTATTATGATTTCTATATTCCCCAGGTGTAGTTTTCGAATCTACTGCATTAATTCCCATGTTCTGAATCTGTTCGGTCAAAAGTTGAAGTGTTTTATCCGTTTTATCACACTTGTACCTCAGTTCCTCCATAATTACGTATATTGACTCGGAATCATTTACATTTTTATTTCCCTGTATTGCATTTACTTCTCTCGTTTTGGACATTAACAAATTATTTTGTTGTTCCTGCACAGCAAAATCTAGAGCTTGATCAAAATTAAGGGGATTCCTGCTCAATACAGGTCGTTTGACTTTATCCGAAAGTCCCGCGACAAATTGACATAAAAGTGTTTGATCTCGAAGCGTTTTCACTTCCTGTGATTCCTCCGATTTTTGTGGCATATATTTATGCACCAAAGCTCTCAATCTAGTGGAGTACGTTATCACATCTTCCTGAATAGTTTGTTTTGCTGTGGTGAACTTATGAAGTCTCACCGAAAGAGGTTCCTTTGCATCGAATCTATCGATTACACACTTCTGAAAATTTCCCAATTGTGTTTCTTTCCTGAGCTCAGAAGACTCAGTTAAAAATTCCATCGCCTTTCCCCTGAATTTAGATTTTATAACGGTTAATGCGACCTGATTCGACCATCCTGCGATTTTCGACACTTCTGACACAGTTTCGAAAAATTGTTCAGCCGTCCCGCCAGGATCTGTGGCATTATAGACAGGAACCAAATTAATGAATCCGGCAATGTTCGCAAAAGAGTTTTGGGCACTGTTGTTTCCATTGTTCGCACTAGGGACTTCCTGGGTTTCTATATTAATCGTGGGAGGATCTGATGTTTCGGTCGTGGTGGGTGACGAAGCTTGTGCCATTTTTTTTTTCAAAATTTTACACACTAAAACTTATTTTCTACTTTACAACTAAAATTTAGTACTTAATATGCTAAACTTTTCTTAAAATCTTTTTCTCAGCATTAACATGAGCTGGGAATAATTATATCTTAACTCTAATCAACTTAATCAGAATTGGAAACAAATTCAATACCCTTAATGCAAATTGATTGTTGTCACTTTCTAACAGAATTATCTTACTTTAATATACTCTTGATACACTTGATTTCTCATAAATATTCCAATTTTTCGTCACAACAAAAGTTTGAGATTATTTCTCAATTTAATAATCTATTTACCTCTCTACTCAACCTGGTTCTTTTTTAATAATCGTTTATCTCCACTCAACCTGGTTCTTTTTTAATAATCGTTTATCTCTACTCAACCTGGTCCTGTCGCAAGGACGCCAGTTTGTCACCTCTGAGTGGCACTTTTTTGCACACCATGGGCTAAATGGCCAGGTCGCATGGACCCCGAAGGCTCAGAGAAGGTTGGGGGAGGGTACCCACTGGAACAGCTGTTGGGAGAAGATGGTAGCCTCCCATCAAGGCCATCCAGCATGTTCTTTAACATGCACAGGGTACCACGCACACGGGGCCACGGCACACGTCCCATCCGACACGGGGCCACTGCTTAACCACACATGGGGCCACGGCTTAACATCCCATCCGATGGATGGCGGCCTTTCCAAGCCCATCGGTGTCCCCTACTGACCGTGGGCAGGGCAGGGCATTTTTGCGGAGATAAATCTCAACGCTGATGCAGCTGGGACTCGAACCTGAAAACTACAGATTACAAGCCTGGCGTGCTACCGACTGAGCCACCCCCGCCCCAAATTTAGAGAAGAAATGGTGATTGGTGTGCAAAGGCTACAGTCTGTCTTGATGGGTTGTTAAGCCATGGTCACATGTGCAGAAGAGACTATTTGTCCCTCACAGCTATCCAGTGCATCCTCTTACCCTGCCCTATTCTGAGTGCTAGGTTTGATTTTGTTCTAGCCATTTAGTCTAATAGTACAACAGAAAAAATGATACTCAAGAGTAAAACAGCTCATGAAATTTATTACTGTCCATATTTTTTTCCTTTATATAATTTCATGGTGGGTTTACTGTCATTTAAAGTTTAGAGTCAATGCACGAGTTATATACATTAGTTACATAGTTTTAAATTTATGCTGCATTATTTTTTGACAGGCTGATACAAGAAGAAAAGCAGAATACTGAACAACGAGCAGAAGAGCTAGAGTCACGAGTAGGGAGCTTAGATTCCATGGGTCTTCTAGGAAGAGGTCGTTCAATGGAACGTTCTTCACCACCACAAAGTGGTCGGTCCACTCCAAAATCACATCACAGCCCTCAAAGAGACTATTTGCAAAAATACCACACTGTAAGTTTATAATATTTTGACAGTTTAATGTTTTGTACTTAAAACTCATTCTAATGAAAGGCATATTTGCCATTATCCAACAAAAATTTATTAAAAAAAAATACCAGATTTATTTGTTATATAACAAAAGCCAACTTTAACCCAGATATTTACATTCAGTTTTTCAAGAGTTTATTTACTCTGTTAATAAGAAATTATTTTCTTTGATACTTTTGATCTCAAAGTTAATGGTAGGATATCTTATAATTAAAGCCATCCATTTTCATTTAGTATGTATTATGAGATGATAGAGTTTAATATGCATCATCAGAAAAAAACTATTACAATATCCTGTCACTCTGAAAGTTTTGATATATTACTTTGATGGTGATTGATGCAGAGACACATAATTAGTATTTGAAATGGAGAAATGTAATTCTCTGTGAGAAATAGCCTATTTGGTCCAGACTTCATTACCTAGCAGCTTATTTTGTGTAGACAAGTAAATATCAGAAAGAGCTGGAAGTAGTACAAGTATGTAATATACCTGCATATGTAATTGTTAAGCAACTGTAGACTGTAAAAAATGAGGCATACACTGGAAAGAGAATTGTGTATTTTTCCCCTGACAAAGTGCAAAGAACCAGCCAGATGTAACATCTAAGATCTGATCCTACTTTGTGGATCAGACCTTAGATGCTTATTTGTGGTGCAAATGGTTAGTACATTTCAAAGGAGATATTCTGTAATCTGAAGAGGAATAGGAGAGGGCTGCCAAATCAACTTGGTCTATTAATCTAGCCTTTTATGGCTGTTTCTATATATATGTATCCTTGTTGAGGAGTAATCAGCATCACAGAATCTTGATACCATTTAAACTGAACTGTTTTACTAGGTAGGTAGGCATAGGGCAAAATCATTATGGAAGAAAACAGTGCTCAAAAGAAAGCTAAGATTATAAAACTGCAAAGATATCGTTTAGATTTTGGAAGGTGCAGTAATACAATATCCTCCATAAGTTCAAAGATGGTGTATTTAAAAATACAATAAGAACAAACCTAAACAAAGTATGGATGATTGTTGAAATGAGTTATGCAGATTTTCATTAGCATGTGATACCTGGAGCTCCACCTGTAAGGCTTTTAGTAATACAAGATCAGTTATACATAGTTTTAGAAAACAAAATGGAAAGACAAGAAGTAAACAAAATGTATTACAACTGTTTGCCAAGCTTGAAAACTTACCTAATTGAAAAAGTATATTGATGATTTTCAATGAAGTTTGTAAAATCATAATTCTTTCCTTGACAAAATGGAAAACCTAAAAGGAAAACTTTCTATAGTAGGCACATATTATTTCTTTAACTAACACAAATATTTTTATTTTTTCAAAATTTTTATAATATTAATAATATTTAAAATTACAAATTAGTTCTATTTCTCAGATTCTAAAGATATAATACACAAAATAAAAGACATTTACAAATCAATAAACATTGATCAACATTAAAAAGATATATGGTATCAATCTATGTTCCTTTTATTCTAGACTATTTCCCTTTTTTACTGTATACAGCAACTCTTAGTTGTTTCTACTACATTAGATTATGTAAATATTAATCATCTATGGGATCATAACTAAGGAATATTTTCAACAACTGCAAAGGAACTATGTAGCACAAATAATCAAGATTCTCCTTAATAAAAATTAATTTTTTTAACTTTTACAAGTATATTGACTCTGTTACAGTTGACTTTTACAATATGATTGTTGAAACATATACCTCCAGGATATAAGATGATTTTTTTAATGTGTCTCTAAATTTAACCCATGTCATATACACTGCATGACACTGAAATTGCCCCACCCAGAAGTGCCGCTCAGAGGTAAAACAACCCAACCCAACCCCACCCAGAAGGAGTGAGGGGATAGGGGTGAAATGTAGTACACACATAGCAATACATATTGGCATATCATGATTTAATTTGCAGCCACTTACAGCAATTAGAAGATGAGATAATGCAGCACAATGTGACTGCCTCAGTAGGTGGTTGCACTGCCGTGAACGGCAATACAGTGTGGCATGGAGTCATACAATTGACAGATATGGTCCTGAGGAATTACACACCCAGCAGGATTGACTTGCTTCCATAATTCATCGATATTTCGCACCAGTTGGTGAGAGGATTGCACACATCGTCCAATGTGGTCCCACATATTTTCTATTGGGGATAAATCTGGAGATCATGCTGGCCATGGCAATACCTGAACATGTTGTAAACATTGTAGAACCTAGCAGTGTGTACACAGGCATCTGGAAAATGGGCTGCTGCATGCCTCCCAGGAATGGTAACAAAATGGGCTGCAGAACTGTGCTAATGTATTGTGCAGCTGTCAGTGTTCCCATGATGTGGACAAGAGGTGACCTGCTGTCATATCCAATAGCACCCATACCATTATGCTGGCTGACAGGCAGTGTGCTGGTCATGAACGAAAGCTGGATCTGTCCTTTCATCAGGTTGTCACCATGCATGGACCCATCGATTGTCAGCACCCAGACAGAAATGGGATTCATCACTAAACACAACAGTGTTCCATTCGTGAGCCCAGTTCACACAACTTCAACACCAAGCTAGACGAGCGCTGCGATGGTTTGCAATCAATGGCAGTCGATGTAATGGTTGCCTAGAGCATAGATGAGCCTCATGCAACCTTTGGTTTACCATTCAGGTCGTTATGGGGACATCCATAGCTGCTAACACAGCCCATTGAATATCACCTGCAGTGCTCTGTGGTGACAAACGAGCATGTTGAACAATGCACCTATCGAGCCATCTGTTGAATGGCATCACTCTCTCTGTGATGCATGCTAGAACCTTCATTTCACCATTATTGCCAAAAGCATCCAACAGTTCGTGCATCCCGATGAACATGGGATGTGAAATATAGTCCATCCAGCTTTACATAGGCCTATAATTCTTCCTCTCTCAAAAGCATCGAAATGGCAATAAACCTGCTGACGGCATATACCAAGCATTTCAGCCTTCGCAGAACAATTTCCAAGCAGAACCACCTAATCTCAACCATTCACATGACTTCCATCTGCATAAACACAATACCATCTCTGTTCCTTCTTGCACCTTTTATCTCTTGAGCCGCACACATCATTGGCTCTAGATTATCATCATTTGCATATCTCAACTATGAACACCCACTCTTCTATTTGCATGTTTGTACGACATGTCATTCTGGGTGGGGCACTTTAAATGTCGACTTTCTTTGGTTTTCCATATGAATATGTAGATATACTCAATGTGCATCATCTAGCCAAGAGAACAGGCCATTTTTACTTTAAGAGAAACAAGCATAAAAGATATTTACACATGAAATATGAAAAGTGAAACTAAAATTATTTATTAATTGGTACAACAGGCAAATAACTACAATTGCCTTAATGTACATGATTCAGTCACTATCTAAAAGGTGAGCAGTTTGAAAGTTATTCTCAATATAATTATTGCAATTTATTAATTCTATTAATACTCTGCTATCAGTTGCAATGAACAGCAGTAGCTTATGCTGTGTTTTTGCTGTGTATACAGCTGCATATTTTGAATTATATCTTATTTTAGTTGAGGTGTGCATATGACATTTTTATGTAGCTATACTGATATTTACTGTAAATAGCATCCAGGTTAATCAGCAAGTATGTAACTTCCATCTTCGTTATGCACTTTAGTGGTAGTTAATTAAGAATTATTATAACATGTTGAATATTTCACAATGAATCTATTCCTAACATTAAAAATATATGTCACCTCTTTCATCTATGCTAAATTTCAACACTAATTCACTGGAACTGTCTTTCATGGTGAAGTTTCCAACATTAAGTATTCCGAAATTATCCTGCTATTAAATTGATGTGAAAACACAGTCGGAGAATTTTTTTTATTCCTGTAAATAAATCCTGTAAACTCTCCAAACTACATATAAGGCAGCTGTTGTTTTATCTGTTTTGCAGGCCCCAGCATCAATGACACCAGCTCACATGTATCAGTATGCCTCAACAAGTCAACCACAACTCGCTGAATCTATAACAACTCAGGTACTGATGCAGATATTTATCTTTGAACCAAGTGGCCTCATAAGTAATAAACATCATGAAAGTTATTATGCCCACACATACACTTGCCTATCAGCTTCTATGCGCTTATTTCATTTGACATAACATATACCAAAAAAATTACACTCTTGACACTTTGCATCATGAATTAGTGATGTCCTTTAATACAGGTAAAGCTTGCTTGTTGTTATGCTACATGTTTGCATATGCTCAAGATATATTTTATTGTTGCTTTATTATGTTTGCTCATGTATGTGTGTGCATGTCAAAGTAAATACATATGAAATATGTAAATAAGTAAAAAATGTAAATATTTTACCAAATGTAATTGATGTATATTACTGCTTATTATATTTTTATTGTCTTTATTTAGTTAGCAAGTTAATTTATTAAACTTGTTTACTTGCTCATATTTGTTACATTAAATGATGTTTATATTTATGTCAAATAATAGTCATACATGTATTGATGAATGACATGCCAGTAATTGTTTTAAATATTTTTAAAAGTGCATACAACTGTTAATTGTCATTGATATTATAAATATGATAAAAAATTAATAAACGTTTGAAATTTAATTGTAATTTTTTTATTTTCTTTCATTGTAAATAATTAGCAATTATTCACCTGTTTAATTGTAGTGTTAATAGTAAAAATTAAACTATTAAATTATCAAAAATACACTATTTTAATGAATGTTGTATATAAGAATAAAGTTTGGGCCAGAAGATAATAGTATCACACACTATTGATTAAATTCAAGCTTAGAGAACCACTGTGTAAACTCTGCAGCCACAATTATCACTAACTATATGAGAAGAGTTTAACTGTAACATCACTGGATTTTTGAACATTCATTTTAAAATAAAAAGGTCATTGCAATAAAACAATGATTTATTCAAATAATGATTTTTCTGCATTGAACCAATACAGATCTAGAAATCGTTTTTGCTTGGTACTATAAGTTTTACTTTTACATAACTTTCAATTGATAATTTTACAGGTGAGGCAAATTTAACCATGAAAATTTTAATGTCTGTAGCATTTTTGTAGTTATTAAATTTTTAATTGTTATAGTAGAAACTAAAAACCAATATCTTCCTTTACAAAGGGAATTTTTATATATAGTGGAGGATGAGATTTTGTTCCAAGTTTTTTCACTGTCTTAAGTGCTCATTTATTGTAATTGTCATTTTATTTTGATTTTATTGCTTTATTTAATATGGTCTCAGGCAAAAAAGATTTGAGATATATATATGTGCTCTAATAACACTGCATAAATAAAACTTTCACCTTCTTTCATGAAGCAAATTACAACAAATATTTTTATCACAATAAAAAAATTTATTTTTAATGCCCAAAAAATTTTTATTAAATTATATTATAGTAAATGAGATCACAGATAATAGTTATAGCTTTAAAAACAACATTTTGGCTCTTAGAATTGCTCATGATTCCAAAGTGAGCATTTATATTATACTTAGAACTGTACTTTATAAACAAATTTTATTCTGAATATTTTAGACAAGTGTGAGCTAACTCTTTTCCTTTCATGAGTCAAGAACAGTTTTCAACCTAAACATGAAGGTTGGGTGATCTCTAAATGAAAGCTAGTGCTACACCCAGAACTGGATCTAGTGGGAAACCTCCCCCTTTTCTGAGGACTTAAAGCTAGTGCTGAACCCAGAGCTAGATCTAGGAGGGGGGAAACTCTCCTCTTTTCTGAGGAGTTAAGGCTAGTGCTGAATTTCAGACATTGTCAGCTGAAATTGAAGTAACTTCAAGGATCACTGGGGTTAGTTAAAATAAAACCCAGCACAAAATTTTATGTTTCATGAAGGTTCTTTTGTATTGTGTGCAATAGCATCATGTCTTGTGATAAAAATATTGTAGACGTTTTGTAAAATATCTTCAGGAACTTTTATGTAGAAAAAAAAATATGTTTTTTAATAATAATAATAATATACTTTTTCTTAACATTTAGAGTTTTCAGTTTGTTTAAATAAAAATGTTTTAATATGCTGAGAAACATTCTTGGTGTCCTCGTTTAAGAACAATTTTTTTTACTGAGGAAAGAGGCACATAAATTAATTAATTCGTTTTTTGCATTAGTGCCAAAAGCACTTTTAGGCACTAAATTAGAAAAATTATCAAAATAGTAATGTTTTTTTAATTTACATTAATATTTATTGGTATGAAAAATATGATATATTGGCACCATAGTTGTAAGTATATGTCAAATAAATATATAAATACACTGGTTTCCATAAATTAAGGAGAATCCCTATGTTAAGTCAATGGGAAGCTAACATGAAAGCTCTATAACTTCTAAAATAAGTTTGTATTTTTATTTTTTGAAAAATGTGATTGCAGATAAAGATCTGAATCAAATAAATCAGTATCTTGATTTTCAACAATATTCATTCAGTATTTAATGAGTTATGGAAGTTTGAATATTTAACAACAGCAATGCCAGTCTTAAAAAACCTATACAAAACTGAAGAATAGTAGAAGAATTCTTTGCACAAAGTTCTAAAATACAAACTTATTTTATTAAACACTTTCATACAATACTTATTACTAAGTTTTAGTTAACTTCTGAAGTCAGTTTTTGTAACTGACATTGTTATCGCTAAATATTCAAACTTCTGTAACTCTTTAAATACTGAACGAATATTGTTAAAAAACCGAGAAATTGATTTATTTGATTGAGATCTTTATCTGTAATCACATTTTTCAAAACAAAAAACTTATTTTATAAGTTATAGAGCTTTGAAGTTAGCTTCCCATTGACTTAACATATGGATTTTCCTTAATTTATGGAAACCAGTGTATATTAGTTGTTGCTTGTGTCATATGTAAAAAAATTTGCATTATGGGTTGAGTTGGGTTGTTTTTACCTCTGAATGGTACTTTTTTTGTACACCATGGGCTAAATGTCCAGGTCACAAGGACCCCAAGGGCTTAGAGAAGGTTGGGAGAAGGGGGCCTACTGGACAATTATTAGGAGACAGATGGTGCCCTTACATCAATGCCATCTAGTGTGTTCCTTAATGTGCACAGGGTATAGCTCTCCTGTACACCCCACCATGGCTTAATGCCCCATCCAACAGATGGCAGCCTTTCCAAGCCCATTGGTGCCCCTACTGACCAAGGGCAAGGTGGGGAGTTTTGTGAAGATGCATTGTGGGAAAGTTTAGGATTGTTCATATTTATTACTGTTTTGTTCAATTCTTTCTTTATAAAGCATTGCAATTTTTTTTATAAAGAGCATCCTGTTTTGTAAATGTATAAAATACAAATAAAATATAGTAGTAGTAATTAGCGGTAGTTAAAATACAAGTATAGATCATATTTAGGGTAATCATATTTATAAGTAAGTCCTGATTTTAATTCATTTTGAAAGTGAGCTAAATATATATATCAGGACTTACCTAATTTTTGTTATTTTATCTACTGCTAATTATTATTACTAATCATCATTGCAAATGTATTATTAGTTGCTCACTGATAATAAGAGATGCAATGATACATCTTTAAATATAATTTAAATAGATTGCTTGAAATAACACCACAAATCTTCATAAGTTCAAAAGAACATGGTTCAGTTTACTATATTTTTCTAATTGGTCTTCTTTTGTAAGCTAAATAGCATAGGTTTGTTGTGTTATTAATAAGTTAACCATTGCATAATCAAGAAAAATATATTAAGATTTGAATTTTATCATGATATATGTATTTCATTCATTTTGAATGCTGCATTTAGTGAAAACAATTTATTAATTATTAAATGTATGATTTTTTAATTCTTTGAAATTATCATGCTCTTTTTTACTTTTGTTAAAATGTCTAATATTGTCTTCTTTAGGCACCACCATCTGCAGAGACCATGGATGATAGTCGTGTTGTAAGACAAACTAGTCCTCCCACTCCAAGGTCTCTAAGGTTAGAACGAGTAGCTCAAGCTTTAGCTCAGAATAATGAGGAATTCAGAAGGTATGGCAATATAAGTTTATTTTTTAAGTATACAAAGCATAACAACACTATGGTAATGCACATCTCTTCATAGTAACATTTCAACTCTCATTTGTTAACTATTTAAGATTTAATCCTTTAAAAATCTTTAATCTGCTATTGTGCTATTAAGAACCTACAATTTAGCTCACTATTAATGCATAATGCCCAAATGAGAATGGATGAAATTATTCTAAACCAGCCTTGTTGTCATTATTTATTTCAGATGGTAAACAAGAGATTCATCCGTAATGAGATACAAAAGTGTGAAATATATTGTAACTATTCATTATAAGTATTAAGGTACATAATAATAACCTACCCTGTGCATGTTAAAAAACACACTAGATGGCCTTGATGGAAGGCTACCATCTGTCTCCTAATAGTTGTCCAGTGGGTCCCCTCCTCCAATCTTCTCTAAGCCCCCCGGGGTCCTTGTGACCTGGCCATTTAGTTAATTCTGTGCAAGAAAGTGCCACTGAGGGGTAAAACAACCCAATATAATAATAATACTGACCTCAGTTGGACAGGAGTATAACTCATTGCAAATGAAAACAGTATATATCTGATATAATGTAACTCTTGTCTACACTAACTTTCAATCACAAACTAAAAATAATAAATCCATTGAATGAAAATATATATATAATTAGGTAATTTAGCATGTATGAAGATTAATAATCACAATAAATATTGTACTAATATTGAAGGTGTTATGTTGGAATAGTATAGCAGTAAATCAGCAGTGGCAAATTTGAATGTCAGAAACACCAACAAAGAAAATAATGTAAATATTGGTGATGGTATGGTTTCCACATGAGTTCATTTGAATGAGAAGTCATGCATCTGAGTAAGTGTCAAAAGTTGCAGGATGGAAGTATATTGATGACACAGATCTATTACAAGTTGTAGTCTATAAACCTTTAGCTGCAAAACTGTCAATCTCAATGCTGCTGCTCCCAGGGGCATTGCAATAAGACTAGTATAGTGTATTGAAATATGTTATAACCAGGATGTGGATGCTTATTGTGAACTTAGTACAAACTTACTATTAACAAAACATGTTAATCTAATTACCAGCTAGAACTGTTGTTGGAAATGCCACCTAGTATTATATACAGAATGATAACTATTGATTTTACTACCTGAAATAAGTAATGGCAACCAACTTGTGGTTTAGAACTGTTTTATCTGTTCCTATTTGGGCATTGTGCTTTAATGGTGAGATAATTTTTTAATTTTTAGTGTTATAGCAGATTAAATGTTTGTAATAACTTAATTACACTAAGATTATTTATAAATTCAATTTTCTATCATATTGCATGTAAAATTCTGAAAGTGCAACCAATAAGAATTTATCCTATTAATTAATAATTACTCGACATTTACCTGCAGAGATGAATCTTCATACCTACCATCAACTACTGATAAACGCATTCAAAAAGTAACTGTGCAGTTGGGGTTATATAGTAATGTACAACTGATAGTACTGTGGCAGATCGTAAGCAAGACAAAATGTCATTTGTTGTCAGTTGTGTGTACAATATTGTGCAAGTCAGTTACTGGTAATGATGTTATTCCTAGAAAAATATGTCATTCTGGCTGAGCGTATGTTTCATGAAGGACAATACACAACAGAAGTGAATTGATTCTTAGAACAGTTCCTGCACAGTGCAGTTCCTTATCAGATGCAATTTGAAAATTGACGAGCAGGTTTTGGAAAATGGAATCCATGGCAGATGCACACCACATAGTGGCCAGCTAACAGTGCTTACAGACAAAAAAAAACAATGAAATGTCCAACAACATGCTTTACAGAATGTTTGACAAAATCCATGTGAAAATATCTGACAAAATCAATCTGAAGGTTATCACAGGAAACTAATGTAGCCATCAATACTATTCACAAAGCCTTGTGTGATAAACTGAAATTGCACCTGTGCAGAATTTCAGCTGTACATGAACTGAAGCTGACAGATAATGCTAAATGTCTTCAATATTGTGATGATTCAATGTCTCCTGCAGGAAAAAGGTTATGTTCTGGATGACATATTTTATAGTGGTGGGGCATAATTTCATCTGTGTGGATACATAAATTCATCCCTTGTGTCCTCAAAAAACTCATATGCACTTCATCAAACATCTTTGCATGACCAGAAGATTGGTGTGTGGATTACCATTTCCCAGAAGCAAATCATTGGCTCAAGTTTCTTCCATTAAACCAGTGTTTCCCAACCATTTTTGTGCCCTGCCCCACTTAAGCCTTTCTAAAATTCTTATGTCCCCCCTAGGTAAAATTTAACCGCCATACGGTTAAACTCTGAACGAGTCCATTTTCGAATTGCCCCCCTTGACAATCAAATTGCCCCACGTTGGGAAACACAGCATTAAACAATCAACTCTTAATGCTACTGTGACGATATTTTGTTTCTGTTTATTCCACAGCTGGATGAGAATGAAATTGACAACAACTACTTTAAACAAGACGTTGCACCAGTGCAAACAACCAATAAATCCATGAAATTTTAGGAAAAGAGAGTAATTTCTAAAGAGATTTGCCCCCAAAGATCACCAGATTTCTCTTTCTGGGGAGCTGCAAAAAACTGTCTCTTATGGACAATCCTCACACATTAGATGAACTCAAAACTGCAATTATCCAGTTCACATTATCACACAAGAGGGCTTTGTTAAGGTGTTTTAACTGTAAAATTATGTGTGTTAATGCATGAAAAAAAATAAGAGGTGATCATTTCCAACACTACTTATAGTGATGCACACATGTAATCTGTATATACTGTATTATGCAGTATGTGTTCACTGCATAGTGACTTTTTGAATACCCTGTATATTTATCAAAAGATTATCATCTTTGATTCATTGGACTGCTATTCTCAACTTGCACTCTATGGTATGCTTATAGTGCTGCAGAATTATTCTGCAGCACTATAAGCATACCATAGAGTGAAATATATAATAGCAGTGAAACTTAGTACTATTAAACAATGGTTAGTTAAAAGCTTAAATTTTTCTTGGTAGTGCTTTTAGAACTTTACGTGATATTACAGAAAATTTAATCTTGGTTAGTTAATAATTAGCCCTGAGATTTTGATTTTCTTTATCTCTTTTATTAGTCAAGCTTTTACCTGTTGCATATTTTAACTAGAAATATCTTAACAACAGTGGTGCTACAATTTCTTAAAATGGTTTAAGCATTGCAAAATATAAAACTTAAAATTTTATGAAGTACTCTATAAGCAAATTATGTAAAACACAAAAGTTTTTTAAATGTTAAAATTTATCCTGACTGAGTTTTTTAAAGAACATTTTAACTCCACCTGGTTTGGATCATAATTTCAATTGATAGTCCACTGATCACTTGAGTTTTGGTCACTGATTTAGTTTTGATGAAATAAAACTTTCTCAGTTAATACCCCCATCCTAAAATGCATTAGTATTAAACATAATGTATTATTTCTATTAACCCTTCCAGCATCTTCATAATCTGCAAATAGTAATATAACTTTAGTAATTAGTGCTTAGTATACTGCAACTTTAGTAATATGAAAATATATGTATAACAAGTACATAAAATTTAAGTCATTATCAACATAAAATGTATTGTAGTTAGCATGAATGAATTAGTTCATATTAAGAATTAAAATATTCCTTTTTTATGTGTTTTTTAAGAGACTACTAGTAACTGGAATGGAGGCAAAAATAATAAAATGTATATGTATTTCCTGTTTTTTTCAAGAAATTTGTTTAAAGACCACTAAACTGGAAGGAAAAATTGTACACACCATAATTTTGTTCCATTTCATTTCAACTTAATCTTTGCCCCTCTTTTCACTTGGGTTGCTTGACTCCCTCCCTTTTGTTTTTTTCTAGATCAGGCCTGTCTGACAAATTTAAAACACAAATTGACTCAAATTAATACGTTAAATATTGCTTACTTATGTTTATTCTCTTTTGAAGCAAACTAATTTGATTTCTTAAGAGGCAAATTGTTGAAAAATATGCCTAAGATAAATAATGTTTTGCACATAAACAGTGGATTCTAATCTATATTTGACTAATGAAAATAGCGATTTTTTTAAAAGAAATTAATTGCAATAAAGTTGCAAACATAGTGCTAGTGAAGTTTTCAATGAAATTAATGATATTGTAACTACTAACATAATTCCTTGAATATTGAAAATTTCAAGGAAAATAACGTTTAGTAAATATTTGAGTCTAGTTCTAAAAAATACCCACTTGTTATTTCCTTTCCTTTCTAATTCACATAGATCTCTGGTTGAGGATCTCTGTTTTACAGGTTTGAGTCAAAAGATTATTAACAGGATTTCAAATGAATACAAAAATATAAATCCTTGTTTGCCATTTAGTTTATTTTGGTAAAAACAAAGTGTTTATTAGTATAATATTTAAATTTTAGTATTTTCTAAACAGTTGTTTTGAAACACTGTTCATCAGCAAATAACAATTTTTCCTAATTTATAATTACCAAAACTGTAATAATACTTCCTATAAAACTGTAAATTATATATATATTTGAATGCTGTACAGGTTCCCTACTTAGCCTCCTTAATTTGATATTAAATAAAAATATTAAATCAGGTGTAATTTTAAACTTTAAAATAGCTATAATTAAGTATATGTACTATCCAGTTCTATAAATCCTATCTGAGTAGAAATGTATGAATTAAAATATAAAATATTGTAGCAATAATAAAAAATATATAAAAAATGTTTTTATTTTAGGAGTACTCATCAAATATCTCATTCCACATCCTTACAAAGTTACTGAACTTTTATTTAGGTTCATAAGAATTTGAGGATTTGGGTGGGCTCCTGAAAATATTATCAAAGGATTGCCAAATACTTTATGACTTCCTACTCTCAAACTTTATATGTGAATATCCCTAATGCTGCAACTTGTATTGCATTAAAAAGTCAGGTTCTTATCTATAATAGAACCTAAGTTCGGGTCTCAAAACCACTTTTATTTTCCCATATTGATATCAACTGGAAAAGTTTCTGATGGTGTATATCAGAAGCTTCAATTAATTAAATGTTCCTGAACATAATAATATAGTAAATGAAACTAATATAGATCCATCATTATTCATTAACATGATTTTTATGTAAAATAACTTTAGCCCTTGAGAATCTTGTTGGTCTTTTATTAACCTGAGTGGACAACTGGGAATCTAGTAATGTGAAATAAAGCACAAATAAATCAGTCCAGAATACTTTTACCAACCAAAATGAACTAATTCAGACTGACTGAGCATCATATGCAAAGAAGATGCACTTGTGAGTACTTCTCATTTTTTGGCACTAAGCCTTATAATATTAGCTCAAATTGACTTTAAAAAGAATAATGGGAATAGCATTAGGGTGAAACATTAGTCCAAAGATCTACTGTATATGATTAGTTACTTTATTGAATTATTGTGTATTATACAACAATAGATTGACAAGACTGGGAACTCAGGTTTTAAATTTTAGGAATTTTTTGTGATAGTTTTGTTAAAAATCAGTTGTTGGGTTGGGTTGTTTTACCTCTGAGCAGCACTTTTTTGCACACCATGGGCTAAATGGCCAGGTCACATGGACCCCGAAGGCTCAGAGAAGGTTGGGGGAGGGACCCACTGGAACAGCTGTTTGGAGACAGATGGTAGCCTCCCGTCAAGGCCATCCAGCGTGTTCTTTAACGTGCACAGGGTATGGCTCTCTCCCACACACGGGGCTACGGCTTAATGTTTCATCCGACGGACGGCAGCTTTTCCAAGTCCATTGGTGTCCCTTACTGACCGTGGGCAGGGCAGGGAATTTTGCGGAGATAAATCTCAACGCTGATCTTAAAAATCAGTAGGAATGTGTTTCTTTTCATAAAAAGCCATAAAAAAAACTGTGAAGCACATAGGTTTTTCTATCTCTTCTATTGGGTACTTAGTTTTTCATGGGGACTCACCTGAATCCTCAGGTTCCTCTGAACCTCAATAAAAAGCTCAATAGCTTGGTAACAGGTGAGGAAGGGGAGATTTTATTAGCACTCCATTAAAAATATTGCTCTGCATATATTAAAATGTTTGAAGTTTTAATAATTATTAAAAATTATTGCAAACAAAAATCTTACACTTTTTAAAGATTTAAAAAACAAAAATTTTTAGCTTTTTTTTAATGTACATTAAATGTGTTTTGTTTTATAATTGAACACTGGCTGATGATGAACAGAATTCTAAATTTTGAAGAACATATAATTATAGTATGTTTTTTAATTAAACCCAATAATAAACAATTTAAAAACATTTATTTTTCTTAATTCAGTGTAAATTTGTCGTTTTTTTCCCTGTCGTGATGCATATAAATCAAACTAAACTATTATCTTGCACATTCATATAACATGATAAGCAGAGACTTATCTAATAATTAGAAACTTTCCATTTGCATGTATAATTTTAATCTCTATAATTGGTGATTTTTCAATGATAGACAGATGTTATGGAGATCAATGACAGATCTCCATAATAGAAGATCTGCCTGGTATTTGAGTTTTCGATAACTGTTAATTTTTTTATTATTGTAGCATTAGGGTTGGGTTGTTTTACCTCTGAGCGGCCCTTTTTTGCACACCATGGGCTAAATGGCCAGGTCACATGGACCCCGAAGGCTCAGAAAAGGTTGGGGGAGGGGACCCACTGGAACAGCTGTTGGGAGACAGATGGTAGCCTCCCGTCAAGGCCATCCAGCGTGTTCTTTAACGTGCACAGGGTATGGCTCTCCCGCACACGGGGCCACGGCTTAACGTCCCATTCGACGGACGGCAGCCTTTCCAAGCCCAGCGGTGTCCCCTACTGACCGTGGGCAAGGCGGGAAAATTTTGCGGAGATAAATCTCAACGCTGACCCAGCTGGGACTCGAACCTGGGAACTGCAGATTACGAGCCTGGCGCGCTACCGACTGAGCCACCCCCGCCCCATTGTAGCATTAATTAGTTTGTATGTATGTATACTAAATATTATAATTCAACAGCAAACTTTTTATAGTTGATTAAACAATTCATTAATGAGATTTATTTATTTTTACAATATCACTGTTACAACAATTAATATCTCTTGTGTTGCAGCCTTAGACGATAAAATGATTCAGTACTATTATACATTGCTGTAGGTGATGGTAATAGATTTGTTTTAAATATCTTGAAGTTATAAGCTTAGCTGTTGTTATATTTGCCACTTTTGGGAGAGCAGTACTTGTCTGGCAACTCACTGTAGCTGTTAGCGACACTGATGCTTGGTTGCTGTGGTGTTCTAGCTGTCGGCAGTTCACCAGTCCAATAGCATTGATGTGGTGGTTGTCACTGTCTACTGATACACAGAATGTTCATTTGTTTAACACGTGGAGTCAGTTGTTTATCTCTGTGTGCTGCAGGACATCTTGCTATGCAGCTCTGATGTATTGGCGGTTTCACGAAGATTTAAACTAATTGATGTTAGATGGTGAAAGAGCATCTTTTGTTGATATACACTTTGACGTTTTTCTGTGAGCATTATGCATTATGCTGGTCTGCTTCGCCATCATCTTCAGGTATCATCTGACCCTAATCTACTTCAGATGTCATCTGAAGATGTCAGCAAAGCAGACCAACAAAATGCCTAATGTAAACGTAAAAATAACAAAATACATAATGTCAAATGTTTATATCAATGAAGGATGCTCTTTCACCATATAATATCAACTAGTTTTTAAAGCTTCATGAAAAACTCCACTATGGCAGAGCAGCATAGTAAGATATCCTTCAGCACAGGGATAAACAACTGACTCTGTGTTAAACAAATGAACATTCCATGCATCAGCAGACAGTGACAACTACCACAAGTCAATGCTATTTGACTAGTCAACTGCCATCAGCGTTGCTAACAACTATGGTAAGTGTATCAGACAAGGACTGTTCTCCCAAAAGTGATAAATATAACAGCTAAGCTTATAACTTCAAGATATCTGAAATGAACCTATTTTCGTTGTCTACTTCAATGTATAATAATACTGAATCGTTTTACCATCTAAAGCTGCAACACAAGAGACATTAATTGTCTTAACAGTGATATTGTGGAAATAAATCAACTTTATTATTCTTACTCACACACAATAAATGTTACAAGTGGGTTCACTTGTAACATATTAAACAATTCATTGCTTACAAATCTGATATTTATATAAATATCAATTCTTGTTTTCAAGATTTCTATATTTATTTTAATAAATATGTTCCTAGTTATAATGTTATTTCATCATTATTATTATGCCAAAAAATAAAATTTGTTGCTTTTGTTACTGGAAATAATTTGTGCTGCTGTGTGTTTGCCTTGTTACTGCTTCTGCTTCTGCTGGATTGTTGTGCTGATATGAAGTTCTGTGCCTAATGCTGCTTCACAGACTGCCACTTCAACTGCATCCTCCATCTCATCTTCCACTGTTCCTCCTGATCTTCTGAGGTTAATAATCTTTACTCACTAAAAAAAATGCTATCTGACTTTTACTATTGAACTCATCTGATTAAAAATAAAATGTTTTATAAAATTAAGTGGTGTTTTAAAAATTCTATAGAATCTGTAGACTCTTTTATTTTATGTTGTTTGAACTTTAGGATTAAATACCTTTGGAGATGTATATTAGTAATAAACTCAGTCTACATATTGACATTTTTTAAGTAATGGAAATTTGTTTTTGATCAGCAGTTATCAATAGTAAAATATAATAATCAAATTAATTATTATTTTGCACTTTCTGCTTTGATTTGAAAGCTCATTCTAGAAATATACAATAAACACATAACACACTTGTAATTTATCCATATAATTAAGAAACATTCCATATGCAAACTGTTTGACCAGAATTCATGATTGCAAGAATCATGTAACAAGACCAACTATGAATTAACAAAATCTAGAAAAGAAAAAGACTACTTTTTTTATTAGTGTTTCATAATTATATGAGTTCATATAAAATGTATGAAGAAATTAACATTTGATTTGTTTTATTTTTTTCTTCTTCAAGTTTTATACCTTTGTGTGATTATAGTCATTGCAACAAAAATTGCTTCTGAAATTCCAGAAAGTAAATCTTACACAATTAAATATGTTGTAATTGATAGCTTATAGTGAATTCATAAAACATAGCCTTGCACGTGCTCTGAAACAATCATATTAAAAAAGATTACCATTAAGCACAGTCATCGTGTTAGCAGAAAGTCAGTAAACTGTCTCACCCTGAAAAAAGCATTTTTTTTAATAAAAAGCCAATAACATCAATTTTACAATCCTGCAAAAAATTATTTGTATTTTAATATATAATAGCTTTTAATAATAATTACCAAAAACCAAATTTATTTATAAAGAAAACTTCTGTGATTTTGCTTAATTCAGAATCTCACAAGTTGACAATTTATAAGGCAGCTGAAGGCAACTTATAAGACACTAAAAGCATGATAAATTCTTAGCTCTGTAGCTTAAAGGTAATGCAGATATTTAAACTACTGATAAACTGATGGCAATTTAGTTGATCAGTTGTTTAATTTTTGTGGAACTGATTTTTTTTTAGACTTATTAGGTAAGACCAGATGCAAAGAACAATACAGTTTTTAAGCACTGTTCACAGTGCTTAAAAACTATTAATTAATTAATATCAACCAAAATTATCACCAAATTAAGATTCAAGGGAAAAATAGTGGATACAGGTCATCAGCACACACACTTGATATTTTAAAATCCCACTTTGTGCAACTCATTGTAATCTGTGGTTTACTAGTTAAACCTAAGCTTTTTTATACTATACAAGAGACATTTTATTTGGTGAAATAAATTAGTTGCATAATTTTTCTGTACCATTTGTGAATAAGTAGGTAAGTCCAGAAAATTAACTTCATGGAAGAGTAAAGGCAAAACTTCAGAATGTCTCTTAAAAGTAATATAGTAAGTAGAGGGTTTGTGGGTTTAATGCATACCACACAATGTATTTCCAAATATCAATTAGATTCTTATTCTATGTACATAAAAAGAATTTGACCAATATACACTGAACTGTCTTTGTACAAAATTTGATTTTCCTACTTGTTTACATTTGATGTTATTATGAACAAAGCTTTGATACTTAAGAAAAATATCTAGAAATTTTGATGTAAAAGAATGGGCTTAAGTATGATATGGATACTAGAATAGCAAATACTGTGGATATGACTAAGGAAAAAATTATGTAAAAAATATGTAAAAAATAAATAAGCCCACATTCTAAATTAGCATATTTATTACATCACTCACCACTTTTAGCTAAAATATATGGAGAATTTTAATAACGTTTATTAAAGGATAAAAACAGTGCAATATTGATTTTTAAAACTTCTTTGGCATGGAAAATATTGCTAGAGCAATATCAATTTCACTCACATCATGTACTTCACACCCCATTTGCTCTATGCTTCAACTGTATGTTAATTAACAAACCATTTGTGGATGTGCATGCAAGCAATACCATATAGCTTGCATACACATCCAAATTGCACACTGCTTGTTAAAGGATATTAATCTGCACACTTGCACAAAAGACATAGGCATAAAAGCTTACATGAAGCAGTAGAAGTCTTGGCCTGGTTTGCAACTAACATCTGTTCATTTAAACTATTATCTACTACCTTAGTGCATAGTTCAGCAATAGTGATTTCATCACATAATGATAGCTGTAGTTTTTCAAAAGATTGATTTCTTCAAGTATTCTAGCAACTTTGCACAAAATCATGTGGTGAATGCTTAATTTCCCATTTCATTATATGATAGAAATAACAGAGATATTTATAAATTAAATATCAAGAGCTGTTATCAGCATCTGGTTATATTACATGTCAGTAGGCATATATCATTGACACTGGAATGAAAAATATATTAATCACATACAATCGCCTCCCCTAAAGAAATAGTTTGGATCTGCCACTGGCATATATCTCAACTGAACAATCAGATTCAAGAGCTACATGATAACTTTACATGTAATATTTTGAGAAAGTGCTTCAATGATGATGCTCAACATATGACACAGGAAATATCTTATTATCCTTATTCTCATTCTATAGGTTTTGCTACTCAGTGGGAGTGTTATTTATATATACATAGTTTCAAAAACCTTTGCACTTTACCTCAACAAAATATTAACTTCAAAAACAATACTAATTTCCTTATTGATGTGAATTCATTAAAACTGAAATAATAAGCTAAAAAATGCTGTTGCTTATAAACCTTTTAAGGTAATTTTTCCAAATACTTCCCTATTTTTTATTTAATGAGTGATTAAAGAAGGGTACTTTTTTAATATTTGTATTTGACTCTTTTATTTCACAATTAATGAAAACCCTATGTTTGTCTGTAATGAAATTTAGAAAGCTGCCAATGAGGGGCAGTACACTCAAAAGCAAGCAACTTATTAGTTGCACAGTTCAATTGTAATTGAATGGCAATAAAAGACTAAAATTTTGATAATATAGTGTAAAGTTAAATGTGAGACCTAAAAGCAAAAGGAATTTGACTTTAGTCAAATATGGCAACAAATGGGTTGAATAATGTAAATTGAATATGCTGAACTGTTGTGTCATTTCGACTCTTTTTCCCTTAATTTCCATTAGAATTAATTTCCAATAGAAATAATTTCCATGAAGATAAAATGATTTAGAATCAATTTAAGTTTAGTTTCATCTTCATATTTATAAGAAATTTTAATGGATTTCAATTTTAATACATGAATATTTATTTTACAGCAGGTAAGTGCAATCTAGTAATTAGACAGTAAATGAAAAAACTGAATTTACATCAAAGAGATATATTAAGCATATACAACAAAAAATATGAAACACTTAATTTTTAATAGGCTATGTATTAAACAACCCAGAAAAGTAAATATATCTTTCTCACATTCTTCACCAGTATTTATATAGACAAAGGATATTTTATTTCCAATTTTTTGAACATATTAAGACTGTTAAATTTTGATAAATTTACATAATAATAATGCTTTATTTAATTATTACCTTTCATTAGATGTTTAACTAATTTCATTGTGCATGAGAATTGCTTTTTGTCGAAAATTGCTGGTATTGAAAGGTTGGTGCTCTTTTTTCAACAATGTCTAAATTTTTGTAAAACTTTTAACATTCTCTTTTCTTCTATTTCCTGCTATGGCTGTATTTTTGTTATGTAAATGCCTGCTGCTACTGCTGCTGATGCTTTGATTCTGCTTGCTACCCAGCAATACTTCCCCCTATAGGCCAACTGTGGATGGAGGCTTATTGACTGCTACCTCACCCCTCAGCTCTGCCAACTCATCCCAGGATTCTCTGCATAAAACAACACCAAAGAAAAAGGGCTTCAAGTCATCGTTGGGGAGATTCTTTAGCAAGAAAGAAAAGGTTAAAGCAAAAGAGGCTTTGAATAAGGAACTCATGTCACAAGGTATATTTTTTCCAAATAGAATAAGTGTAATACACATTTAAAGATAAACATTAATGCTGATGTCAGCTGATAATAATAAAGTGTTTAATTTGTCATGGTCTCACTCACTGCTCAGAGCCAGCATTATATATAGTCAACATTGCAAGCCCAATGCTTGAGACAGTAATAACTTGGCAGTCTTAATTGACATAGTGGTTAAGTTGTTGTGTTAGCTCTGAAGTAGTGATCTGCAAACCTGACTTTGATTTTAGTAGGACATATCACTCATCTTGCACAGGCCTTCACATACAAGAGTATTTGCATGCTTGTACCAGAATTGGCCAAAATTTACAGATAATAATGGATATTTTGTGTCTTGAGCAGAAAAGCACAATTATAGTTCTGTGTTTTATAAACTGATGTATTAACAAGTATAATTATCTTTGAAAGGTTTCCTAACTACCATACAGCACTCCAGTAGTGAAAAAGCACAAGAAAAGTCTTGTGATGCCTTGAATTCACATCTGTTTCATCTACCCATGTGTTTCACCATATGAAACTGATTTCCATTACTGTTCACTTTTACAAAGTTTGATTCAGCTGTTCAAACATTATAATTCATGGCAATATAAGCAAATGCATTCAAAGCATTGATTTCTAGAACCATCTCTAAAGTGTTTTATTTAAAGCCTAAGAAAGTACATTGCTTAATAACATGCATTTGTATCATTTTTGTTTTCAAAATATGTTAGAAGAAGCCCAGTTATATTTTATAATAAAACTACAAAAGTAGGAGGTTATAAAATTTCCCAGTTTCCAAATCTAAAAGTTTTAATTGCACACTCAAATGGTGAAAAACGTTGAAACTGCCAAAACTTTAAAAGAATATTGAAAAGAATTTATGCCAGAATTTTGAAATCTAGATGGTGAAGTGTGATGGTCATGAAGATGTGTGATGGTCATTGATAGCAATGATTTGCCCCCTTACCTCAGATGGGTAGAAAAATAAAACTTTTTTTTGCTTCAAGAGATAAATAAAAAATTCCTTTTTGATTTCAGTAGATATAATGAAATATTAAGATTTTTATTTTTTCATCATTATAGGGTGCTAAATGGAGAAAATACAAAACTTCAAATGAACGTTGTATATCATTTATTTTATGCAAGGAATTTAAACTGTTGGTGACGAAGTGTGATGGTCAAGGTATTTATGCTGACAATAGCAATTTGACTCCTTACCCCAAGAAAAAATGCAACTTTTTTCATTTCAAGGAATAAATGAGAAATTCTTTTGTGTTGTATAATAAAATATTACTGTTTGCATTTTCTCAGCTATTATCTGTTAGTTTCAATTACCACTATTAAAGGTTGCAAAAGTCAGAAATTGAAAACTTCATCAAAGTTGGAAGAAAGCATCCCATATTCACCAGGACCAGTATGTGTTCTTCTAGTTTTCACTTTCAACTCACTTTTTGTACTAGAAAATGTGCACTGAGATAGATCAATGATATAAATATTCATAATTTACTATGTTTGCATTCTTTAAATTTTTAAGGTAACATATTTCTTCATTTTATAAAAAGTAAAGTATAAGACAGAAGAGTTATTCATGCAGAGAAAGTTTACAGTATACATAAGTGCTTTATTTAAGCACTGTTTGTTTAAAAAACTTGTGCAAGTTTTTAGTCTTTTCATATTGTGTACTAAACATGTGTATAATATGTGTAACTGCAACATACTCTTCAATCTCAGGTGCTGGTTATATGGATAGTGAAGTGTCAACACCTGACTCTATACCACCATCAGGAAGTTTAGCGCAGAAAGCAGAATTCTGTAGAAGGGCCAATAAAAAGTTAGTGCAATTTTTATCATCATCATAAACAATACTTCTGTTATTCTAAATTTAGATTAAAGTTTAGTGAAAAGTATCAATATCAATATCTCAAATAAGAATAAATCATGTGAAATTCACAACCTGTGCATTTTTACTAAGATTAAAATTAATACATCAAAAGTACCATGGCAGGTGATCAAACGTAGTTTGTCAGACTGACTGGAGTATTAAACAAATAAGCATTCATCCAAGCAGAGTGCTGCTAATGCTCACTACTATCTTCCAGATGATCAAATGGGTTAAATTGTCTTTGAAACACATTATAGTTCTTATATTAGAAGAAATATTGGTAATTGAAAATCACTTCAGTTCTGTGTTGCTCTGACCAGTATTTTTGTATATTCTTCTTCCAAAACTTGTCAACTCTGTTCATTATGACCTGTATTTTTTTTATATCCTTCCAGAGCATCGCAAAAAAGTAGCATTAACTCTCCAGGTTTCTGAAATGTGTTTTCCTCACCACACTTATTCAATAACACTTCTGACATAACAGCACTGCCACACAATCACTGCTTATGACAATCTATGGCACTTAAAAAAACAAAGAGGATAGTAATATAATATCTGGAAGGTTTAAAGGTGTATAATAGAGAAAGTTTAGAGCTGTGTAGTTTTTTGTCCCTTTACTAACGCTGAACAATATCCTTGAAAAATTGCTACTGCTAAGTTGAAACTACCTTGTCTTGAGATCCTAATACATTGCTCCACTACCTGCCACTAAATTTGCCATTTGTTAATATGTTACTCTCCACCAGTCAGTGCGAACTTGCACTGTTAACCCTTACGGTGTCGGGTTTCTGAAACTGAACTCACTGTGGTGGCCGGATTTATTTTAAAGTGTTTTCAGAAAATAAAATACACAACTTTAGAACCTCATCCTTAAGTAACTAATGAACAGAAATATGTCATGTTATATACCAAAAGAAAGAGCATTTAATTGTGCTTAATAAAATGGCAAAAATTCGAAGAAAAATCTGTAGCTTATTGAATATATCTGTAGCTTATATATAATATCTGTAGCTTATTGAAACATATTATTAAAACATATTATTTATTCTATCACATATGATTGCAAGAATGCAATTATATGTGAATGTAAAAAGTATGTTCCTTCAGAAATACTTGTAGGAACATGGATAGGATGTTCTAATCAGCTGGGATGGCTTGACCACCCCACCAAAAATTATCACAAGAAGTAACAAGCAAATTTAAAATTTAGTATTCATTATTTGTCTTATCTTAAAAAAATAACATTTTTATATTTGTTTTGTAATAATTATTTGTCATGTTATGTAGACAATCACAGCATTCATTTTGTGAATCAGTGCTACTTTGTCTACCAATTTATAAACTAAGAATTTATCTGTTATGGCCACCACCCAGAATTCTAACATTATCTATTATGACAATTGCACAAATATGCATGTGCTAAAATACAATAACAATGAATTGCAGGAGGTAGACCACCAATTCAGAGCAACCCATTACAGTTGGTTGGCTGATTCAATCAATATAGCAAATAGTTGAAGATTTGCTACTTAGCAAAAATCTTCATTTAACTGCTCCAGGCTCAATAGGCATAAACTTTCCTTGTAGTATATGTTTTAACTTTTTGTTTTCTTAAGAAAGGACATTTATGTATGAACAGTTTAGAAAGGACATGTAGATATGAAAATATAACAATGTATTGAATATTTGGTTACAATAAAAGTATTAATAAGTAGTATATAAGAATATTCATATTAATAACACATTTTAACGAGATATTTCATCAGTAGTGCTTAGCACGGTGCAATGTCTTTTGATTTGCAACACATAAGTTTCTGGATCGATACTAGCCACCCTCAAAATAGTTTTTTTCTTTCAGTCATTTTTTTTCATAATTCATTGTTTTACTATATCACATTTTTACAATATATTGTATAATAAATTAATATATATCATTCAATATATATACATAATAAGTTAATATTAAATACTATAACCAAAAAAGCAACTATTCAAGTGATAATTTACAATGAGTAATTCAGTTTAAAATAATATAAATTTATTGTTGAAACAGAGTCAAAACAAAAAATAAACCTATATATGTATATATATTTGAAATTTTTTTAGGAATATTTAAAAAAATATATTAGAATGGGGAGGAAAAATGCCTATACATAGGTAATTATTATGGGGGGGGTGAATATTGAACTGAACTTAAAAAGGACCAGAATGCCTTTTTGGTTGCTTTTGTTTTATTTTAAATTTTTGCTAAGTAATTAGTTTTGAGAATAGCAGGAGAAAAAAGAATATATATATATTACAGAGCATCTTTTCAGTACGATTCAGTTAAATTCAATATCAGGCATCTCCCCAAAATTTTTTCTTACAAATGGGCCCTGCCTTCACTAGTCAGAGTGCCCCACCAAAAATTTTAGTCACAAGCCACTTTTCTAATCAGAATTTCCATAATATTTTCAGTGTTTTGCTAACTCAATCAGAAATGCTGGTTAATTTTCTTGCATTTACTTGGGATATTTTACCACTGAGAAATGCTATTTTGCTTACAATATAAGTTTTGGGAAATCATCATTGAAATTGCAGTTAGGAAAAGATAAAACCTGTTATCCAGAATATCCATCATGTTCTTTAATGTGCTTAGGGTGTATCATGTCTGCACATAGGACAATAGCTTAATGTCTCTTAGATTGGGCAAATGGGCTTAGTAAATTCGTTACTTCTCATGAAAAACAGATCAACAAGCAGAGAAAAATCACAACAGTGACAGTCAGAATTGGAACCTATGAATTTCAGATTACAAACTTGTCATGCTGCTGTCTCATCTGTACTCATAGTAATCATGTAGTAATTCTGTCAACACAATTGCTAATATACTTATTAGCAGTATTAGTATTCATTTTGCAGTATATTAGGATTCAGAATTAATGGAAATGAATTAACATCTTTTTTTACAAATTTCAGCTTCCATTCATCTCATGTAAGACATGAGCTATTAGCAGAAGCAATGAAGGCTGGGACGCCTTTTGCATTGTGGAATGGTCCAACTATTGTGGCTTGGTTAGAGGTGAGATTTTTATTTTTTACATTATATTTTTATTGAATGTACATGTAATATTTAAATATAATAAACTGCATGTAGACTATTTAAATTGAAATAATATGGAGAAATTCTGAAGTCAGATGCAAAAAAAATCTAAAGGTTATTGACACTCTTAATACCAATATACAACAGACATTGCAGCCCTTACAAATGCTGTTACATTATATGTTTGAAGAATGTCTGTTTGGAATTTACATAATTGAAATAAAAAAATGCTTTTTAGTTAACATTAATGTATATGAGTTCTTACATTTTTAATGCTAATTGTAATAAATCAGTGAAATTAGAAGTAATACTTTTTTAAAAGCAGATGCTTTATTTTCATTGATATAATTTTAAATTTCATGTATCTGTTCATGTTCTTTAAAAGAAATAAAATAAATATACTATGAAATAACACTAATAACTAGTTAGAAATATATTTTGACATTGCAATCAAGATGACATTAAATTCATACTTTTAAATATTAGAATGATGTTTTAATAGTTTAGTGAAATATATTTTAAACTTTTTGTGATCTCCACTGAGTATGAAATAAAGCAGTTTTGCAACCCAACCACTGATGACCATGCCATTGGTCTGCCACCATAGGCTGCTATATAAAAATTATGTAAAGTGGTGTGTGCCCTGGAAAAGGTTAAGCACCTTTGAAATAAAGGATCATACTTTAAGATCAGGGCAGGATCTATCTAAGGGGAAGCATGGTGCCATGCCCCCCCCCCCCCTTGAGAATGCTATTAAAAGTAATAGAGGTAAAAATCTCTTAAATTTATGTATATTTCGTGTATTTTTCAAGAAGTTTTTAAAGACTTTTCAAATAAAAGGGGAAATGTTATACTACAATTGAAATCCAGTCTCTTGCCTGTCCTCTACCTTTTTTCAGTTCAATTGAAATCTGCCCATCCCCCCCCCCTCTATTTTTTTTCTAGATCTGGGCCTAGTTAAAATATATAAATTCTTGAAGTAAAAAAATTATAATATTTAAATTTGTGTTTAATATAAAGTTGCCTTTTGGATGAAACTAAATGTAAGTTAACTTTAAAGAATTCTAATAAAAGGAGTAATATGTATACAGAGTGAAATTTTTTATGAATACCAAACATTCTGATCTAAACTTGTTTATGCAGGTATAACAATACACTGTACACTAGCCCAGTGATGGATTGGGAACTCTTCTAATTCATCAAAGGAATTTACTGTTCTATATCTGTACTAAGTATCTACACTGTTGTAGTTTAGTGTTACAGAGGATCGTCATGACTGCTGACAACCCTTTCTCCACAGGGCTTGAGGGTACCAAATCATCTAGCAAGATTTCAGTCAAATCTTGTTTGCCCATTTGCAAGGTATTAAATTAATGTGAAATTGGGGTAATGATACAGTTTGCCTGTCAATGTATATATTTGCTTTCTTGTTTGTCTAGCAGCCAAGGGTGAAAAGATTTCATTTTATATTAACTGTAACTTTATTACTTTATTATGAAAATAAATATAAAAATTAGCATATGTAAATGCTATTGCTTTGAAGTTTGATATCATATATTTCTAAGCATTAAAAAAATATTTTAGATGAGTATTGTAAATGAGTGTTTCTTTTTTCTGTTCCCAAGTTATGGGTAGGTATGCCTGCTTGGTATGTCGCAGCATGCCGAGCAAATGTGAAAAGTGGTGCTATTATGTCAGCCTTATCAGATACTGAGATTCAAAGGGAAATTGGTATCAGCAATCCACTTCACAGGTTGAAACTGAGGCTTGCTATACAAGAAATGGTAGCACTTACTAGTCCTTCAGCACCAAAACCTTCAAGAACGGTAAGAATGAGAACTATTAAATTATATGTATGGTTTTTGAATGGCAATTTTTTTAACTAATTAACATTTAATTTTAATTAATGACATTTACTTAAAAAAAATTTTATTTTTGTAAACTAACTATAGGTAATTTCTGAAAAAATGATATCATTTGTTACTGTGACAGTAAGAGAAAGTGATGTAGCCAATGACTGAATCTGCCGTACTTTTTGCAACTTGATGTACTAGTATTTTTTTCTTTAAGATTATTATTTTATCTTGTTTTCACAAAAAATGCGATAATGTTTTCACTTTGATGTCTGTCTATCCATCTGTAGATATCCAACTTTTTTTAGATAAATTAATAATTTTTTGGGGGTTGGATAAGTGTTAATGAAATATTATGATTTGTACTTTCTGTGTTTGTGTTTTAATCTCTCAAAAGTTTAAATTGCACCCTCTAACAGTGGAAAATTTCGAAGATGGCAAACTTTGAAATGAATAATGCAAATGATGTCTTTATGATAGAAAGTTAAAATATTGATGCTAGAATCATGAATTTGCTTTCCATGGAATCAGTGGGTTTCCTACCTTACCTTAGGGGAGATTTTTTTTAGAGATCTTTTTTGGGTTGAATAGTTATTGATGAAATATTTGGATTCGTACAATTTGAATCTCCAAAAAGTTTAAATTATGCCCTCTGATGGTAAAAACTTTTAAAATTGCAAGCTTTTAAATGAATATTTCGAGAAATATCTTTATGTTAGAAATCTGAACAGGTTGCCTCCTTACACCCAGGGGTGAGAAACACAACTGTTTTGTTTGAAGAGATAATTGGAAAATTCATTTTTTAGTTTGACAGGTATTAATGAATTATTATAATTTACATTTTTCGAGTTCTTATGTAGCTTTAATTTACGTTGATAGAGGGCACTAAAATGGAAAAAGTGAAACTTTTTAATGAATATTGCAAGTGCTCTGTTTTTGGTAGAAATTTAGAAATTTCAGTGGTAGAGTGTCAAGAGATATTCCACTGACAGCAACAATCTGTCCCCTTTTCTTAAAGGGGTGTGAGAAAAGCAACTTTTTCATTTTAATGAATAAAATAGATATACTTTTTATATTGTTTAAATACTAATAAAATACTAATATTGCTTTTTCCAAATCATCCATTAGTTTGAATTAAAGCTTTTGAAGAGTGCAAAAGTCAATAAATGGAAAACTTCATTTCCTTTAAAAATGATATTCTTATATTCATTAGAAGCGATGTTCTTTTAGTTTTCTTTTATCAACCACTGCATTTTTTTCCTTGTTAAATGAATTAAAAATATTTAATTGAACATATGCTGTGTCTATTTGTATAAGTGCATGAAAATGAAACATTACTCTCTTGGCTCATCCCAAGTGACCAAGCCCAGTAGGCAATAATATTGAGCAATTTCTTAAAAATGACCATTTTTGAGTTATTTTAATTTTAAGCATTTGAGGTATTGTATATAACAGAATTAATTTCAGTCATACATGCATTTCTCATCAACATCAAATACCTCTACATGATACAGTTTTAAGCCATATTGTTATAATAATATTTACCTGAAAAGTTAGATGTATCATATTGTAATAATTAAATTAATTATTGCACTTAATAAGAGACTGTACAATTTGTGTTTAGTAAATCGTAGATTATTTCCTGTATACCATTATACTATCAATTTGGATATTTAATCAAGTTTTTTGACAACTCCTAATTTGTTAATTCTATTATGTGTCTTTTCAGTTATTGACTGGCTATTGATTAAAATATTGCTTGTCATCAACATTCCCTTTAAGTTGCGTATGTGCACAACCACACAGCTGCTAAGACATGCCTGCACACATTCTCCAAAAAAAAAAGAGAGAATGTTGCATGTCATCTAAGTATTTATAAAAAGTTGAAAGTAGATATATTAATGAAAAAAACATTTTTTTTAATATTATTAAGAATCTCATTTATAAACATCTTTATATACTTAATCATAAAAATATATTTTCAGAGCTTGGCATTTGGTGAAATGAATCATGAATGGATAGGAAATGAATGGTTACCTAGTCTGGGACTTCCCCAGTATCGTTCAACTTTTATGGAATGTTTAGTTGATGCTAGAATGTTGGATCATTTAACAAAGAAGGATTTACGAGTTCACCTGAAGATGGTGGACAATTTCCATAGGTTGGTTAAAACATTTCCTTTTAAAATAGAATAAATGTTTTGTTCATGTTTATAAGCCTGTATGATTAATACATATGTTATCATTAGAGTGTGAAATTCAATCATTCTGAGAATAAGATTCATTTTAGTTAAAGTATAAAATTATCAAAGTATTCAACAATAGTTATTTCACAAAATAACTAACAATGTGCATTTAAGGATTTACGAGTTCACCTGAAGATGATGGACAATTTCCATAGGTTGGTTAAAGCATTTCTTTTTAAAATAGAATAAATGTTTTGTTCATGTTTATAAGCCTGTATGATTAATACATATGTTATCATTAGAGTGTGAAATTCAATCATTCTGAGAATAAGATTCGTTTTAGTTAAAGTATAAAATTATCAAAGTATTCAACAATAGTTATTTCACGAAATAACTAACAGTGTGCATTTAAGGGTATTTTTTTTTATCCTTAGAGTTATTAATATAGCTCTATAATCTATTTTCATGTTATAATATTCTAGAATATTGGAATTCAGCAAGTGCAGCCAAGAGCAAGATTGAGGGTTTGAACACCTTAGGGAATGTTTTAAGAAGTCAAATTTAGCAATTTACATTAATAAATGCATCAGTAAAATTCTTTTAAAACCAAACTCTTCCAAAAATTCTGGTTCTGCTACTGCCAAAAATAATTTCTAAATGATTTTCTTGAAGTGTAAAACTTGGTAATCAGTTATGTTCCACCAGTCCACATCTTGAATACAGCCTCAACTCCTTTGGGAATCTCTGAGAACAACACAAATACAACTTGTGGTAGAAAGAATATCAAAAGAGATTATTTTATATTAAATGAAATGAATTTTGCACTTTCTTTCACTCAACTGTTAAAGCAGTAAAATATACTAGAAGGAAGGAACTTTTTGTTCTCAATAACAGCCATGGGATTTGGAGCTTTGGTTTTTATGTGAATTGGACAATTTCTTAAAATATTTTGCACATGGAAGAAAACATCAGTTGAAATACGCTGTTGAAAGATGTGGTTTCTTATGGGTATTGATGCTATGAAATTTACTTGTGCTACCTTCACTATGGACTATACAAACCTGAATTCTTCATTTGTTCTAATGTAGCTGTAAAGTGGTGTAAATGTTAAATGCACTGATAGATCTCTGAAATTATAGACACATCCAACCATATCTTGATTTTAATTTGTCACATATTACAGATAAAGGGCTTTTCTTTCTCAGAATTTGAACATTATGGAATTTTTGCTGTTTTTCCTGGATTCATACATCTGTGATGCTACCTAAAATTTTAATTGTTAATTTATTCAGATATGGATATTTTTTTGTGCTTAATCTGATCGTTTTTATTTGCACATATCTTACATATCTATTTATTATTACGAAAAAACATTTTTTGCATAACCCTGTCAGAATGAGAATGACCTTATCTGTCAATAATCACTTTTAGAGTTTTTCTGCTGAGGTCCTGCCATCCTCTCAGATCTTCTACTATGGCATATAAACTGACAGGCTCCTGTCAGACCTCTGTGGCAAGCAGCTGCTTGAGGGGGTATTTTTTTTTTTATTTTTTATAGAATGTACATATATGTACACAGTCATATCAGAATAATATGACCACTCACAGAATCACAGTGTACCTGCCCAGGCACATCATAGGGTGCACATGACAATGTCGACCACATGGAGATATAAGCAGCCGGCCAGGACAGATGAGCCATAGTGTGTAACGTGAGCACAATGGGCAGAGGCATTGATTTGATGGACGTTCAAAGGAATGATTATTGACTACCATGCCAAAGGTGGAAGCATCTCAGAAACAGCAGACTTCATGGGCTGTTTGCGAGGTGCTGTAGTAAGCGTGTACCAAGAATGGACTGCTGGCACACCAAGTACCTCCAGACGTCATAACTGTGGAATCACAAAGGCCGACCGCAGAGGAGAATGTCGCCTCCATCGACTGGTAAAGGGCAATTGACATGCAACAGTGCAGCAATTGACCACTCAAATAAATGCTGGGGCACCCAAGTACGTGTCCCCAATAACAGTAAAGTGAACCCTGTTATGCATGGGTCTCCAGAGTCGATGCTGCGTAAAGGCACCCATGTTAAACAAGGTCCATCGACAATGATGCCTGCACAGGACTACTGTCATTGGACAGTGGAAGAATGGAAAAAGGTTGCCTTCTCCAATGAATCGAGGTTTCTACTCCACAAAAGTGATGGGCAGTGATGGATACGGCATCAGATATGCGAGAACCAACACCTGAACATGCTTGTTGGTCAAGTACATGCTGGCGGTGGCAGTGTACATGTCTGTGGGATGTTTTCCTGGTATGACCTGGGACTGTTGGTACCATGGATCGGTCCCTGAAAGCCAATGGCTACCTGTCCATCCTTGCTGACCACATGCATCCCTTCATGTTGGATGTTTACTCTGGTGGTGATGATGTCTACCAACAGGACAATGTGCCCTGCCATGTCACTAAAGTGGTGCGTGACTGGTTCCAGGAACACAACAGTGATGTCTCCGTTCTCCCTTGGCCGGTGAAATCACCCGACCTCAATCCCATAGAGCACTTGTGGGACCATTTGGATCAACAGGTTCTGTGTGTAAACCCACAACCACGTCATCTCTGGAACCTCTGTGCTCTGCTGGAGTCTGAATGGGCATTAGTGCCTCAGGCAACCTTCCAGGGCCTCATTGCATCCATGCCACACTGTCTCTCCACTGTCATCCAGGCCAAGGGTGATTATTCCCATTATTAGGTAGGTGGGCATATTATTCTGATATGACTGTGTATGTATGCATGTATTTATGTCGTATGTAAACAGATGTCTCACTTAATTCATTATTGAAATATGCTTTTTTTTTTATTTTACAGGACTAGTTTGCAATATGGTATAAACTGCTTAAAAAGGTTGAATTATGATAGAGATTCATTAGAAGACAGAAGGAAATCGGGTGAAACTGAAATTAAAGGTAAATATTTTTTATATTCTATGAAATTATTTCAATTTTTAGTTTTATAGTGTGTTTTTGTGTTTCAAAACAAAGAACTCACTTTTTTTACTGATATACTACATTAGACCATTCCATCTCTCAGCTTCGTGCAGAATTTTTTTATTTGTGAATTATCAGTAAAAAAAATGAGTCCTTTATATTTTGAATACACTGATTTTTGATCGTTGACTGTCACATATAATACAAAATATTTTTTTTGAGTGCATATGATTATATGCACTCAAAACACTTTTTGTCTTAATGAGAAAAAGGTAAAATGCCACTAAAGTAAAAACTGTAAGTAAATGCTAGATCCTATTATTTACAAAGTATTATTTGTATGGGATTGTTGAATTTAAAAAAAATATAATTTTGCTTGATATGAAAAAAAATGAAGCATAAAGCTTCCATCAAATTCTACTAATAAAATATATGGAATTTATATTTGCTAAAAATATGTGTAAAACATTATTAAAAAAAGTGGAACTGGGTATTTTAATTATGTTACTTTATATCAAAAATATGAGATATTTTCCCAACCTTAAGATTTAAAAGGATATAATTTAGTTTAATATTATGCAATTTAGTGTAATTGCCAAAACACAAAGCTCCTAAATGTCTAATCTGAATATTTACCTGTTTTGCAGATGTTTTAGTATGGTCTAATGACAGAGTTATAAAATGGGTAGATTCAATAGGCCTTAAAGAATATTCCAATAATTTGTTGGAGACAGGTGTACATGGTGCATTTCTAGCTCTTGATGAGAGCTTTGACTGTAATGCCATGGCTCTAGCTCTACAAATACCTACCCCAAATACACAGGTAAGTCTGGAATCAACTAAATTGTTTTTCTGTACAAAATGGTCTTTTTATTTGCTTTTTCTTTAAATCTTCCTACTTCATTGGCACTGTGCAGTATTTCAAATATCAGCCCCACAGCACATCATTGCTGGTGAGCATCACTAGACAATGAACATATCCAGTTGTTTTAAAAAAAGAAATTCTCATTTAAAATGTTTTTGTATGTGTAGCTTATAAAAATATGTGGTTGAAAAATAATGTTTGTCTTTTCAGTTTGGTAGGAATTTTTATATGCTATGAAAGAGCTTTGCTAACATTTTCATCATCATTTTTGGTGCTCCCAACATTGTCATTCTCTTTATACTAGGTTTTTTGGAACCTTGGATTTCTAGATACCAGTTTGATATGAACTGTTGATAATACATTTTTTCAAACTTATCTTGAAGTCTGATCTAAAGCAATACAAAAAGCTTATTTTAATACTTAGTTTAAGTATCTAGGATGCAGTGGGCAGATGGTCTCAAACAAGATCTTGTTAGAATTGGCCTACACCTGTCTAAATGTGGCATTATCTAGTTTACAACACTCTTATTTTAGTGAATAGTTTAGTATGGAAATTGCATAAAGTTAAAAGCATGGTATGAGAAAAGACATCTACCTGCACAAGAACTTTTTTCCTTCAGCAATATCCAGTTGAAAGATGTAATCCTGACAAACTGTAAGGATGAATGAATTAAAAGCTAAAGAAATCAATGACTTAATGTTTTCAACTTGTAGTTGTAGTGTAAAGATAACTTACTTACTAAACATTTTTATTCATTATCTATGTTATTGCAAGTTTTGTAAGAGACCAAGTCAAGTAAGCTTTTGTATATACCAAAGCTTATTTGACTGCAAACTTGCACAAGATGGGAACTTTGTTCCTGCAGAAATATCCACTTGAAAGATGTGATCCTGACAAACTGTAAGGATGTATGAATTAATAGCTAAAGAAATCAATAACATAATGTTTTCAGCAATAGTTGTAGTGTAAAGATAACTTGCATACTACACATTTCTATTTATTATTTATGTTATTGCAAGTTTTGTATTAGAGAAACTAACCAAAGCTTACTTGATTGCAATCAGGATTGGCACTACTGTACTGGGAAACATTTTTTTATAAGTGGCAAATTTGCCAATAAACTATTGACATAGCTGCTGTAAGGTTGGCTGAGGTAAGTATGACCCAATTTTCAACAAGATGATCAATTACTTTTAAAATAACATTAACTTTAACTAAATTAATTATTAATAGCTAAGAACAGACCTAGAAAAAGGGACAGCAGATGTCCAACTTTGCTTTATGTGGCAAAATAGCTAGTGACAGCCCTGATAGCAAATAGTTGTTTTGCTGCTGAGAAAATTACATCTAACCAAATATAGTAATCTGGGAACTGCAAGCTGAGCAAAGCTCTTGGGGGGGGGGGGGGAAGAATGCAGCTTCAGCTTTCTTTTCAGTTCAGTTTAATATGTCCTAAAAGCTGACTGGTATGTTAAAATGTTAGAAAAGTCAGTAGCCCTCTTATGAGAAGATTTAGAAAACTAATTACAAGATTCCAATACATTGAAGGTACCCAAGCATTAAAATGTACTAGATATTTTTAAAAGCAAATTTCATATGAGAAAAGCTTTTAATGTTAGAAAAGTAGAAACAAATATTTAATAATTTAATTTACATTTAACAAATGAATAAAAATATATCATAAATGTAATATAGCATGCATTTCAATGTCTTAAATATGAACAATGCAGTTTATTATTTGCATGTAAGCTAAAATCTATTTTATCAATCATTAATCATGCCATATATGTCTGTGGCATGATGACATCATACTTTTGTTGATTTACAACAGGTTAGGCAACATTTAGAACATGAATTTTTAAATATGTTACTGAAAGGAACAGATAGAAGGCCAAATGAGGTGAGTTCATTTATATTTTCTTCCATTTCACTGCCTTGAAATATAAAAATGAGATAGAGTAAAAAGTTATTAACATTTGCTTTATGATAATGTATTGCATTATTTACTATAATTATGATAGAATTTTTACATCCTGTTTAAAGTGAGCCCTTGAGGTCCTTGTGACTGGTCATTTAGCCCATTGTGTATAAACAAAGAAAAATTGTTGTTCAGTGATAAAAAAAAAAACCCAACCGTTATTCAAAGTATAAAATATTAGCTCCATTAGAGCAGCAAAAGGGTCAAAAACCTATTCAGAAATGTATCCAAAGGGAAACTAATATGATAATCTATCATTTAGAAAAGGTATCTCCCTATCAGGTACAGAATATTGAATTCATTCCTAAGTAATACTTTCTAAAACTCTCAAGAACACATATGTTCTTTCGATAAAGAATAACAGGAGTGAACCATCATAAATTATCATAAACAAAGATGTTCTCTTTGAGACCATCTTTCACAGAAAGGAAAAATTGAGAAAATGATTCAGTGTATAGTATAGAAACTTTACTTATTATTATGAATGATGCTTATCATAAACCATCACCCTTGCTCTCTCTCTCACACACACACACAAAAAAAAAAGGAAAAGTATGGTAATTCATCTTAAAGAATAGTCTTAGAGCAAGCTGCTGTACCTGAGCTTTGCTCAATTAGTAATTTTATTGAGTTGAGGAAAGTATAATGCTTTCCAAAAGTGCTTCATTGTAAGCCAAAAATAAATCCCCAACAGTTGGGATTATTATCACATGGTGATAAGTTGAATTGCACTAGCATTATTATCACATGGTGATAATAATGCTAGTGCAATGCTAACAAGGACTAGCACAATTTTAGCCATCCAACAAGATACGTGTATGTGTAGTTAGCATAATTTTTGCCAATAAGAGAATTTTTCAAATTAAAAGCCAAAATGTTTATATTTTTTTCCAATAGTTTTTTCTCTGGCATTACAGCAACATTTAATTTGAATTTAAAATTCTAATGAGGTATAAATTTCTGTTTATGGAAGATAAAAATATAAAATATACAAATTCACAATTTCAACTTATATTTTTTCCTCATCTTCCATAAATCAATCCTTTCATAAAAGTTCAAATTTACAATTTGAACATTCATAATTTTATAATTAGTAAGTGCTAGACTGTCTTCAACATTCAAGAGAACCAGGGAACAACTTATATGATGGATGATCTTATATGATGAAAGGAGATGACATAATATTTTTTCAAACTTTCTAATTTCTTTAATTATTAGTCATTTAATTTTTCGAGTTTAAATTTGCATCTACAGATTAAAAATACCCTTACAAGGCAAGTTAAAGTTATAATTAGCGTCACTGTCTATGTCAAAGATCATATAACGTGGACCAAAAGTCCTTGAACAAATGAAATACAAAATAAAAAATAATTACACACAGTTTACTTTGTTGGATAGACAAACTGAAAAGTTTCTGAAAGAAATTAAAAGTCATACAAAGTGGACAAAAAAATTCTTGAGCAAATGAAATGCAAAATAAAAATAATTAATTACTGCACACAGTTTATTTTGTTTGATAGATGAACTAAAAAGTTTGTGAAAGAAATTAAATATCATTTATAGATTTTTGCATGACTATCTGAATGTAGTATTTTCTGGCAAATGAATCAGCAGAAATGTGCCATTCCTTAGCTATCTTGTTTGTCACATATCACACACTTCTTTTTCTGGGGAAATTATATTTTAGTATAAAAGGCTTTAGTATGAGGAGCTTAATCTATTGTTTGCCAGGCTCATAATCTGCAGTTTCTTGGTTCGAGTGCCAGCTGGGCAAGCATTCAGATTTATCTCTGTGAACTCCCTGCCCTGCCCACAGTCAGTAGGGCACATCAGTGGGCTTGGAAATGCTGCTATCTATCTATCAGATAGAACTTAAGCTGTGGCTTTGTGTGTGAGAGAGCTATACCCTGTGCATGTTAAATAACATGCTGGATGACCTTGATGGGAGACTACCATCTGTCTCCCAACAGCTGTTCCATTGGGTCCCTTCCCCCAACCTACTCCGAGCCTTTGGGGCCCTTGTTACCTGGTCATTACCTGGTTTAGCCCACTGTGTGCAAAAAAGTTGCTCAGAGTTATGAATTATATATGGGGGGTATGAATTATATAAATGGTCAGTGATATAGTATGAAACATTAAAACCAATATTGGGACTGATATAAACAAAATACATTACTGGTAAACCTAAATCATATATAATATAGATTGATACTGCTAGTGAAATTTGTTTTCCATCAGAGATGTGGTGAAACAGTTGATTCATGCCTTTTGGGCCTAACAACATCCACTAATAGTGATATCTTTCAGTTATTTCAAAATAGTAATTTTAAGGGTACAAGAATAAATTACTTGATAGCTTACTTGAGGTAATTCTTTGTTATATTTTTGATGAAACCGTAATTATTAATTCAAAGATGAATATACTTTTTTTACCATTGTAGGCCTTATTTATTGATGTATTTCCTTCACTCCTCTCTCATGATAGTATGAATAAGATATGCAAAGCATGATGCCATTGTTCAATGCTAGGATCAATATGTCAGTGCTCCATAGAAGTTATTGTTTCCATTAAGCTTAGAATACATAAACTAGGCCTTATAAGCCTGGGAGGGTTACCTGGAGGAATATTTAATTACCTTACAATTATTGCATATAGATAGTAATACAGCAAATGTTTTCATGGATTTTTCAGATAGTAGTCACGATAGACTGGTTTGATGGGAGATATTTTAAAGGATGTTTTGTATCAGGATGATGAAAGTTATTTATCATTATTAGAGTACGTGTACACACAATCATCTCACCATAATATTTTGTATTCTGAAGCTTCTCAGATGAATGGGAAACCCCAAATGAGATACCTGATTTTTCAAGTGATATAGTGGACATCATTAGAGAAAAATCAGAAAAATACAGGAATAATAATTGTTTTGCCATATTCAAGAGTATGAACACAGAAGATCCTTCATCAAGTTTCAGATATTGTGCAATAGTTGAAAGAACTTTCTCCAAGGCAAATTTTCTCCATGTGTTTTATTTTATGTTATAAGTAAAGTGTTGTTATGTACAAAAAGTAAATGAGCTGCTTCTGTGTGAAGCAGAATGGGAATATGTGAGAGATATTGAGTTGTGTAATGAGCTGAAAAAATTGGTTTTGCCATGAGTGGTTAGCCATTGATGGTGTAGTTGTTAGCATAACAGGCATGTTTCCTGGAGACGTGGGTTCGAATCCCACTCATAGCAAAACTAATTTTTTCAGCTCATTATTTCATGAGTTCCATGTCTACAGGACTTATCCTGTGATTCTTTACTACTGATTTATTGATTTAATGCCCTGAGCGTGAGTGACAAATATTAATTCCATCTCTAATGAGGCAACAGAGTTGTCCACTTCCTGGATAGATGGCGCCACTGTGTGAACCAAATAAAACAAAATTCAGAAAGTTTATATAATTCACTAAGCTGACTAACTATTTTAATACTTTTTTAACTTTATAATAATTCACTAGGCTGAATTCACTAAGTGTCACTAAGCTGAGAAAAGGTTAGCCATTGATGGTGTAGTGGTTAGCATAACAGGCATGTTTCATTGAGACATAGGTTCGAATCCCACTCATGGCAAAACCAATTTTTTTTTTTCAGTTCATTATTTCATGAGTTTCATGTCTACAGGACTTATCCTGTGATTCTTTACTATTGAGTTTTATGTTTATATTGAAGTTCTTGGGTTAGCAGTTGCTCAAAGGTCAAATGACTTTCTAATTAGAGAGCTCTTTCTAGATTCTCATTCTGATCATTTTACAAGAGAGCATTTTATCTGTGAACTACCTTGAGGAAATTTATAGATTTATTTGGTTTGAAGATAAGCATGCACACCCTAATAATTTAGCTCCAATAAGCTATATTTTGAACATTTTGATCAATAACTGCTACACTATACAGGGTGAATCTGAAAAAGTGGGCAAAACTTTACGGGGTGGTAGAACGCAGCTATACGAGCAATATTCGTCATAGAATGTATGGTCGGAATGCAAGCGGTGAGAAGTTAAAAGGTAGTTTTCCACTGTCACATTTAAAGAATGAACACAAGAAGGAGAGGAGATACTTCAGAAAACATTTTATTAACAGGAATGTAATTGAGGTACATGCTCAAAGAAATTGCTCAAAAGAGCCATTTCGTGGTTAGTATAACCAGCCATCCTCTCGGCAATCCACGGTAGAAATGCCGTTGGGTGCGAGGACCGACCCTTTTATACCATTTCCAACGCCACCTAGCAGCTCGCCATTTGCGTTCCGCCCATACTTTCTATAACGAATATTGCTCGTATAGCTGCATTCTACCACCCCGTAAAGTTTTGCCCACTTTTTCAGATTCACCCTGTATATGTCAGAGGAACATTTGGCAATAGATAAATGGCTACATTGATTTGTACAGTATATTCCAAGCAAGCTTGTAAAGTATGGTTTAAAATAATTTTTTATTGTGTGACTTTAAAATTCTTATTCCTTGAATAATACTATTTCTTGTGGACATCTACCTGGTGCTCAAATAGAGAAAGGTTTAGTAAAATAAAATGTTGGAGGTATTTATATATAATAGCCATAAAAAGCTGTTGACACTACATAGAGAGACTCGTGGATGTGAGTGCAATTGCTACAGGCACATTTCGGTGTTGAGATTTATCTCCGCAAAATTCCCCGCCCTGCCCACGGTCAGTAGGGGACACCGATGGGCTTGGAAAGGCCGCCGTCCGTCGGATGGGACATTAAGCCATGGCCCCGTGTGTGGGAGAGCCATACCCTGTGCACGTTAAAGAACACGCTGGATGGCCTTGACTGGAGGCTACCATCTGTCTCCCAACAGCTGTTCCAGTGGGTCCCCTCCCCCAACCTTATCTGAGCCTTCGGGGTCCATGTGACCTGGCCATTTAGCCCATGGTGTGCAAAAAAAGTGCCGCTCAGAGTAAAACAACCCAACCCAGCTACAGGCACAATGGATAAAGATATCATTTCCTTGTCACTAGAATTTGAAATGTGAAATGAGATCTCAGCTTTCCAACACTGAGTGCAATATTAACAGCAGTGCCAGTGGATTTAAAAAATGTTCTCCAAAATTGATAAAAACTGACAGATAATTTTACATCTTTTAAAACTACACCTTGCATAAATGGCTTGATTTAACACTTATTATTTACATTTTAGTCAATTTACAAGGGAAATTCCAATGGCTAGATATTCTATGATGTTTAGTTTGCTAACATTAATAATTCTTAAACATTGACCCATTATTCTATCAAAATTCAATTTTTGAAAGTTAGTTCTACATTTAAATGAAAATGTTCCAATACTTTTTACTAATAGTGCATGGTTATAAAATTTTCTAACAAACTTTTGTTTATATTCTTTGCTGAAATAGCTGTAAGATTTTGTTTACAGTTTACCAAATGTAGCATTTTATTTGAATTAAGCATTTGGAGTGTAGAATCTTAATTATTACATAATTCAGTGCTTTATGTGGAATATTATATTTGTACAGAATTCAATTGTTAAATAGTGAATTCACTATGTAATAGTATATTTATTATAGTAATTTTAATAGTGAATTCACTATTTAAACTAAATGATATGTTATTTGCAATCACAATTATTAAAATTTGCTAATTATTTTGATGATGATTAAATAATCCTAAAAGAAATATATTGTATGTGTTTCATACGATAAATATATGATTTTTTTAGTTGCAGTCATTTTGACTATATACTCCTTTAATTTATTTTGGTAGAAACAGTTACTTTAATTTTATTTTAACATTTTCTAGACTCCCAAGCATGCAGCGCACACAGGAGCTCATCATAATGTTCAAGGAGATCGATTGGTATGATGAATAGGCCCTGATTCTGATTGCTCCAAGCTGCATTTCCCACAGGGAGACCGATATAGTAACTAGTAGGACATGTTTGTGTAAGTGTGTATGTTATGAACTGGTGCGCCACACCCTGTAAGATAGCAGCACACCTGTACAGATGCCTTACTCAGACAGATTGTTGAGCAAGGTTGCATTTCCCTTCCCATGTCCTCAGCTAGAAATGAAGTCAGAACTACAGGGGATTGAGTTGTTAGCCATGACAAGGCAATGGCATCGACCAAGGCCAAAGAATCAGTTGTTGCCTTGTCATTGTGAACTTTAAAACAATTGGAACTTCCATAATCAAATGAATGCATGCATGGAACCTGATGAATGTGTATAGCTGGAAGCGGCTGGGTTGAACAGAGATTTTGTTATTGTTATACTTCACTGTAAGTCATGACACTCCTGTCAACAACTTTATCAGAGTGTACCTGATGTCCTGTGGAAATTGTTTTTGTGTGTGTGTATGGTGCGTATGCTCAGCCACTGATGACTGCATTGCAAAGTCTTGGTGCTCTGATTCAAATATATATTGACATTGACCTTTATTAGCAAATGGCAGTTTCCAGAAGTGAAGTTATTATTGGTGAATGACCTGTGTAAAATATGACAAATTTTAACCTTATTTAATAACCCATGAGATGTAATATAAAAACAGCCTCAGTTTAATGTTTTAGCTTGTTGAAAGGTCACCATAATTTAATTTTAGTACAACATTTTAACTGTGCTTGTTAATTTTATTATTGTGATATCAATGTAGTGTCTGGATTATTTTATATTCATAAGCTTTCCTTTTTATACATTTTTGCATTCAATATATTTATATTAACTCATGAGTTATGTACTCTTGAAAATAAAGTGCCTGCTGATACCACTGAAAGTATGGTGGTAGCTTACCATTATCCTGTCATTACCAGTTGATATGTGGACCAGTTTACTTCATAAATGGCATAGAGTTCATATTGTTTAAAAACAGACTTTATCTAGCTTACATGGAAATATATCCTTTAATATTTGTAAGAAAAGTATTTGTTTGAATGTTAAATGAATTGAATTTTTTTTAAATACATATGAAATGAAATGTAATTTTTTTTACACTAAACTATTATTAAGGTATTTGAAAGGACTCCAGTCAAACTTATGAATATGAAAAGTGCAAGTTTAATTAAATCTTCATACTAAAAAACAAACCAAAATAGTTACTGGGTATATTAAGCATGTTATTTTTATATTTGAAACATAAGATATAACTGAAAGCCATATCCAATAAATTTTCTTTGGAGGTATCACATATCTTCTACATGAATACACACAATATATATTATACTAGAAATGAGTTAAGGCTTCAAGCTTCAAGCCCAAGTTCAAAATTATTGAGCTCAGGCTCACATGAGCCTGAACCATTTCAGTAATTACTGAATATATAAGCCCGATTAGGGGAGAAAAAATTCTCTGATACATAGTAAAACACAAAGTAAAAGGATTATAATAAGTGATTTATGAAGGGTGTTTTTTTTTTGTATATCTGTATAGCATTTTCTTCATAATTTTTACAGAAATGCTTGCAGCTAAACTGTTTTTAAATTCTTCATATTGTAAACTATTAAAATTTAAATTTGCAATTATTAGAAAGCAAAATTTAAAAATTAATGTTATTTGGAACAAAAAAAACTAGAATTTGTAGAAACAAAACTTTTGAGATTATAATAGCTAAGAGTCATAGTGAATGAGAGAAAAATTCAAAGGCTGAATGGTGCTTATTTTTAATTACTAAAGACATTAAAAAGTTAAAATTATATTCAAACAAATTGTTTATTTTATGTTTGCTCCTTTTTAGTAATTATAAGAAAAATTAGAAATTTAAGTCATGGTTGAGTTTCATCAACCTTATAAGAACTCATATCTAACAGGTACAGTAATATTTATGAATGTTTCAAATCATATGGTTTATTATTTTCATGAATAGGCTCTAATTCCCTCAGCCTCCACCTCCTTTTCTTTCCTGTTTCAGGTTTTACTAAAACAGTAGAATACAGTTTTGGGGAGGCTCTCAGAATTTAACGTCGGGGTGGATCTCAAAATAAGACTTGAGTAGGGTTTCTCAATTGCTAAAATATTCCACCAAACAGGAAAGGTTAAAATGATATTCTATATGGAATGATAATTTATAGTTTTTTTTTAATCTATTTTTAGTGTTAGACATAAAATATGGGGCTAAAATAAAATTATACAAATACAACTGTTTTGGATTTCAAAGCAGGCAAGTGAAAGGCATTTCAAAGCATGCAATTCAAAGTGCAGGCATTTCAAAGCAGGCAAGCAGACATGTGAGATTTATTATAAGATGACAAGATTTTTAGGGGGGTGCCCAGATCCCTCCCCCTGGGAATGTCTCTGTTGATTGCTAATGAAACAACTTAAAAGCAAAATTTAATAAAAATAATAAACTAATGCAGTTTGTATATGCCGAAATAAGAGCATGGAGCTCTTACATCAGAATATATGGTATACTTTGTTTCATTTTAAAAGTAACATGGATAAAAAAATTTAAAAAATCTTTGTTCAAATAAACTATTTTGTGCAAAATTTTAAAAATGAAGTAAAAAGTAACTACACCATTTTACCTTGATTTAGTCTTCATATTTTAATCAGCTTCATTCATAAAGCAACAGTTGGTTAAATCCATAAAGAAGAAACTTATTAAACTTTTAAATTGTCTAAAGAGCAGTATGAACCAAATAGTTTTATCCTTTTAATAATGGGAATATAATAAGTGATTTATGTAGGTTTTTTTTTTTTTTTTGTATATCTGTACAGCATTTTCTTCATAAATTTTTAACTATTTATTGTCTATTTATTCTTTTTATTTTACTGCCTGATACTCTACCAGGTCCATTTTAGTTTCACTCTTTTCCACCCCCCATCCCCCAAAAAAGTTATAAAAATTTATAACCAGAACTAATTTTCTTCAAAGTTAGACCCAGTCCAACAATATATGGCCAAAAGATGTTAATTTTAAACAATAAATATATTTTGTGAGGATTTATCCAACCTTTTTACAGCCAAATGAGTTTATAAAAGAACTTTGATTCATTTTTGGTAGCATTTCCATTTTCAGTTTTGTACCATAAAAGTTTATCTGCACTATCTGTTTATTGTAACTTTTTACATTTTTTAACAACTAATAAAAATTATGGCAGCTAAAATTTAATAAATTTAAACCTTTAAATGCATTACAATTTTGAAATGTACTTGAAAAATATATAGTTCTGTTATTAATTTCTTTGTAAATTATTACAAAGAAAACCAAAATAGTAATGGACTTAAGTAATAGTGAATAATTATTGTTCTCTGCCATATTGCAAGTTCCCCATCTAACAAGATGATATGTGGTATTTCTTTTCTATTCCCTAAGTATTCATGGCAAATGCTAAAAAGTAATCTCATTGTGTACAATTAGTTACGAAGAAAGAATAAACTTCTAAAGTTACAGACAAATTATTCAAATTAAAGGTCCTTTCATTTCTCCCATATTTATCTGAATGACTTAAAAATTTTAACATCATTGTTATATGTTGTCAATATTTGATTCATTTGCTTTCTATTTGGCTTTCATATTGGGATAGCATTAATTCATTACTAAATAATCCATTGTTTAGTATATAACAGTATAAGTACCAATTTCTTATTAAGACTGGTTCTAACATGATACAGAATCTCAGAAAAGCTAATAGATTAAAATATTTAAAAAAAACAGTATAAAGGTTTGACTGTAACACTGGATAAGAATGTATAATATGCCATGTAGCTTTTAAAACTTAAAATACCACATGTTGTAGTATACACTCATTGTTCAGTTTTATAAGTGACAGATTTATTAATTTTAAAATTCAAGAGAGTTTGTTGGATATTTCAAGGAATATAGTATTACATCTATATTTATCTCAACCATGTGCATAGGGAACTGTTCAGCAGAAAAATCGTGCTCCTGTAGACAGCACTAGGAAGCAGATAGATTAAGGGTAAATGATTCTGTAATACAATTTTGAAATTGAACTTCAGTGTTGTGAAAATATCAGTTATCCTTAAGATATTTCCTTATTATCTGAAAGTAATCGATGCAGTCAGAATAAGTTGAGCTGTCAGACTGCCATTTACAATGGTATCTTGTTGAATTATGACGTTTTGTAATTGATTAAGTCACTGGCCTCTTTAGTATTAGCCAGCCTTTGTTCAGGGATCCTATCTCCACTTAAATGTGGACCAGTGCCAATCTGTTTGTTCATTGAGAACACAGTTACAAGCAAGATTTGTTAGATTATTAAATTTACCTTTGTAATGTGTGTTTTCACACTGTGTTATATATATGTATGTGTGTTTAGTGCTAGAAACTTTACTGATAAAAAAAAGTTGCACGTATATGTGAATCTTTTATATAGTACTCTTTGTAGGTATTTTATATGTTTTTAATAACTTTTTGTGGTTTTAGAATTATTTTTTTATAAAATGAAGTTATAATTTGAATTTGTAACTAGAATTATGTTTGTAAAGTTCTTAATTAAAGCAATAGTATATTTATTTACAATAATTTTATTTATATGTTTTAGTACTCAAAAAGGGAAAGTTTGAATGTTAATTTACTAGAATTTGTGTATAAAATATTAGTGTATTGGAAGGTGTTTCTCATTACTTACTAAGTCTACTAATTAACAACATTAGTAGCACATGAAGTTCTGTAAAGTATTGTATACATATTACATCATCCATACCTAAGTTGTTGCCTTGTGTTTAGTAGGCTTACTATTATGTTGATGATGTTATGGTGTTCAATGTACTTCATCAGTTTTTATGATGATGATCCATTGAGTTTTTAAACTGAGATTTTTAAACATTTGAAATGTCACAAAAATACATAAATGTTTACAATCCCCATTAATAACTAAAATGTGCTTCACATTAAAAATGCTTACGGAAATTTTGCAACAGTAAAGCTAAAGTACACAATTTGCAAAAAACTATGGCAGCTGTATCATATGAACAGCTTTCATCAACACTTAGTGGTTGTTATACTTAAAAACTTTTTAAATCCTTTATATACTGAAGTAAAAGAAAATGATAGTCTGGAATATCAGTCAAAAATTAGTCAAGAATATTAATCAAAGAATAATATCTCAATTTTATGTCAAAAATATTTAGGATATATGCAATTTATTGTATTATTTTTCAAATTGTCGTTTACATCTAAGTAGATGTTTAACTCTTCATACAATAATACCTTCTTTATGGTATTGTTATTGTATGTACATTTCTCTAATTTGTAAGTTTCATTCAGTGGAATATATAATTATTGTTTGATTGTATAATTCACAGTATATGAAGGATTACTATTTTGATTAAAATTTTAGCTCCTGCATTAAACTGAGGTTGTTGAGCAAAAATTGTTCTTAATAGGATAGTCTAAAATGCTAGTCTTGGAAGAAATGGGTAAACTGAAATCACACTATGATCAAACTTTTATGAAATCACTAATCTGTTTCACAGTGAACAAATGTTTAGAAAAATCCTTCAGAACGTTCTGCGCTCTTATTGTATTTATAGTATTTTTGTCTGTTATTTAAATTGTGTATATGAAATAATGGCATAGTTTTTCATCTAACTGCAATAAAGAGCTAGTCATTTCAAATATTTCTGTAAGAGAGCAGAACTAGATTGTATGATTACTGCAATTATGAATTTATTTCAGTTTTTAAACATGACTGGTGTACTTTTTAAAAAAAATCATTTTTTTAATTGTTTTAAAATACATAATTGTTGTATTTTTTTTAGAATACATTAATCATTATACTGTACTGTTTTTATACTGTGAAGTTAAAAAAATTGTGAACACAAGTACTGATTATAATTTGAGAATTCTTAAATTATGCTGAAGTATATCAGCTATCTATATTAAAAAAATTTCTTTTTTATATGGATAATGATAGAAAAATATTACAGACAGCATTCATCAACATGCTTTCATTTTCTAAAATAGTATGTAATTTGTATCTCTTCACTCAAAATCTTTAATAGCAAACTTAAAATACTATGAAAAATATGTCTTATATTTCTCAGCTTAACCCTTTGTCCTTCACATTTTTTCTGCCATGGCTTAAAGATACATCTCTAAAAATCTTAATAAACTTCATATTATACTACATTACCTCATTGAAGCATTGTTAGTTTTATTAATTTATCATAGATGCCACAATCATATAGTTTGAAAATGTGCTGTTTTACTACATTATATAAGGCAGTTCACTGCAGTGTAGGGCAAAGGGTTAAATTACTGTGCTTCCACATTAGACAAAAGTGAAACTTAGTACTATACCTAAAAATTTACAACTTTACTGAATTTTTTTTAGGACAAAGCAGAGTACAATACTTATACTTTTACTTGTAACAGGAAATTGTATAAAAGAAAGCATTATCTCTCCCTCTCCTTACTTTGGAATATCTCTTTATAATTGAAAACAGGCCCTTGGAACAGTGCAAGAGTTTATTATGTAAAAAATGAGTAATCAACTCCTTTAGTGCTTTTAACTTTTGGGTAAAACATAGTGTTGAAGTTGCCAATGCAATTAGTATATCTTTTTTTAGCAACAAAATCAAGCTTTTGCTGACTAGCTATTATCAGAGCACCTTTTCCAAAATTGTTTGCATGCACAAAGAATATATTGAGAAGTCCATTATTCATCCTCATATTAATAAGTTTGAAGCATTTTAAGGAACTTAAAATTTTATGTTTTGTAAGCAGATTTGTAAGCAAATTTTGCTTACAAATCTGTTTTTTTTTTTACTCTTAAATGTAAAACTAGTGCATTCGTGAAGGAATTATAAATGAAATGAATTTACTTATCCCTGATCTGTAATTCATTTATAAGAATACTTTTCTATGTTAGTATTAATATGTAGTTTCCAATTCATTTTTGTTGGTAAATAACATGACATGCAATATAGTTTTTGTATACCTTTAATATTAATATACAACTCTTCTGGAAATATTACTACACCACAAGATAAATATACTTGTGGTATTGGTAAAAATAATTCTTAAAGAATAAATAATTTTTCAATATTAGGCAATATAAATCCCAGCTTCTACAAGTTAAAATTGCAACAATTTTAAAATTAAAAATAATTTTTCAATAATAATAATAATAATAATTTGCTTTCCCAATCTAATTTGAGAGGTTTTAATTTTTTGATGTAACAGATATTCTGCAGAATTGTAATGATTGCTATGAGAAAATATAGATGAAGGCCACTAAGTGCTTGTAGAACACAATGGCTATTGGGTGATAAACCATAATGTTTTTCAGTAAAGTTGATATCTCAAATAATTATAAATACACTAATGCATTCATGAGTAAAGGATAAACATGGCCTTCCAACATAATGTACCAATGCCTATATCAGCAGATACTTTAGGGAAAGGGTCTGCAGCATTTGAATTTTGAACACCAAAGCTTATAGACAGATTTGGTGAGTACTAAATATTTTTTTCATGACCAGCACCCCCCACTCCCCATTTGGGTTGATCACCCATCCAAATGAAAGAAGTGTAATGGTAAATAGTAATTTTTTTCACATTCTATTCCAGTGGCTGCCAACTAGGATACTATAACATTTTAATTTTTAAAAAAAACTTAAGTATTTTTCAAATGCATAGAAATGTTGAATGTAAATTATGGTGCTTTAATATATACTATATCTGTGGTTTGTCATTTATTTCTGAAAATTACTATAGTATGTAATATAATCATTTCTTGGTATCATTAAAACTTTTAACTTATGATAGGATGCCTCAAACCCAAAATACTGGGAACCACTAGTTTATTTTATTTCCAGAAATTAACAGGTTGTTAGATTAATATATTTAAACAGTGTAAACAATATGAATGCAAAAATTTATGGTACATTACTTATAAATAAAATAATATTCTGCATTAAATAGATAATAATATCTATTATTATCTATTTAATGCTATTTTATGCATTAAATAGATAATAATATCTATTTAAATTTCATAATTTATATTTTCTTTTAATTGAAACATGGAAAATGAATTAACCCTTGAAAATTCTGAAAAAAAATCTGAAATGTGCCCACAAGCACCAATAAAATATGCATTTGGCAAGCACTTCTAACAACTCTGTGAGTGTTGGGGTTTTAGTGAGCCATGGGTTACATGCCTGCTTTAGGGCAATACATTCCAATCCAATAGTCTGCATTCTAGAGTTGATGAATAGTAAGTATGAATTCTGAAATTATATGAATGCAGCATTTCAAAGCATTCCATTGAAAACTAAAAGAATCTGTGGATATCAAATCATTTACTGAGCCAAAAAAGTAAAAATAAATCATTTGATTCATTAGAGAAGAAAATCTCAGCATTAGCACAGTTGGGACTATCTTATTTTGAGCTAGGCTAATTATTAATTGACCTGTCTTTTGCACCCCATAGAATATATGAAATATATGTTCCCAGGTTTGAGTCCCAGCTGGGTCAGCATTGAGATTTATCTCCGCAAAAATTCCCCGCCCTGCCCATGGTCAGTAGGGGACACCGATGGGCTTGGAAAGGCCGCCGTCCGTCGGATGGGACGTTAAGCCGTGGCCCCGTGTGTGGGAGAGCCATACCCTGTGCACATTAAAGAACACGCTGGATGGCCTTGACGGGAGGCTACCTTCTGTCTCCCAACAGCTGTTCCAGTGGGTCCCTCCCCCAACCTTCTCTGAGCCTTCGGGGTCCATGTGACCTGGCCATTTAGCCCATGGTGTGCAAAAAAGTGCCGCTCAGAGGTAAAACAACCCAACTATGAAATATATAATGTAGCTAAATCAATTCTGAATCATATTTTGGTTTTGTACTTGCCCAAAATAGACAACAAAGAAAATAAGTCATAAAAATAATGCATAAAGCACTTGCTATGGCATTAAAATATAATAGCCATTTCAACTTCTCCCCCCCCCCCCCTCCCTACCATCAGTTTCTACCAAACCAGTACTCTATAACTCTTTGTAACATATAACATTCACATTAATAATTATGTCACACCAAATCTAATTTATAAAATTTAAAAGTCCAAAAGCTATAATCATTCCTTTCTACAAATTTTTTCCTGTATAAATATAATTCCTATAATCATTCTTTTTGTAGACAAGCAACCATTTCATTATTTTTGAAATCAATTTTACAGTGAAGCTGAAATTTTTAAGTATATAACTAAGTTTCCTTCTTTTATCAAAAGCCTCGGTGATTTTTTACTAATAATTAGAATAAAATTTCTTCAATGCAACTTTAAGGTGCAAGAGATGCAAAAATTAAAAATGTGAAATTATTTTATTGCATTAATTACAAAGCATTATAAACTATTGATTCTATTATTATCATTTATCTAAGTGAAGCATTTCAAAGTAGCCCACTGAAATCTGACCCACTGATAAACAGAGCTAGCTGGTTTATTCTTAACTATATATGATATCATAGAAAACTTATGGGTGTGCTGGTTAAGGAGTTGATAAATTAAAATAGCATGCTTGGCTACTTATCTAAGGGATCTGGGTTCAAGCCCCGGTTAAGGCATGGATGTTTGTGATGTCTCTCTGCTGAGGTCCCTCCATCCTCTCAGACCTTCTACTATGGTGTATAAACTACCAGGTTCCTGACAGACCTCTGTGGAAAGCAGCTGCTTGAAGGGGTATTTATTTTATTTTATTTACTGTTTATATAGGGGTTGGTTACTGGTTAGAAATTAGTTTTTATTAATAACAAATGGAAAATACAGTAATGATGTCAAAAACATTCTTTAACAGAACTAAAAAGAAAAGTGTTTTCACACCCATTGACTCCAGGAAAATTATTCACAGTTACACTTTACCTTATGAAATAAAGGTATAGTAATGACTAAAATTTTAAATACAGTATTAGAAAAAAATCATTGCAAAAAAAATTAAACTATAAAGAAAAAACTATTAAAATTAGCATAATAAAAGTTTTCCTTTTTTTCCCCAGCCTTGTTATAAAGTGATTACAATAAAAAAATAGAGGAGTCAAATAATAAGAAATCAAATCATAACTTATTAAAATTTTAGTGTTTTACTTTTCTTTGTGATAAATTGTTTGTGAATTTTAATAAATTTCTTTTTTCTTTATTAGACCAAAAGAACACTGCAAATGATGTATAGTCAACAGTGTCATGGTTTTCTGAACTGGTTAAATGAACTGTATTAAACCGTAATTGCAACATACCATTAATTATGACTATCAAAATTAATACAAAACTATCTCTGCTAATTTAATACCACATACAAAAAAAAAACCTGAATTCATAAGAACAAAAACAGGTTGAAATCAAAAGTGGCTAGCCATGAAGATTAAGTTTATTATACCTTGTGGATATTTTGTATCCTATTAATTTTAAGCAGTGGGAGGAAAAGTAATTCAAAGTTACTTCATATTACCATTGACAGATAATTATGTTTTAATATTTCTGATTTATTTCAACTATTTTAATATTTGAGTATCTGAGTTATGGTATGATTTATCAGTATAGCATATCTACAGAAATACAATGATTCAATGCTATTAGCTCAATATTTTTACACTTATTTCATGACTTAATAATGCAGCTTTCTAATGTACTTTGGTATATTCACAGCCCCTTAAAAATTAAAGATTTCATTGATAGTCCTCATTTCCATGACAGCTTGAATAGGCTTTTTTGTGAACCAGTGCAAACTATTTAAAGTGTTTCACTAATAATTTTCAAAATAGAAAATATAGGCTCTTGGAATTTCTGCTCTTCCTGAAATTCCACTCATATTAGTTAAATTGTTTATATGCACTATTTTTTGGGGGGAATTTAGTTTTTAATTTGTACATTTCATCTAATTTTAGAAATTGTTTTAAGTAAAAAAATTTTGGGGGTGGTTATGATTAAATTTTGTTTGAGGGGTAACATTTGATACTGCAAAATTAAGGTAGCTAGACAATTTTTTTCCATTAAAATAAAACTTTTGTGATCTGCATCACATTGAGTGGACTGTTTTTAAAATTTTGTAAAGAGAATTAAGTATTTTGGCTTAATTTTTAACAAACTTGAATTCAAAAATATTTTAAGAATAATATCACTTGTTTAAGTTATTCATTCTGGTAGGGCACATTCCCCAGTCATTTGGATATTCTGAAGAAAAATCAAATGTAATTATCTCAATTAGGTCAGTTACTAAAATATTTTAAACAAATTAATAGATAGCAGAAAAATAATGGATATAAAAATTTAAATTGTAATTGGTATATATTCATAATACAAACTTTTAATATTTAATGCAAGAGCTTGTAAAAAATTATATTCAATGAAAAATTAAGCAAACATGTTCTGTATATATAACTACCTTAACTCTATACTTACCTAACATATAAAACAGTCAAACCTGTTTATAATGAAGTTTGTAATAACAAAGCAAATCCCATTCCCCTTCAATATGAATTATAAAACTTGTTATTTGCATTTTTTATTACAAATACTTTATACTTTTTCCATTCTTTACTGATATAATAAATCGTTTCTACTCTTAATCCTTATATTGCCACGACCTATAAAATCAGGTTCAAGAAGCCTGCATATATGGCCATGAACCATAAAAATCGGTACTTTTTACATAATCTTTAGTGCCATAAAAAATTTTTAAATATTAAAATTTGAACTAACTTCTTCATTTATATATATGTGTGAAATAGACATTTCAGAGCTCCTAAACAATGCTTTTTTTTTTTCAATTTATTTCACAACTTGATGTTTCAGAAAATAAAAAGCCCTTTCTCTTGCTCAAACTGCTATTGGCACAGCTGAGATGACACCTTTGCTGGACTAGCTGGCTGAGAGCTCCAGCGAATTAATTGAGTTAATTTGTAAGCATCCTACCTTCTGTTTCTCAATAAAATGAGGTCAGATGCCAAGGGAACATTTTTTATTGGGAGGTTTTCAGTGATTTTTGTGAAAATACAGCCATACGTTTTTGCATCATTTTAGTATATTTTGAAATTAAAAATTACCTTCTACTATGGCATATAAACTGACAGGCTCCTGTCAGACCTCTGTGGCAAGCAGCTGCTTGAGGGGGTATTTTTTTTAGCATTTCTATTTTTTTTTATCTATTATCAGATATCTTTTACAAATGGTATACGAAGGGGAAAATCGATATTTCTTTGATCACATGATCAGCAATGTCTTAGGAGTGTGCTATCGATCAGAAAACATCTGGTTTTGATTTCAAACTTAGTGCACATGTTAGACTGTACAGATCAGATATTTCAGAAAGTACCGAAGTGCTTTCGATTTTTTTCTGCTGATGAAATATAGTTCAAAAAATAATTATGTACAAATACTTTGTAACATATGGATATTAGTTAAATGGGAAAAATTGTGAGTTTTTTCTAAACTACAATATTTCATTGACTCTGAGTGTGATTCAGATGAGTTCTGATTATTCTTAGGTTAAATGGTGATATCAATTTCAACTATTTTTAGAATTATTTATATTGCTTTTCAAAAATATACTGCAATTAGAAAGAATAATTATTTGAAGCATAACCGAAAATTAAATCATTAAGCATACTGTCTGATTAAGGCCAATTGATGCCCTAAACACAGCCCAACAATGGTGCCACCCTTGGCCCCTCCATTGCTTATCTGACAAGGCATTAAAACTCAATAAGTGCCTTCAGTACTTATTGAGAAATAAGCCTTCAAACTTTTAAACTTTAGTCACTCACCATACCAAAGAAAATTTTTTTAACCATTCAGATTAAAGTTGAACACAGCAGATAAGGACAATTACAAAAAATTGGACTAAAGTTGAGTGTGGCAGTGAAAGAGTTGAGAGTTAAGGGCATGATAGCTAGGGGAAAAACTGTATGGTGCTTCCCTTCCCTTGGTGCCCTAAATACATGCTTATTTTTCTTAATGGTTAATTCAGTGCTGCATATGTGACTTAAAATGATAGTAACTTTAGGAGACATCTGATTAGTAGAATATCATAACAGAAAATTTAATTTTTTAATGCTAGGACTTTTTAGTACTATTTTGAATTAACTGAAGTAATTTCATAATGAACATTCACAATTTGTAATTTCTAAGTCAAGTTTTTGCTGTTTTCATAAAGTTCAACTTTTTTGTAGTAGTCAGTATATAAGGCAAATTGATCTGGAAGAGTCCAATCTCACATTTCAGAAATTAAACTAAACTATATTTGCTTTGAAATATTTTTTTATTTAATACCTTCATCATCATCATGAAGCAGCCATGGGCTATGGAGGTCCAACCAGACTATGCAGTTTAGTTCTTCAAGCATATCTGTCCTGAGCTACATCCGTTGCATCTGGCCACTGCACACCAATTCTAACAAGGTCCTGTTTGACATTGTCTGCCCACCGCATCCTAGGTTTCCCCCTCTTTCTGAGGCCCATAGGCACACTGTTCATAACCGTATTTGCCAATCTATAATTATCCATACGGGCAACATAACCAAACCAGCGGAGTCTCTCTCTGCACAATATGCTGCTCAAAGGAGGTTGCCGACTCATTTGCCTAACCTCATCATTAGTTACATAGTTAAACTACCTAATGCCCAAGATACTGCGTAAGCATCTAGTTTCCTGTTATCTTGTTTACAAAGTGTCCAAGTTTCACTACCATAACTAACCCTAAAAAGAACCAAACTATCATACAGTCTAATTTTAGTCTTTAGGTGTATACACCTATTTCTCCACACTCTCCACAGATTCTTAAAAGTCCCGGCAGCAATCCCTATTCATCTGTTAATCTCATGCCACATATCACCAGTATCTGTTACATAACTCCCAAGATAATTAAATTGTGACACCTGCTCAAGACTGCAACCATTCAGATTAACTGAATCACAGCCTGCCTGACCAATTTTCATCACTTTAGTTTTCTCTCTGTTTATAACCAAACCTACTGCTCTTTATCCCATTTTAGTTATTTAGTTTTCAGTTTTTATTTCAATAATCTTTTTTGAAAGCAAAATTAATTTTTGTAGCAATGCTACCTTAGTCTTAGAGTTTGCCAATCAGACAAAATTCACCATTGTGCATTGTTTGCATAAATGACCAAATAATTTTGAAAAAATTAAATAAATGAAAGATTTAAAGTAATGAGGGAAATATTGTGAATTATATATATATTTAGGTAGTGAAATACTTCAGAAAATACAGCAAAATTAATTTTTTAGAAATTTTGTACTCGATTTAAAATGCAAAAAGTACAGTAAAACCTTGAAATTTTCTTAAAAAATGCTTATAAAATTTTACTTCCCTGTCTTTTTATTTTTGTCATTTTCTTAATCCCAACTAAATGTTCTTTCTTTTGGTATGTAACATGGCCTATTTCTGTTCATTTATTATTTTAAAAGAAAAATTCCAAAAAAAATTATCCCTTTGTTTATTTGACTGGTCACAGCTGGTGAAAAGCAGGTGAGCCCTCAGACTTTTCTCAAAGTATAGTACCATAAAAAATTTCGAAAAAGAGTAATTTTCTTAATTTAAGAAAAATATATATATATTTTCCTCTTATACATGAACAAATAGCCTTTATATTAATATGCATTATAATCATTTTTATCTATTTTTTTTAATAAATTTTTATTTGCATTGCCAGATGCATTTTTTTTTACTACATGCCTGTATAAAAGTCCTATTAAAACGAAACGTCATCCTTTTTTGTTAAATATTTTAGTTTCAGAAAACCCAGAATTAAATGCTGATTAATTTGGCATACAACATGCTATAATTCATTTCAGTAGTTATTTGGCAAAAAAGTTCTAAAGTTCACTTTTTTTTTTTGCCTGTCACAGGGTACAATTTAGTTTTTCAGACCTAAAACTGCCAGAAAAACATTTCCCACACCGCCCTGTACTGTTGACACCAGAAAAGATGGCTCCATGGCTTCATGTTGCTTGCACCAAATTCTGATCCTTCCATCAGTATGATGCAAAAGGAACCTTGATTCGTCCAACCAGACTGTCCTTTTCCAGTCCACAGCAATCCAGTGTCGATGCTCCTGCTCCCACTGGAGATGCACTATCATGCTCTTCGCTGACAACATTGGCATTCAACATGGTTGGCAGCTGTTGTAGCCCATTCATGATAAGTTCCAATACATGGTGAGAGTTGAGGATTCTTTACCCAATTTACCAAAATTGGGCAAGTGCATTGTTTCCCTCTGAATGTTAATCTTTTTACAGTAATGCAGTTTTCAAGACCTTCTGACCTCTGAAAGTTCCAATTTTTTTAATAAAACAGAAGAACATTTTCTCTCACCTTTCCTAGGTGAAGGAATGTGTCTTTCACCCTCAATGAGCAGCTTAACTATGAATGGTTGTTAAGGTTTTGAACTAAATCACCAAAGTTGTATGTAACACCCCTGGTGCTGGATTAACATAAACATTTCAAGAAAAATAAAAAACCAGGGTCATCAGGGTCAAACAATGAAATCTCTGAGTCCGATGTTAGATAACCAAGCACATTCTTAGAGGATAAGAGAAAAAACTCACTGAGGAATTTCATTGTGGAGGTGACAAGACAAGAAAATAATGAATCACATTTCTTGTTCACTTTATCTTACATAAGTTTTGAAAGTATTCTGTTTCCCATTCTTCACCAACTGAATGGTGGACTGCTATGTAGTTTTGTATTAAGATGTCCCAAGAATAGGGTGACCAGACATCCCAGTTTTCTGGGTTCCCAGATGAAAAGCTCTGCCCTTAAAAAATAAGTATCCCTGGAATTTTTTTAATATTATTTTTAAATTTAAATTAATTGCACAACATGAATAGATATTTTGCTAATAAAATAGTAGTGGTGACAATGTTATAAAAAAAATTCAGTCAGTAATGAAGGTGACTAAATAATTTAGGCTAGAATTCAAAAATGAAAATTGTCAATTGCGAGCTGTCATACTAGGGTGACAAGATGCCCCAAGCAATTGATGGTATCCATTTGTAAGTTGTCAACTAGAGTGATCAGATCACATAATTTACAGCTCGCAAATGAATTGAAACTGAATTTTCAAATGTACTTGGATCTTCTTCTATATATCTGGTCAGCCTACCCAAGAAAGAAGAATTCTATTTGGCATTGAAAGGAGAAATCATAAGAAAATATTAGAAATGACAAAGAAAGCTGATATTGTGAAAAACTATGGAATTCCACTGGGCTCCTTATCTGCAGTTTTAAGAACTAAAGAACAAAGAGAAGTAACCCTTCAAAATCAAGAGGTGCTGCTTCAAGAAAAAAGATTAGATTGACATAATATCCTGATGTTTAAGAATCTCTTTTCAAATTTTAAATAAATTTAAACACTATTATCTCTGTAACATGAAACCTTGACTTACAAACATATTTCATTTGGTATCGTACATATACTATACTTTTTATATGGGCTTAGACAGCCAGGAGACAAGACACCATTTCCAAGGTTTTTTTTTTCACTGATACGATTGATACGATATTTCTTTTCATTTAATTGCTACCAGCATTAAGCTCCAGTTTGTCCATTTAAGTTGAAATGGTATTATTGGTGGTTGCTTCTTTCCTTATGTTGCAAGTCAGAAAACATACACATTCATTTGAGAGATAAAAGATTTTACTCACTTCTAGCTAAAAAAATGCATCCAAAAGCTTCATTATGCATACTGTACTTTTATGCAAATGAATAAAGTGTTTCACTAATAAAATTATCTTGGCCGAGTGGTTAGCACACTTGGCTACTGATCTAAGGGACCTGGGTTCGAGCCCCGGGTAAGGCATGGATGTATGTGTCCTTTTTCTGCTGAGGTCCTGCCATCCTCTCAGATCTTCTACTGTGGCATATAAACTGACAGGCTCCTGTCAGACCTCTGTGACAAGCAGCTGCTTGAGGGGGTATTTATTTATTTATTTTATTTTTAAAGAAAATATAGGTTCTTGGAATTTCAGCTCTTCATGAAGTGCATGTTCTGACTTGCAATGTAAGGAAAGAACTGACCACCAACAATACCATTCCAACTTAAAAGGATTACCTGGCATTTAATGCTGGTAGCAATGAATGGAAAACAATTCCTGGTACACAATGGAGTGGAGTCGTCTCAGCGAGAAAAACATTGGCAATGGTGTCTTGCTGTCTAAGTACATATAGAAGGTATAATGCCAGTTTATTAGTTAATAAACTTACTGAGATGCCAGTTTATTAGGTGCACTTAGTAGTGAGTTGTGCCTCCTGTGGCCTTCAGAACAGCTGAATTCATTGGGGCATGGAACTTACAAGTTGTTGGATGCATTGTGCAGGAATGTTGTACCATGTGGAAACGATTGTCATGCAATTGCTGCAAATTGGACATCAGCAGTGTCTCACTGCAAGGAGCCTTTTCCACCTCACCCCATAGATGCTTGATAGAGTTTAGATCTGTGGACTCTGCAGGCCAATGAAGCAAGGAAAACTCATCAACATGTTCCTGGAATCATTTGGCGATTATGTGCCTTGTGAGCATGTGCATTATCATGCTGAATGTGTCCATCAGCTAGGCAGGAACGATTTATCAGAAGGATAAACTGTAGCCATGAAGGGATAAACTTGATCAGCAACGATGTTCAAATATGCCATGACATTCAGATGTCCATCAATGGGTATCATGGGGCTAATATGTGCCAGAAAAACATTTCTCACACTGCCCTGTACTGTTGACACCAGAAAAGATGGCTCCATATTGCTTGCACCAAATTCTGATCCATCAGTATGATGCAAAAAGAACCTTGATTCGTCCAACCAGACTGTTTTTTTCCAGTCCACAACAATCCAGTGTCGATGCTCCTGCTCCCACTGGAGACGCGCTATCGTGTTCTTCGCTGACAACATTGGCATTCAACATGGTTGGTGGCTGTTGTAGCCCATCATGATAAGTTTCAATACATGGTGCTTTGGAAATGGTCTGCACACCAATGTTTAATTCTGCTGTGATTTGCCTGATTGTAGCCTGTCTGCTTGCACGATTCTTGCCAGTCTCCTTTGTCCCCTCTGATCCACAAGCTGTTTTTGTCCTCAGGATCGGTGATCACTGGTATTTTTTTGCTTTTCACACCATTCTTGATAAATGGTTGTGCGTGAAAAGCCTAGGAAGATGGCCATTTGGGAGATGCTAGAATTGGCATGCCATGCTCAAAGTCTTTCAGGTCGCTCGTTTTGCCCATTCTGATGCTCAATCCAACTCTAACTGGTTCCCAAAGAGCTGGTCTCCCTGATTTATACCACACACCACAGTCACTTGACATACTGCATGTTGGAATGAACCATTTATTTGATGAGGGGTGGTTTACCTAATAAACTGGCATCTCAGTGGACGTAGGATACTATCAATATTTCATGTTATGAAGATTATAGTGTTTAAATTTATTTAGAGTTAAAATACGAATTACCTTGTAAACTAAATAGAATCTTTTCCAATGGTTCGTAGGAGCCAGAGCTCAAAATTTAGTATTGAGTGGTCCACTGCTTCAAGTGAAAAGAAAAAAAAAACAGTGTTCATTAGATACATGCATTATTAAAATATAAATAATCTTTATTATCTGTGTTTAAACAGTTCTATTACTTTTACTTTTTAATCTTCATTATTTGGCTTAAATACATTGCATATTTCCTTTTCTAGATAGCTTTTCGATGATAAATCAATTTAGGAATATAACAAAGTTTTTTGGCTGCCCCTTCAAATTAATTCATTATAAGCAGGTTTGACTGTACTTCAGATAATAACTTTTATATCATTGATTTATACATGTATAGAACTACAGTGCATAATAGAAATTTGACAAGTATTTCAATAATAAAGTATCACAGTCAGAACCCCACTCAGGACAACCAGTTTTTTTCAACTGATTACTTCAAATTTAAGAAGAAATGTTTTTTACTGATTATTGAACAGCTGAAAAAAATGCATTGGCTAAATAATCAATATCTTAAGTACTCTACTTGTTAATGTCCTATTAACTATTATTAAAATTTGTATCATTATACAGATTCATAATTGTGCATGATTTGTTAATAGTTTTCACAAATAATTATAAAAGTTATGTAAGTTGCAGGGACAAATTGAATGCTCTCTGAAATTGAAAAATTCAATAAATTTTTCGATTCTGTCATAAACTAACTAGATACTCCAACCTGAATCTGGAGAGATGGGCAATCCTGCTAATTATTAATAGTCACAATGGATGATATATTGTTTCAATTATTTGTTTTGAAAGGGAAAAATGTGTTTTCCTACACTCTATGGTTACAATAAAAATTTGCTGATGTACACCCCTACTAAAAGGGTGCTATAGTTCAGAGTGCATGGACACCATAGGCACACAAAAATATTGCCTATAATTATTCATCTAAGAACATAAAAATTATACATTAGAGATGCATATTAATCCACATGCATTCTTTGTCTAACCCCTATGCTGTATTATTTGCATATCAATTATTATTTATCATACAAATATTTTAATGGTATCTACTTTATAATACTAGATTCATGTTATTAGTAAGATTCCTTCTAGAAAAGCTAACAGTGTTCAATCTAAAAGCATTACAATCTCAGATAATTATCCTTCCAAACTTAATTTGCAGCTTTGTGCATCCATGAAAATATTGTTGCATAATAATGCTATCAAACATTTTTTTACCTTTGTTTGTTCCATATCATAAATATTTTTATTATTACCTAATAATTTCATTCAAATATCAAACTCAATATGTATTAAAACATGCATTAAATAATTAAGTTACTAACTTGATTACAATGCCCTTTAAGGGAAATAATTATTAGTAACTCAAAGTAAAACATTAGAAATTCTTTATGCAAACAGAATTATGTTTTTTTTTCAAAGTTATTGATAATTGCTATTTTTCAATAAAATAATGTAATAATAATAAGATTTAAATATTAATGTATTTTAAAAGCTTGCTAATAATTTTAATATTTATGATTAAATACACATATTTTCTCACACACATTTTTATTTCATCCAAAAAATTCATTTCTTTTGGCTTATGTACTTTAAATATATTTATAGTATTTCTTTAACATTCCATTAATTAAATCAACTTTTGTACATTAGAACGTTTTTAAGTTTTCGATTTTAATATTTAACATCTATTTTTTTTTATTTTGAAACAAATCTATACTGATGCTGAGAAATGTTAACACATCTATATGGTGCATCTAAATAATCACTTTTAATCAATTTAGATTAAAAGTAATAATTATACACATCTAAATAATCACTTTTAATCAATTTAGATGTGTTAACACATCTAAATTGATTAAAAATGTTTAGCCACAGACACAACATATCTGAGCATTTTGACTGCTTTGAAAAAACTTGAAAGTTTCGTAGGTAGTAGAAAAGATAATTATTTTCACTTCATTTAATAAATACTAAAAACATAATTTAAATATGCTGTAGGTGTGTAGGTGCTATTTAGACAGTTTAGAATTAAAATCTAAGTACTGAGGTCTGAAATTCAAATTAGTCTTTTTTACAGTACTCCTGATGTTCTTCTCCTTTGTCCTCAGTTCTAATAAATAAAAACTGCATAGTACGCTTATATAATAATTCTTTATTTGTTAATTATTTATGTGTTTTTGCCTTAGTATTTGGATAGCTGAAAACTTGCATTTTTATAAACTTAAAAAAAAAAGCTTTCCTGAATTACTAAAGCAACACAAGTTTTGAAAAAGAAAAAAATTGATTTTAGACTTTTGCTGGATTTGTTTACTGTTCGCACTTTAATTTTTTTTAAATATTTTTACATTTTATTATTTAATACAAAATGTGGTACATCAATTCAAAAATTCAGTAGAATTTTAACTAAATTAACAACTGTTCTGGTGGGGGGAAAATCAATAGATTTAGTAAAAGATATAACTCATGAAATATTACAGTAAAGTAATAGCAGTTAAGTCTAGATTGCTGGAATTGGAAAATATGCTTCTTTTTATGGAATTTCTGATTTTGTTGATGTCGAATATATAAATAATAATTAAGATTGAAGAACAAAAATTTGGAAGAACTGAGATTATTCCATGCACATAAGCAAAGGCATCCACAGGATTTTTGCCAAGAGAGTGAGGTGAAGAGCCAAAAGCAAAATAAAAGCCATGTACGTTTTATTTTAACTTCATCACTTTGGAGTATATATACAACAAATTCCTTATTACAAATATCAATAGGGACTGATGAGTATGCAGATAACCTAAAAACATGAACAATTAAAACAACATAATTTAAATGATTCATTTTGTTGCATTTTTTTTTTTGAGACGTTGAAAATATCCATCATTAAAGGGACGGTAAGGACTCTGTTGGTAGTGTGCCAGGCTTCTAATCTAATGCCCAGGTTTAAGTCCCAATTGGTCAGCTTTGAGATTTATCTCAGCTAAACTCCCACCCCATCATGCCTTCTGTCAGTAGGGATACCAATGAGCTTGGAAAGGACACCATCTGCCGGATGGGACATAAAGCTTTGTCCCTGTGTACAGGAGAGCCGTACCATGTACACATGAAACACATGAAAGAACATGTTGTATGGCCTTGACAGGAGGCTTCCATTTGTCTCCTGCCCAGTGGGTCCCCTCCCCCAAACCTCAGGGTTCTTGTTACCTGGCCATTTAGACCATTTATATGCAAAAAAGTGCTGTTAGGGGGTAAAACCAACCCAAACCCATTAACTCTTAGTATTATTTTGAAAAGAGACTCCCAAAATGGTTCATAACAATTTAATCACTAATGCATTCCTAGAATCTGTTTCATTGCTGATTCCATTTTCCATTAGGTCAGTGGTTCTCAAAATTTACCCCTAACCCAGGGGCGTAGCTATGGGGAGGAGGCTCCCCCCTTCAAAAAAAAAAAAAAAAAAAAAAAAACTCGGAGTTGGTAAAATTCGAAGCAACTTCCTAAAATCTAGGTGAGTTGTGAAAATTTGTAACCTTTTTTTTTTTGTAAAATTAAGGGGAGTTAGCAAAATTTGACAACTTGGCAAAATCTAGGCAACTTGGCAAATCTAAGGCAGTTGGGAAAATGGAGACGGCAAAATCTAGAGCAGTTGGCAAAATTCGATGCCACTTAGTAAAATGTAGGTGAATTGGCAAAATCTTGGGGAATTGGCAAAATTCGGAGTGATTTGGTGAAATCTTGGGGAGTTGGCAAAAACGTTGGAAGTTGGCAAAATTTGACTTCGCAAAATCGTGGGGAGTTGGCAAAAAAATCCACTTTAAAATACAAGCGAGTTGTGAAAATAGGGATTAGTTTTGTGAAATTAAAGAGAGTTGGCCAAATCGAGATAACTTGGCAAAATCTTGGTAAGTTTGAAAAATTTGAAGTGACTTAGCAAAATCAGGAGAGCTGTAAAGAATTGGATTGGTTTTGTGAAATTAAGGAAAGTTAACCAAATGAAAGGAAGTTGAAAAATTTAACACTGGTGACTTTTGCTACAATTCTGGCGAGATGTAAATATTGAGATTATTACTGTGAAATTATGGCTAGTTTTCATAATTGGAAGTTACATGCCAAATTGCAGGATAGTTGTGAAAATTGCCTCAACCCCCCCCCCCCCCACACACACACACGCACAGAGAGAGAGAACGCAAATCTAGGTATGAACCTGACAGACATTATTTTCTCAGTTGGCAAAATTGATTTCCGATTTCTCTCCCCCCCCCCCCACTCACCCATAGTCCTTATCTACGCCGCTGCCCTAACCTGTCTTTAGGTGCCATGACCCACATCATTAAGTAATGCGAAGCTGCATGGGCATCCTTCATTAAACAATGCTGATGAACATCACATATGGTTCAACAACTATCTTACACACAAAGATTTTGATTAAATTTCAAATTTAATTATTAACTTAATGTAGCAGTGTAAGTAACTGTTAATTTACTGATATTTAACATATTGGTTAATAATGCTTTGCATAATCATGGGAAATTGGTTGTGGACCTCCTAAAAAAAATTGCTTCCTGGACCCAATTTTGGAAGCCCCTGCATTAGATTCTTTGTATAGTAGATCTGGCATTACTTCAGGTATCAGAAACTTTAAGTTCTAACTGTAACTGCCGTGAAAGGAGCTACAAAGTATCAGAGTTTTAGGATTGTTTGTTTTTCATCTTAATGCAAACAGATAAAGACGTGAAACAGATGGACCAATGGAAGAATTTTAGGACTGCTTATTTTTCATTTTAATGTTATTACAAACAGACTGAATTAACAAAGTTAAAATAAAGGTGATTTACAAGAACAGAAATTAGATGAAGTCATTTATGATTGTCAATCCTTTAAGCCATACTTATGCTACTGAGGCACGAATAATATGCACCATGATAATTTGGAGTTTGCTGTATTGCTTTCAAGTGATTAGTATATAATTTTTAATATTTCAATTTCCAGGGGTACAAATAAATCCTTTTTTTTTTGTAACCCTTTTTTGTAACTTCTAAATATGCCCGTGCACAAAACTATAAACATATGCATACAGTAAAAAATCAAGAATTATCTCTATTACTCTTAACAGTAAATTTCTACGAATGGAAAATACATTAAATATTGATTACATAAAAAAAACGAAACTAGCATTTTCAAGTATTGTATAAAGCCCTCAATATTTTAAAAACAAACTATGAAACTAATGATATTAAAGAACTAATTTGACTAAGTGTTACATATCAGTGTATAAAAATTATAACTTTATATGACAGTCTATTTTTAGGAATCATAGAGCAGGAAATTGTAAGTGTTAAAGATACTAAGTTTACAGAACCTCTATTACGGATGTTTGTGGTTCAATGCAAACTGTCCATTATGTAGAGATTTATTAAAGTTGACTAGCCACTGGAAAAGGGATGATAAATTTGGAGACTTTTTGTTTCACCCTTCTTCGTTAAGTAGATTTCTTTATAAATTTTCATACCTTATTTAAAATAGAGTTTGTAAGGTGTAATAAAATACAAGAAAACTATAAGAAATGCCTAATTAAACATTAAGAATTGCATAAAGAAACATATAATCAAATTTGTAACTTAAATCTTCCAGTTAATATTTGGTGTTCTGCCTTTAATGAATTGCTTGGCACTTGAAACATTGAGAAGACTCCATGATTGACTAGAATGTTATGAGCTTGAATAAACTTTAAAATGAAACATTGATTTAAAAAAAAATTAAGACCAGAGGTTCTCAAGGTTTTACCCATAAATTACATTCCAAAAGGCGATCTTTTTTAATGGATTTATATTAGAAAGTTTTCAATATATTGAAAACTTCCTTTTTATATTTAAGCAATAATGTGGCTTCATAAAGTAAAATTGAGGATCAAATTTTTTAGAACCTCTGATTCAATCAGAGATGCTTGAACTATCGCTGTCACGAGTTACATTAATAGCTAATATTTTTGACACAAATTTAAATTATTGTAGACAGTCTATATCATTTTAAAATTAATATTAAAAGAGAAATTTTTCGTAGTATTTTCGAAATAATGCATTTTGTTTAGTGAGATGCGAATTTCTTGTACACCGAGTATTGTTAAACCCTACACCCCCACAATTTGTAGGATGTAATGATTTTCATTGCACTTGATGTTTCACACCTCATACTCTTCGTCATTTCTTCATATCCGATATTGAGAAACAATCAGTATGCAAGATTGCAGATCTCTGGTAAGGCCAGTGGCAGTCCAAAATATCTGTTGCAGAAATTAAAGTTAAGCTTTTGTTTAATGAAATAATTAAACAAGTTGCCACCTTTATTTCAAACGCTTTCATAATATTTAAACTACTGATATTTCTACACAGCCTCCAATGTGCTATAATGCTTTTGCACAAACCGAAACTTTGCTCTGAAAAACGCTTTCAATTTTTAGGCAAACTTGAAATTTTCAGGTTACAAAAGTTTATTTTTGTTCAGCCGTCCCATGGCCGAGTGGTTAGCACGCTTGGCTACTGATCTAAGGGACGTGAGGTCGAGCCCCGGGTAAAGCATGGATGTGTGTGTCGTTTTTCTGCTGAGGTCCTGCCATCCTCTCAGACCTACTATGGCACGTAAACTGACAGGCTCCGTCAGGCCTCTGTAGCAAGCAGCTGCTTGAGAGGGTATTTTCATTTTATATTGAGACATTCTCACTCGAGATGTCATAACTAGATATTCAGTTAGTGGTAGTAATTATTGAAGTACCACTAATTGAAGAAATAAGTAAAATTCAGTTATCAAATGCAGGCCCGTCCTACCCGCGGCTCGTTGCAAGAGAACTTGGCGCTCATAAAAACAAATTAACTGGTTCATTTCTTCCAATTTTTTGACCAAACATTTTTAGGTGCAAAATTAAACAATTCATAGTATTTATTAAATATAGGTTTTTCCAGTTCATTAGAAATGTAGGTTTTCATTTTTAGGTAGAGAATTTTTTCCTGCGGCTCTTTAAGAACACGTTTTTTTAGCGAGTCTAAGTGATTAAAGTGAACTAATTTAGCGAATTAACTTTTTTAGCGAGTCTAAGTGAACTAAGTGATTGGACGGGCTTGGTCTAATGTCATGGTTCTCAAACTTTTATGGTCATAGAACCATTTTTATGTTATGCTGCTTGTTACGCGATTGTAATTCATGGAAACGATAATACAGGTTAAAAAAAATACTTTGAAGAAAAAGTGTTGCTATTACATTTTTGAGTGATATCTATAAAACAAAATAACGTGAGTACGAACTATCTCTGTATAATCATTCTTAAGCATGTAATGCTTCTTCCACGTAAGAGAATTGTGAAGCATATACTTCATAATTTTCTTAATGGAATATAAAACTCTATTATTTTGGAACATGCGTAAAAAATATAATCTAAATTTTTGAAAGTATTATCATGCTTGACAAGGAAAGTATTTGAATTAACCAATGACTCTACGTCAAGAGAAGCAATAACCATTCTTTTTTTGTCGTCAGGCAACATTAGAACAGCTTTCTGCTATCTTTATTTTAAAAAAGGGGAAAATACATAATGAAAACGAGAGTATAGGCAATTTTTAGAAAATTCCGAACCGTTGATTGGAAAAAAAATGGCAATAATATTACAAGTTCTCATTCATGTTTGATGCAGTGCATCTCAGTTTGCAATAATACACGAGCTGTCTTATTTTAAAGATAACTTTTATCATTTTCGAAATAATGCATTTTTGTTTAGTGAGATGAAAATTCTTGCGCTTTTCAAGGGGGAAATGTTATACTACAATGGAAATGCTATCTCTTGACACCTCCTCCCCCCATCCCTTTTACTTTTCTCCAACTCAATTGCATCACTTGCCCTTCACCCATTATTTTTTTTTTTCTAGATCCGGGCCTGCTTCAACCCCCATATTTTGCAGGGTATAGTGATTCCATTGCACTTGATATTGCACATCTCAACTCTTTCATCGTTTCTTCATATCCGATATTGAGAAACATCATTTGTTAGTAATGCAAGACTTCAAATCTCTGATAAAGCACGGTGATTATATTCTCCTACTGAAGACGGCTCACCTTCATAATGTTACTATTTGCTGTAACTGAATTATTTCATATTACCGGTCTTTCATGGCCAGTATCTATTGAGATAGAGTTTCAACTTCGGCTCCAAAATACGTTTTTGTAGAAAAGAAGTTATCGCTGATGTTCACTAATAAAAACTAAACGTCTCAAGAAAAAACCGTGGCATTATTCAAGGCCCAGAGCGAAAAGCGTTTTAATTGCCCATTAAGACGTTTCTGTAAGTCCTTTAAAGGTGAGGGCTCCACTGGTCTATACTAAAACGTGTGATGCCAAAAATGCAGCATATTTAATTTCTTTATATTAATATCTCTGATGAACGAACTTGTTAAAATGGCTAGCCAAGACTACATAAATACAAAAAATAGATTTTCTGGGATACAAAAGTTTCTCATTCAGTCCCAGAAAGAGAGCAGACACTATTATAACTGAAAGATTTAAGCTGAGTCTATACAGCCATTTTAAAATTTGAAACCGAAATTAATCTGTTTTTATATCTAAGCACACTCTGTTCGGCAATATCTTAATTGTCGAACATGCACATCACGAAAATAAAACGAACTTTTTCCAGAAGGCAAATGATCATGGAAACACCAGGTTATTAGTATATAACTTGAATACCACTACTTAAATACTAAATTTACAGACTATGTGCAGTTTTGTTTTTTCAATTGTATGTTTGTCGTTGTCGAATTGAATGTATTTTGTATGAGATATTTTCTCAAGTCTCAAAGTAGCTGGAATAAGTAGACATGGTAGTTCAAAGATGCACAGGTAAGAGTCAGTCTTTGCTTTTGTTCTCTAAATGTTGTAAGAATCGCTTCCAGAATAGTCGAAACAAAAAAAGGAAGAGCATCAAAAAAGAAATCTGGAATCTTTATTACTGTATCATCTGGAACAGGTAAAAAGAAACAACTAGTCACATGCATTATGCAGAAAGAAAACTCCACGAAATGCACAGTTATTTGTCAATTTTTCACCCCTCCTTTTGATAATGCATTTTTCTTAACGTGACATTTTCCTGCCACATTGTTTTGGTAAAGCTCATTATATATATATTGGATATGGATTTTAATCTCTCGCAGATCTGTGTGTTTCGTGGACAGTTCTTGGAAGCCTAGATTTTTTTTAGTTGTTGTTGGCCTTTTGGTGGAAAACCCTAAACACAATGCATTTATGCATCTTCGTACATACAAATTTGCTACTTGTAGACTAGTCTCAAGTTTTCTCTTTTTGCTGTGAATTTCCTACCAAACTCTCACTTGTGCTGTCTTGACCTTGTTACAGGGTGTGTGTGGTGCGCATTTATTTAAATATTGTTGCCAGTTTCACGTACGCAATAAATGATTGTTGGTTTAAATAATATTAATAAATTTAATTAATAAAATATTGGTCTAAAACTACAATAGTATAAACAGTGTCAAAAGCAGAATATATCATCTATTTATTTAAATTGCCTTTTCGATATTTTTTACCGTGATTTGTTCAGTGCTAAATAGTTGTTATTTCTGAGGTATTCAAATTGCCGCGAGTACGGTTTACCTGAAACAAAAAAAAGATCAATTAACTGTCATTTCACCAGACTCTTGTAAAGGGAAGGTTACATTGGTTTAGCAATTAGGCCCTTGTGGTAGAGTATGCCTTAAGCGTGTATCACCATTGCCTCGGTATTAGCATAAGAAAGAATTCCAATTTTTGCATATAAGAACGTTGTACAATGTAAGGCTTATAAAACCTCTAAATATAGATCCCTAGTAAAACACTACTTTCAAATTGTTTAGCGGCTTTCAGAAAAATTTTAAGTTTTGTGATAAATTCAATATATTAATTGATTTAATACTGAATAAATTAATAATGACTATTCAAATCAATGCAACTATTACGTAGAAAGTAAACCATTTTTTTCCACGTGGCTGTAAAGTTGTAAGAGGCCCTGAGTTCATTCATATATAAGGCACTTATTAACTAAAGATTATTTTAACACTTTCAGTCTCTACCCTGGTCACGTAACTGAAAGGGGGTGGCTCAGTCGGTAGCGTGCCAGGCTCATAATCTGCAGTTCCCAGGTTCGAGTCCTAGCTGGGTTAGCGTTGAGATTTATCTCCGCAGAACTCCCCGCCCTGCCCACGGTCAGTAAGGGACACCGTTGGGCTTGGAAAGGCCGCCGTCGGTCTGATGGGACGTTAAGCCGTGGCCCCGTGTGCGGGAGAGCCATACCCTGTTCACGTTAAAGAACACGCTGGATGGCCTTGACGGGAGGCTACAATAGTCTCCCAACAGCCGTTCCAGTGGGTCTCCTCCCCAACCTTCTCTGAGCCTTTGGTGTCCTTGTGACCTGACTATTTAACCCATTGTGTGCAAAAAACTGCCGCACAGAGGTAAAATAATAACAACTGAAATCGTGCCATCTGAATAAACTTGCCTGCCCAATTGTGGCTGTCTAAAGTGGGCACTTATGGAAGTGTATCTTAAATGATTTCACCATTCTAGGTGGTTATTATATCACTAAAGTAGAATGTTTTAGTTTTGATTTATACTGTACTAGGAGAAATACGAAGCAAAAATCTCAAAATGCATGTAATACTAAAGTGCAAATATCAAGGCTTAATTATAACAGCAAGAAAATATTTCCTTCTACTCTGTTATAATTAAAACCAGCTTTGAAGTCGCAAAAGTAGAGACACTAAAAAAATGCTTTAAAAAATTTAGATTCTTGCTTCGCATCATAAAAGAAAAAAATGTGCCCTAATTTGAAATTTTCTGCCATTCATATCAAAATACTGAGGCTTAAGTTTTTTAAACCGGGGAAGTGGGGGGGGAGTGGAAACATTTGGCATTTTCCCTCTATCTCAACTTGCTGTTCCGACTAAACATTCCCCGCTCCTGCCCATGGTCAGTAGGGGACACCGATGGGCTTGGAAAGGCCGCCGTCCGTCGGATGGGAGGTTAAGCCGTGGCCCCGTGTGCGGGAGAACTATACCCTTGCATTAAAGAACACGCTGGATGGCCTTAACGGGAGGCTACCATCTGTCTCCCAACAGCTGTTCCAGTGGGTCCCCTCCCCCAGCCTTCTCTGAGCCTTCGGGGTCCTTGTGGCCTGGCCATTTAGCCCATGGTGTGCAAAAAAGTGCCGCTCAGAGGTAAAACAACCCAACCGACTAAACATTCTTTCTCCTATAATAATACGTTTCGCTTTATTATTTTTAATATCCGCAATTACCTGTTAGCCTAATGCTTAGCATTCGGCTGCGGATCAGAGGGATCCGCAAAAATATAAATTGACTGTATACCAAAAAATGATTAATTTTATCTATCCACTATGGGCCATTCCAGCGAATGTAATGATTTTACGATATGGCCACAGCGCAATACATTTCAATGGTAAAATCTTTTTTACATGTATATAGCGAAAATATTTCAAAATTATCTAGATAAGAACACGTACACGAGAAAAAAAGACCAAGACGTTCCTGCCCCTAGGTTAAAGGAATGAGCCCAACTATAAACATTTTCTCGAAATCAACTATATATTGCTCTTATACTAAGCAGGCAATTGCAAAACTTCTCCACGTTACACTTCCTGATCCATTTTATGTTAAATATGCAGACCTAGAAGCTTAAGAGCTGAGAATTTCCTCTTAAGATTGCAACTTATGATTAATCACCTTCCCATGGGACGGGGGTGGCTCAGTCCCTAGCCCGCTAGGCTTGTAATCTGCAGTTTCTAGTCCCAGCTGGGTCATCGTTGTGATTTCTCAGCAAAACTCCCCGCCAGAGGTAAAACAACCCAACCCTTCATAACTGGAGAAATATTGCACATCAAAATTGGAAGCCGCATTTCATTCAAGAACCGAGTTTAGACATCTGAACATTAAATATAAATTAAAACCCATGGTAATGGTGGGCCTGTAATATTGGTTGTTTCCATTACTATTGCCTAAGCTGTTAGATTAAGTGATGTACTTCAATTTATCCCGTGATCTATTCTTCCATAAAACAAATTTGGCGCAAAATTTAGAGTGAAACGTGCTGACACCACACACACTCTTCTTGTTGTTATTCCCTCCATGTTGGGTGCACAGTCTGGGCTGCATATCATTCTTCTCTATCTAGGATGCTGTCAAAAGTCAGTGTCCAGGTGTGGGAGTGGTCTTCGCCTCATCCTTCCCAGACCACATTGAACACTGTATGTGAGACATACCTATAGAGAGTACTAGCCTTGGGACCTTTATTCTCTGATTCTGTAAACCACCTCATCTTTGTTGTGTATCATCTTTGTACAAAGAACATGGCCTAAGATGGTCTTGTTGCAAAATGTTGTTAAAGCGATGTAACAAAGTCATAGGAAAAAAATACAGAAATTCATAGAGTCTGGTGTTGTGTCTTTGTTTTTTTACTACAAACACAAATTTGTTGATTTGTTTGCTCTACATTAGGGGTTCTCAACGTGGGATACGCGGTAAAAAATTTGGGGGTACGCCGTGAGAGCTCAAAAGTCGCTAGATTTAGTAAAGTTTTATTCCCATTGCTATACTATAACTATAGTTTTATCTGTCTATACAAGAGGTACTCCAGTTATATACACATTTCTAGGGGGTACGTGAATCATAAAAGGTTGAGAACCACTGCTCTATATAAACATTTTTAAAATATTGAAGTCGAATTGGGTTTTCGGACTCTGCGTTGCTTGTGTAAAATTCTATTCCTTATAGATATCTATCTTGCACATATCTTACAACCTGCAGCTATTTTTCGAAAAAAAAAAAGTAAAAAATTTAAAAAATACCTATCTTCTTATAGGGCACTAAAAAATAGAAAATAAACCTAAAGCATATCGATGGTGCAATAAGTTACTGAGTTCGTATCCACTTCGAAGGAAGAGGGGCGGGCTCGTAATCTGTAGTTCCCAGGTTCGAGTCCCAACTGGGTCAGCGTTGAGATTTATCTCCGCAAAAATTCCCCGCACTGCCCACGGTCAGTAGGGGACACCGATGGGCTTGGAAAGGCCACCGTCCGTCGGATGGGACGTTAAGCCGTGGCCCCGTGTGTGGGAGAGCCATACCCTGTGCACGTTAAAGAACACGCTGGATGGCCGTGACGGGAGGCTACCATCTGTCTCCCAACAGCTGTTCCAGTGGGTCCCCTCCCCCAACCTTCTCTGAGCCTTCGTGGTCCTTGTGACCTGGCCATTTAGCCCATGGTGTGCAAAAAAAGTGCCGCTCAGAGGTAAAACAACCCAACCCAACCCTTCGAAGGAAGATAGGGTGCTGAATTACCTACTCGGCAATAGTGCTGGCGTCCTATCTTCCTTCGAAGTGGATACGAACTCAATGACTTATTGCACCTTCGATACGTTTTAGGTTTATTTTCTACTTTTTATTGTCCTAAAGGAAAATAGGCATCTTTTTATATTTTTTTATTGTCACTAAAAACACCACCTTCAAAAATTTTGTTATACGACTCATAAACTTCGAGCACATTTACCACACACACACCTTTTTTTGGAATCAAGTTTGAGGTAGTCCATGACATTGGGGACATCGCAAGTTTTAATTTGAGATATGACTCGTTAAAGTCGAACGCCGCGAAAATCCGCCCCCCCCTATAGAGGGGAAATAGTGGGGGGGAGAGTTCGAAATACGACCGTCATTATATGAGCTTTCATTTGACACCTAATTCGTGAACTGTAAGCCCTCGCCGTCCGTCGGATGGGACGTTAAGCCCAGTGTGCGGGAGAGGCCATACCCTGTGCACGTTAAAGAACACACTGGATGGCCTTGACGGGAGGCTACCATCTGTCTACCAACAGCTGTTCCAGTGGGTCCCCTCCCCTAACCTTCTCTGAGTCTTCGGGGTCCATGTGACCTGGCCATTTAGCCCATGGTGTGCAAAAAAAGTGCCGCTCAGAGGTAAACAATACAAACAAAATGTAAGCCCTCGCGTTCGGAAGATATAGTAGAACTTTCAGATTTTTCGTTTTTCAGGGAGGAAGAAAGCAGGGAGTCAATGTTTCATAGCCTATGTCACTCCCTGCGTCACAACTTTCGTTCGACACATAGCTCATTAGTTTCCGCACTCGCGTTCAGGACATATAGAGGATCTATCATTTGCATATTGTTCCCCTTTTTTAGGGATGAGAAAGCACGAGGGGTAAATTTTTCATAGCCTACGACATTCCAGTGTCAGAAGCCTTGACGTATAGCTTGTTACTTTCTGCATTCGAGTTCTGGAAATATATACCAATGTTTCGAATTTCCCCTTTTTTTAGGAGGGAAGAAAGCACAGAGGATCAATTTTTTTGCAGCCTATGACACTCCACGCATCACAAGCTTTCATTTGGCAGATAAATCATTAAGTTGATCGCGTTCGAAAGATATAGTGCAACAACATTTTTGTCAAATCGACAAATATCAAAGCCAAAAGCAATACGAAGATAGGTAAAAATATAATAGCTTACTGAAATATATAGATACTTTAGGTAGCAAAATTCCTTCAAAACTGTAATGTTATATTCTCTACGTTTTGAGCAATATAGTATTATATTACTCTCTCCTTGGCGTCTGTAGATAATGTTTAGTTGTTATAGGGTTTTAATGGCGCATTAGCAGCTAAGAGTAGAATGCGCCAAACAAAATATACATATTCCTAGATTTACACGGTTTCGGTTTGCAGTCAAAAAAATGCAATCAGTTTCGATTTACACTGGTGATAGACTGTTTTACACCGTATAGATTGTTTTTTTTCCCTTTGAAGATATAATACATAATTATGAAGCAGCAATATTATAGAGTCAAAGGAGATTATTAGGCTATCGTTCCAAAGTAAAATTTGACTAAATTGGTTTTGATTGATAAAATTTATTTTGAAGAATAGTAAATTTCTATATTAATAAAATCATCTGCAACAAGTTTTATTCTTTCGCTAAAATTATATTTTTGCTAGTTAGCGCGCTTGGCTACTGATCTAAGAGACCTGGGTTCGAGCCCCGGGTAAGGCATGGATGTATGTGTCGCTTTTCTGCTGTCCTGCCATCCTCTCAGATCTACTGTGGCATATAAACTGCCAAGCTCCTGTCAGACCTCTGTGGCAAGCAGCTGCTTGAGGGGGTATTTATTTTAATTGTAATGCAATGTGTCTCGCGATATTTTAATGAAATGAAGCCTGTTTTGAATCGACAGCCAGATCTGCCTTTTCGAGACTAAATTTTTCGCACTAGTAAAAACCATGTTGACTATTTCATAAAATAATAAATACTAATTTTACAAATAAAGCACTAAGTATTGGTACAAATGCTTAATTTCTAATTTATATTCATTTCATAAATATTCTTTCAAATTTCGTCTTCAAATTACATAGTGTACGTCTACATGAACAATGAATATTTTTGTGACCAAAAAGAAATATATGAGAAATTAATCTAGGCGTATCTGAATTCCTACAAATAAAGTACAGAATAATACTACATTAAGGTATATTATGCTGCTGAACTAACATTTGAGATTAATACGTATAAAACTTTCAAAGTACGTTTGATTCATAAGAAGGATTTTTCAGGAACCTATCTCCCCTTTTTCCATAAGTTGTTGGTTTCGGATTTACACGGTTATTTCTCGGAACCTATCTACGTGTAAATCGAGGATGGGTGTAGTGAAGTAAAGCTCAAAGACGCAGAACCTTCAACTAAAATTTAAAATCAGAACCTTCAATTAAAATTTAAAATCGAAAACCAAAAGTGCAAAACAATTAATAGAGTAAAAAAAAAATCAACAGTTTAAACATCACCTAAAAAAAAACATCAGATATATAAGAAAATAACACAGGTGTAAAAGCCCAAATGAAATATATACAGAGTAAAAAAACAAGGTTATGGAATTGAGTCGAGCAAAGTTTTTGAACCACATAACGTTTATGGTTTAGAAAACCACATAACGTAAAAACAGATGGTAAAAGGGAATGGTCGTATAAAAGATGTCCAAGTGTAAGAGAATATGATGTAAAATCGTGCAAGGTAAACACGACGCTCGAAATCAATAGTGGAACAATCGATTAAAATGTTTTATAGATAAAACGGTGTCACAAAACTCGCACTTAAGTTCGTCGTCCGTCCAGAGAAGAAAAGAATACGTGACAAACAAATGACCTAAGCTGAGCCGTGTAGAAAATATAATCGTAATTAATTAATGATAAATAGCGCTTTAAAATATGGGTCTTCTTTTATAACGATCAGTTGATTTTATAATTAAGTAAAAAAATGTATGATGCGCTATATGGCAACATTGGCGAAATGAAGGTTCCAGCGTGCGTCCCAGAGGGAGTAGTGCGGTCTGACAGACGTCAGCACAGATAGCCACGTTGTTTGGCATTGTCGTTCGTTACTGCAGAGCACTGCAAGCAATATTCGACGGGCTCAGCAGCCATGGACATCCTCATAACGACCCGAACGGTAAACCGAAGGTTGCATGAGGCATACCTTTGCTCTAGATAACCATTACGTTAACTGCAAACCATCGCAACGCTCGTCTGGCTTGGTGCCGAAGTCGTGCGAACTAGGGTCACGAATGTAACACTGTTTAGTGAGTTGGGTTGGGTTGTTTTACCTCTGAGCGGCACTTTTTTGCACACCAAGGGCTAAATGGCCAGGTCACATGGACCCCGAAGGCTCAGAGAAGGTTGGGGGAGGGGACCCACTGGAACAGCTGTTGGGAGACAGATGGTAGCCTCCCGTCAAGGCCATCCAGCGTGTTCTTTAACGTGCACAGGGTATGGCTCTCCCGCACACGGGGCCACGGCTTAACGTCCCATCCGACGGACGGCGGCCTTTCCAAGCCCATCGGTGTCCCCTACTGACCGTGGGCAGGGCGGGGAATTTTGCGGAAATAAATCTCAACGCTGACCCAGCTGGGACTCGAACCTGGGAACTACAGATTACGAGCCTGGCGCGCTACCGACTGAGCCACCCCCGCCCTCTGTTTAGTGATGAATCCCATTTCTGTCTAGGTGGTGACGTTCGACGGGTCCGTATATGGCGACAACCTGGCGAGAGGACGGATCTAGCTTTTGTTCGTGACCAGCACTCTGCTCGTTATCCAGGCATAATGGTATGGAGTGCTATTGGATATGACAGCAGGTCACCTCTTGTCTGCATCACGGGAACACTTGGGTTAAATGTTAGCACACAGCTGCACGATACGTTAGCGCAGTTCTGCAGCCAGTTTTGTTACCGTTCCTAGGAGCAGCCCTTTTTCCCCGCATGACACCATGTACACACTGCTAGGGTTTCCAGACAATGTTTGCAACATGTTCAACTACTGCCATGGCCAGCACGATCTCCAGATTTATCCCCAATAGAAAATCTGTGGGACCACGTTGGACGACGTGTGCAATCCTCTCATCGGCTGGTGCAGAATCTCGAATTATGGGAGCAAGTCAACGTTGCTTGGTGTCCAATTCCTCGGAGCCATATCCGTCACGGCACTGCAACCACCTACTGAGGCAATCACACTGAGCTGCATTATCTCATCTTCTAACCGCTGTTTAAGTGGCTGCAAATTAAATCATGGTATGCCAATATGCATTTCTATGTGTGTGCTACATCTCACTCCTTCTGGGTGGGGCAATTTCAATGTTGTGCAGTGTATATTAGATGATTACATTTCTGGCATATAAAGTAGGTACCAAATATTAAAATTTGAAAAAAAAAAATTGTCTTTAAAAGTATTTGCCTCCATTTTTTAAGGTCACATTCTAGCATTCATGTCACGTGTTGAACACTGCTATAAAGTTTTCTTTAATGTGCACAAGGTATCTCTCCTGCACATGGACCATGGTTTAACGTCCCATCCGACAGATGACCTGGCCAAAATCATTACAGTTTCTTTTTGCACTGAGGGTATAATAGGGGTTAGAGAAGAAGTTCCTAACATATACAAGCCTGGTGTGTTACAGATCGAGCCAACCCTCAATGCTGGCACAAATAGGATTCGAACCTGGGAACTGCAGATAACCCTGGAGAGCTACTGACTGAGTCAACCTCCTTCCTAAAGTCTGAAACCTCTTGTTCCCACTGGTAATTGGGCGAAGGTTGGCTCAGTCGGTAGAGCACTAGGCTTGTAATCTGCAGTTCCAACGTTTGAGTCCCACCTGTGCCAGTGTTTTTTCGCCAATTGTGTGCAAAAAAAAGTCCCACTCAGAGATAAAACAACCCAACCCACTGGTACTAAAACGCTTTTTTAAACTTAAGAAATTTTGTATCTTTAACCCTTTTTGAAGAAAAAAACTTTTGGGCCTTATTATATATTGTTGCGGATTACAAAAATGGATAGCCACTGAGCGTGAGTATTAAAAGCTATATTTCAAAACCAAATTCAATACAAGGTAAATTGTTACAAAGGAAATATGGATGAAGTATCTTATTAACAAATCAACTATTAACATGCACAAGTCATCAATCTTCCTGCGTAGAGCACACAATATCAGCTCTGTGTATTTTACTAAATACTACCTTTTACTTGATTTACCAGGTCACCCGAAGATCTTCACTCGTAAACCAATTCTCGTCCTGTGCTAATAACTGTTCACACACTAGCCGAACAAAAAGACAGTCCGTGTAGACATTCGAAGTTAGCCATAAAAGTTCCCACTTTTATACTTCCGTGTATACACAACACATCAAGTTACTTCTTGATACTTAACGATAAAAGATCCCACTTTTATCCTTCCGCGTATACACAACACATCAAGTTACTTCTTGATACTTACGCGCACTGTCTCAGAACAGCTCACCGTCCATTTTCGAACTCTCCCGACCGTTACAACACAACGACCGTTACAATACACAACGACCGTTAACGCTCCACTCTCCTTCTCCAAATTCTCCCAAAGTTCTTATTCGTTGGCTGAAACTTTTTGCTTTCGGTTGCCAGATTCTTCTGTCGTAACACTGCCCCCTTCCTAGGTCTTGTTCGTCCCGAACAATTCTGGATTCCAAAGTTTCTTCAGTTCTTCGATGAAACGGGGCTAAACGATCCACGTGAACCACCTTGCACTTTGTAGCTGGACGTCGACGAATGCGGTATTCCACGTCTGTGTCAAAATGAAAGCGAATCTCATTATGACTTAGATTTCTTTTCTGACTGAAGCCTCGTCCACAAATATAATACGTGTAAGGCCTATAGCCCTTGTGAACACGTTTATGTCTCCGCAGGGAGAAGAATCGACTAAGAGTTTTCGTGCAAAACCTGTAAAAAGTTTTCTTCTTTGTCGAAAGTTTTCTTCTTTGGATTTTTACTTCTATCAAGAGTAACAAGGAATGAAAGTCATTAGTGACATAAAATCTAGGGAGGAGTTTCATCCTCCAGTCTGACCCTTTTGTCAGTTGACTTTCACTTAATTCAGAACTGTCGTGATGAACCTTCAGCCATATTTCACCTGATTCAATTTGATCCCCAAGGTGCTTCACAATTATATCAGCTCCATAATTCTTTTTAGCGCTTCGGTCCATCTCCTCCTTCCATACTCTTGCTAGAACTGCAGCTTCTAATCCGACAACCTTACCTGTTTCTCCTGTATAAGTGAAATCAGTGATGTGTCGGGCTGCTAGCAATATTTTTTCTGTTTTACCTTCACATAGCCAGCTTGCAACATCTTCAGATACTCTTTGTTCTATTAACATGTTACGAAACTTGTTCAAAGCATTGCCGTTATGCAGAACCTTACGGACACGTGATGCTTCATCTACCCTATTATCCACAATGTTCACAAAACGCAGAAGTTCTCCTCCTAACTCTTCGACGAGCTCTTGCAGTTCCAAGGATCCGTTACCAAGGAAACACTGAACAGCTTCCATCACTTCCAGAGAGTTGTCAACAGAGTTTTCAAGAGGTGAATCCATGTTGCTGATAACAGCTGAACAACTCAAACTCTTCATTCCACGAGCTTGTGATGCTGCAACCACTTTCTTAACTAAATCAACAGCAACATCTTCTGTACTGATGAGATCAATAGCTCCTTTTCCGAATTCAACATCATAAACCAAAGCACACACTCCTTCAGCCAGCTTTTTGGACACAATTGAGCATATCATTAGAGGAACGCTATCTATGGTAGCCATCAGATCCTTGCAGCGGTAAATCTCCTTATCTGTTGGCACCAGCTCCTCTGTCTGTCCTACGATGCAGCATCCGACGTCTTCCATCATCTGCTCGATTTTATCTTTAGTGCAGTCCACTGTGAAGCCAGGGATGGATTCCAATTTGTCCAGAGTATATCCCTTCAATTGGAGAGCACGACCGGAGATCATAGGGACCTTGAGACCTAAAGCAGCAAGTGCAGGAGCCAAGACAAGACTCACTTTGTTGCCGACACCTCCTGTGCTGTTTTCATCTACCATCCGATGGCGCCACTTGGGTCTCCAGCAAAACACATGACCCGAGGAGGTCATATTTGCTGTTTCTTCCGAATTCACTTTCTTGGAGCTCTCATTGTAATTAGCCAGGGAAACATCAGTCATGATTGCCAAATTGTTCATTCTGGAGATCAGCGACGAGTTTTGTAACATGATATTGTCCACTTTAGAGCTCTTGTAGTCGTGATAAAACTTTTCTATATCCTTATAATCTAAATGGTTATAATGTCCAAATCTGCACATTGACTGTTCAGAAAAGAAATTCAGCGTGGCTACGTTGAAATTATCTGAGGGATTCACTTCTCTCTGATCGTAACTCTGAGGCTTAGTTTCATCCAGAAAGTTAGTCTTTGAAGTACTGTCTCTGCCTGAAGCTCCTTTACTAGCATCTCCTGTTACGCTTCTAAGCCATTCTTCGGAATTCTTCTTTCTTAAATCCCCACTTTCTATAAACGATTCGAGTGTGGCTATATGTTTCGGAAAAATCTCTCCGACTTCCCCAGTAACGTCGAATGGCACTTTGTTTCTATGATGAATGGACGCCTCTTCTTTACTCGGACCACTCTGCGAAACGTAAACTCTGTTTCGTTCCCCCTCATTACCACTCGTTACTCTGCCTTTGCGATAATTGTCCATGACACATTTTGCTGACGGCGAGGAATAGAATACCTTTCGTGTGGATCTCTCTTCAGATCGTGCCAGACTTGTATACCTAGGTATTTTGAAGTGCAAAGCGTACTGTATAGTCTCACAGCTCTCTGATCTGTGTGATTGTTCTTCACAGTTCCTAGACATGTCACCAGCGACATAGACACTCTGCCATGCATTACCAGTAGTTGCGTGGTCAAAGGCATTATCTGCGCTATCTCTACGATTCTTGATTTCCAGTAGCAGATCCACATTTTTATATGCGTTGCCTTTCTCTTTTTCTTTTCCATGTTTACAATCTAACTTAACACTATCAAGATCAACTTTTTCACTGACAAATTCAACATTTAAACTATTGAATTGTCTATTGAGTTCGGTTTTACTATCCTTGAACTGATCAATAATCTTACCAACTTGAGGAGCCACTTCATCTCTCATCTCAGTATTTTGTGCGGCCATTTCGGCTTTCAAGTCACCTATTTTATCGCTTTGGGCAGCTAGATCACTTTTAATATCAGTCATCTGCGTAGCCATATCGGCTTTCATATCGGTCACCAGCGTAGCAATAACGGCTTTCCTATCAGTCATCAGCGTAGCAATAACGGCTTTCCTATCAGTCATCAGCGTAGCCATATCGGCTTTCATATCAGTCATCAGCGTAGTCATATCGGCTTTCATATCTTTCATATCAGTCGTCAGCGTAGTCATATCGGCTTTCATATCTTTCATAACAGTCATCTGCGTAGCCATATCGACTTTCAAGCTATTTATCAACTTTACTAATTCATCCATACTTCTAGTTAACGGCATTCAAAAAATTATCCCGCTTCTGACACCAAATGTTGCGGATTACAAAAATGGATAGCCACTGAGCGTGAGTATTAAAAGCTATATTTCAAAACCAAATTCAATACAAGGTAAATTGTTACAAAGGAAATATGGATGAAGTATCTTATTAACAAATCAACTATTAACATGCACAAGTCATCAATCTTCCTGCGTAGAGCACACAATATCAGCTCTGTGTATTTTACTAAATACTACCTTTTACTTGATTTACCAGGTCACCCGAAGATCTTCACTCGTAAACCAATTCTCGTCCTGTGCTAATAACTGTTCACACACTAGCCGAACAAAAAGACAGTCCGTGTAGACATTCGAAGTTAGCCATAAAAGTTCCCACTTTTATACTTCCGTGTATACACAACACATCAAGTTACTTCTTGATACTTAACGATAAAAGATCCCACTTTTATCCTTCCGCGTATACACAACACATCAAGTTACTTCTTGATACTTACGCGCACTGTCTCAGAACAGCTCACCGTCCATTTTCGAACTCTCCCGACCGTTACAACACAACGACCGTTACAATACACAACGACCGTTAACGCTCCACTCTCCTTCTCCAAATTCTCCCAAAGTTCTTATTCGTTGGCTGAAACTTTTTGCTTTCGGTTGCCAGATTCTTCTGTCGTAACAATATTAATGAATGAAATAATTTACATACCAAAAGAAAAAGCATTTAATTTTGAACTAAAAATTAAAAGGAAAAAATGGTAGGTAAGCATAAAAAAACGTGTTGCAAGTTCGTTTGTAATGATTATTGAAAACTGATTAACCCATACACTATCAGAAGCTGATTAATCTTGAAACAGAAGCGCCATCAAAAATATACATATGTGGGAAGCCACTACAAAAATCATACCAAACGTGAAAACAATACCAATTTTTTTTTATTCTTTTGTAACAGTTGCCTAAAGTTTATTGTTCACATATATACATATATATAACTGTTTTCGGTACTCCGTTTCCATTTGATAAAACACAATTAAAAATCATGAGTACTGAAAAGGAATATTTGTACTTCATAACAAATGCCACATAAAAAGGTTTTTTTTAAAAAAAAACTACTTTGTACTTAACAGAAATAATAACATAGTTTACCAGTTCAGTTACTGAGACCATTTAACCCCTTTATCAGCTATAAATCTTAAACAACACATTTTTACGCTACATATTTTAAAACTTAATACAAAAGACGGATATTTCAATAAAATGTACGCCATTCCACATAAACGAAGACTTCTGTGTAACAAAAAACTAATACAAATAATATATAATACAATTCAGTCACTGGCTCTAGAGCCAAGTGATTGGATTGAAGCGGAAAGGATCAGAATGCCGCTCCTGTATATTTTTCCATCGACTGTTGTGGTCTTTAAAAGATTCTTGAAAGATGTGCAAATGCATCGATTATTTTTTAGCCTCCCTTTTAGTTATTTAAAATTCTCAAGGGAGAGGGGGGCAGTGGGCAGGATCCTTTGGGACCTACTTTATATTTCTATAATCCGTATAGTTGAGTATTCAACGGTGGAAAAATAATTTTATGAAATTAGCATAAGCTTGGTCAAATGGTTGCATTTGAATAACAGTTTTTTTCTGTTATATCTACACTACTTCCAAAAGCTTTATAAAATCTTTACGAATAAACTGTTTTTGCATTTTAGGTTGGGCTGTTTTACCTCTGAGCGGCACTTTTTTGCACACCATGGGCTAAATGGCCAGGTCACATGGACCCCGAAGGCTCAGAGAAGGTTGGGGAAGGGGACCCACTGGAACAGCTGTTGGGAGACAGATGGTAGCCTCCCGTCAAGGCCATCCAGTGTGTTCTTTAACGTGCACAGGGTATGGCTCTCCCGCACACGGGACCACGGCTTAACGTTCCATCCGACGGACGGCGGCCTTTCCAAGCCCATCGGTGTCCCCTACTGACCGTAGGCAGGGCGGGGAATTTTGCGGAGATAAATCTCAACGCTGACCCAGCTGGGACTCGAACCTGGGAACTACAGATTACGAGCCTGGCGCGCTACCGACTGAGCCACCCCGCCCCCGGGAGACGTGCACACGTTTCAGTCTGATTTTAGGATTTTTGGCATACTTCAATCTTTGATTTTCGGGGAATGCCTGAGAAATTATGTTATTCAAGCCCTCACAGGTGGAGGAAGGTTTATAACTTCATAATAGAACAGAACGCCACTCCAGTTTTTTTGTCACAAATTATTCCCATCCAAGAATCCCCCCCCCCCAAAAAAAAATAGTTATTTGCATTGTGCACTGTTTATTAATGAATAAAAAATGCTTCACTTACTAATTTTTAAAAAACCTAAATTTTTTACCTTAAATTTTGAGCAGAAAGAATTTTTATGCTCAATTACAATTAGGCAATTATTTCATGAATGCAAAAATAGGCCACCGACAGGTGCAACTCAGCATTTTTCTACCAGTGCAAAACTGCTTATAAAACTCATTTTCAATAAAAAAAATTACATCCAGAAGTTCCTGATGAAGTAAAACGCGATCATGTCGACATTAATACTAAAGTTGTTACATTCCAAAACAGGCAAAAACATTACAGGAGAAATATTGATGGAAGAACGATATAATGATAGAATGAGGAAAAAGATTATGAAGTATGATGGTGAAGCGCCACTGATGGCCATGGGGAATTTAATGTTGTACAGGTGCTCCGCTAGGTACAAAAAAAATTCATCACACATAAAAAGGGATCAGATAATATTTGGAAATACTTTGGAAAATGCATGTTAAAAAAACCTGTACAAAGGAAGATATGTGAATAATCTTAAGACACCGTACAAGAAATTTCTGCAGGTTGTAGGATAAATTCATTTTAGCATATTTGTATACCATAACAATTTTAATGAGGTAATTTGACACCATACCTATTTGCACAGACACTTTACGATGCCAGTCATTCAGAAATTATATCTGCAATGAGTTAATGCAAAGGATAATATGGGAATATTTCAGTGCTCTAGGGCTGAAACATGACACAAAGTTTTCTACTTTCCGCAACCCTAGTCAAAACATTCTGATTCAGTTCAATAAGTGATTGGCAAATTTTTTTGTGCTTTCTACCCTTTCATTATAGGTAGCTTTCAGGCCCCATTTTATAAATTCAAACATGCTAACCGTCCCATGACGGAGTGTGGTTAGCGTGCTTGGCTACTGATCTAAGGGCCCCCGAGTTCAAGCCCTGGGTAAGGCATGGATGTTTGTTTTCTGCTGAAGTCAAGCCATCCTCACAGACCTTCTAACTATGGCGTATTAAACTGACAGGCTCCTGTAAGACCTCTGTGGCAAGTAGCTGCTTGATGGGTTTTTTTTTAATAAGAAAAACACTGATTCAAATATTATAGAAGTAACAGCTATTTTATCAGAAAACACAAAGAGGAAAAAGAGTAATAAAAATACAAATATATTATGCTTTTCCAGAATTCCCAGAAAAGTAATAGTCTTCAGAAATACCTATTGAATGATGTGAAAAATTAGTTAAGGACACAAGTAGCAAGTTTAAGCAGTTCGATAACACTGCCTACAAAAATAGAGAAGATTGCTTACAGGGAAAGAAATACAAAATATATAAATATCTACTGTTGAAACCTAAACGTTTTCAGGAATAGATGACCATTGGTTCAAAATTCTCCAGCTAAATAATTCAAAATAAAGTGATAAAATTTTAAAATTTAGTAATGGAAAACAAAAGTAGTTATGGCTTAATATGTTTCGGATTACTCACACTGGATGTAATCAATGCTATTATCTGGAAAAGTGGTCCCCAACCTTTTTATTATCGGGAAAAAGTGGTCCCCAACCTTTTAAATAAGCGGGCCACACTGAATTGTTAAATCAGCAATGAGGGCTGCAGAAGAAACACAAATGCGAAACATATGATGATAAATATCACTCAACAATGTTTCTTTCAGAAAAAGTTGAAAAATTAAATTCAAACAACAGATACTAGGGACAAAGAAAAATAAAAAAAATTTAAAGCATCTATTTCCAAGAAAACAGTAGCAACATCAAATTTAACATTTTTTCAATGAATTGAAAGTAGAGAAGAAAAAAGATACTGTTTCACACATATTCTATGCCATAAGAGATTGTCTTATTTATTTATATATACATCACGAGTTTCAAACTCTTTCAAGATTGTACTCCCTTTTGACATCCAGATTATCTTTGTAGCACCTCATCATTATATCCTCAAAAATGATCCACATTTTATCACTGAAAACTTTCCTGGTACACCAATCTGAAAATTTTTGATCCAGATTATACCAAAGCTTCATGTTCAAACGTTTTTATGGAGAAAATAGCACACTTAAAAAATTAGAACTGATGCTAACTGGGAAGCTTCTATTTCAAATACAGGTTTAAAAATGCAATGTTCAAGTGTGAAAGTCTAAAACATTTAAGAAAACTACTTCAGAACACTGTAAAATAACACTCTAAAATGAGTATATTAGTATATTAGCAAATCGAATCTTTGTACTTGTAGACTGTGAAAAGTACTTCTTTCCTGTAGTTCTCTTCAAGCAAACTTTGCCTACTACTTCTGCTACATTATATCTGTCATCTATGTATACTATTTTTCACTACCTTGGAATTATTTTGCCATATTTTCCAGACCATTAGATGCACCAGATTTTAAACAATAAATTTTGAGGGAAGTATTATATTAATATGTTTAAAATTTAGATTCCTTCGTTACTTTTTAAAGAAAATAGCAGTGTATCACGAAAAAATAGCAATAAACCACTATGCTTTTATTTGTTGAACCTAAAAACAATATCATTGTTATTACTGACTCATCAAAACTGTTATAGTCCTGAATTCCCTTTTTTCTTTTGAAAAATAAAGTGCACCATCTCAGTACCATTAAGGATACTGGTCATTGACTATATCTTTAAAACACTTGACAATTATTTCATTAACTGCCATGGGGGTTGACTCGGTTTATAGCATGTAAGCTCATCATTTGATGTTCCTACGTAGGTTTGAATCTCCACTGTGCCTGTGTCAGAAATTTTCTCTACTAAACCTCATTCTGCCCTTTATGAGAAAGAGAACACGCATGGGTTTGAAAAGCTCCATCCTCAGATGAGATGTTAAATGTGGCATCATGTGCAGGAGAGTCATACACTCTGCACTACACAGAACATTCTGGATAGTCTTGATAGGAGGCTCCCATCTGTCTTGATAGGAGGCTTCCATCTGTCTTGATAGGAAGCTTCCATCTGTCTTGATAGGAGGCTTCCATCTGTCTTGATAGGAGGTTTCCATCTGTCTTGATAGGAGGCTTCCATCTGTCTTATAACAGCTGTCCAATAGATCCTTTACCAAACTGAGTCCCTGTGACCTGGTTATTTAGTCTACTAAAAGGTAAAACAACCCAAATCAACTAACTGCCACAAACTTTTCACCCCTCCTACACCTGTGGAATAGTTGAGAAAGGATACTTTACATTAAAAAAATTAGCCTTTTCATATATCCTACACCTTTCGTTCGCAAGATACAAGGAAATTTAAGAACAGAATTTCCGATGAAAAAAGTGCATCTTATGATCTGGAATATATGGTACTTTACCTTAGGCTCCTTTAGTGCAACCCTGAAACATGTTTTACTTCTGTCGATATAGTGCATATTACATGAATTAATCACCTAACTGGGACATCATGTGCAACATGCATAACTTTATGTACAAATTCATTTCTTCTTAATTAACTGATCTGAACACCTCTGACCTTTCACTTTTGTAATGCCACTTCTTTTCCTCTGGCTTTTCCATCATAGTTTTTTTCTAATGCCAAGAGTGTCATTTTAAATAATGTTTTATAGTAGTTTAATATCCCTTTAGATAAACAGAACTATACACCGAAAAGTGTAAAGCAATATTCCATATATATTTTATTTCTGTGTATTCTCTCTGTTGGGTTGTTTTACCTCTGAGCGACACTTTTTTGCACACCATGGGCTAAATGGCCAGGTCACATGGACCCCGAAGGCTCAGAGAAGGTTGGGGGAGGGGACCCACTGGAACAGCTGTTTGGAGACAGATGGTAGCCTCCCGTCAAGGCCATCCAGCGTGTTCTTTAACGTGCACAGGGTATGGCTCTCTCGCACACGGAGCCACGGCTTAACGTCCCATCCGACGGACGGCGGCCTTTCCAAGTCCATCAGTGTCCCCTACTGACTGTGGGCAGGGTGGGGAATTTTGCGGAGAAAAATCTCAACACTGACCCAGCTGGGACTCGAACCTGGGAACTACAGATTACGAGCCTGGCGCGCTACCGACTGACTCTCTGTTAATTATTCTCCTATTCAGTTTTATCTAAATGGTCAGATATATTTTATTCATTTGCTTCTATTTTTTCCTTATACAAAGAAAACAGCCTTTGCTAATCAAAATGTTTACCACATCTTTCCATCACAAAATAAAAAAAAAATTAATTTCTAATTTTAATGGAAAAACTGCATTACAGCCAAAACATATTTTAAATTGAATTCTCAAAATAGTTATGAATGAATGATGAAAATTAATATCTTATTGTTGTAGGCTTAAAAATGCGAAAAAAAATTTCACATTCATCCAAAAAAATGTTAAGATAAAAAAAAGAGGTTTTATTATCACTTTAAAAATTCAAACACATGTACTAAAAATAAAAAGCTAAAAATGATGCTAATATTAAGTATCCCATGCTCAGCTCTTACATTAGCAATACAGGAAAGCATAACAGCAATCAGAGATAACTCAGTTTAACCATTAAAATATTTCATAGTGAAACTATGTAACAATTTTCAGAAAAAAATATATTTAAATAAAACATATATAAAACTAAAATTTCAAACATAATCAGAAAGGAAAAAAATAAACATCTCCTAAATAAGCACACAAAAGTTAACATTAATAGCCTAGTTTTTTTTGTCATTCATATTTCTATGAAAATTATTACTGCTATATTTTGGCAATCAAACTATATTTTTACTGTTTCATAATCTGAAAGCACAGACTGTTGCATAAAACTGATTACAGTTAACTTGCTGACATTTTTTCTGTTAACATTTTCATACTGAAAATGATGTTCAGTGGTTTCTCACTGCAACATAACAATCAGCACAATATTTCAAGAGCAGAAGATATATGAAAATATGCATTTAAAACATAGATAAATTACAAGTTAACCTTCACCAGAATTTAAGTCTCATAACAGAAAAATACATAGGGTATTCTGAAAACTACTTTTTCTGTTATCACAACAAACTTTAATTTAGCACTGGGTGTATTAAAAAAACAAGTCTCAATATGCACCATAAAAAACATAACTTTCAACTTTAGGCTGTAGTTTCAATAAACATATAACTTGATAAATAATACTGATATTGCTATATACAAAATTATATACAAGTGATAAATTTGTAAAGGGAAAAAAACTGTTTTAAAACATATAAAGTTATTTCCTTCTCATTAATCTTTGATCGTGGAAAAAAAAAATTATTTCACATCTATTTAATGCAGCCAAGATTAATCAGTAGTCAGATAAATATTGAATAAATTTTCTATTGAAAGATAATGAGGAATTAATTCCTCTACTGCTGCATTTTGAAAAAACAGTTACTAAGGTTATGAATGGAATTAAGAAAAATAAAATGAATAGAGTTTAAGTGCTTTAAGCAATACACTAAAAGAAAAACTTTGCATTTTGAAGACTGAGTCAGGATGAATTATTTTGTTCTTGAGAAGCAACACATTTTTCTTCTGCACAATGAAAGAGATGATCAAGCAATATACCAAAAGCTCAGGCAGGTTAAGAAGATTCACTGTTTAATCATTGCATTGTTCAGAGCAGGCCCATCCAACCCATTACAAAAACACTTAGGGCTCATACAGAAAATAATTAATATACTGGATTTGGCACGTTTATTCAAATTTTTTGGCCAAATGTTTTTATCTTCATAAATAAAAGGTTTTGCTAATTCACAGTACTCATTAAAAATGCATATTTTTGTTTTTTAATCTAACATTTTCTTGATTATATAAAAATATGGTTTTTCTTCCAATTTATTACTCATTAGAAACATTTGTTTTTAAGTAGAGACTTTTTCCACGGCTCTTCGCTAAGTGTGGGTTGGACAGGACTGATTTAAAGCAACAGTAAATAATCTATGGCTGATCAAAAGATTGTATTTGCCCACCACTGCATTTAGCAATAGGAAAAATTTTAGCTGTTCAATCTTAGAAAGAATTTCAAAGGTGCCAATGAAATGGGCTGCTAGCACAAACAGTTTAGAGCATAAACTGCCCACTAATTTTTTATGCCTAATTTATAGAAATGGGAATATTTTTTTCTTTCAATGCTAACCAACTCCTGTGAATACAATTCAGTGTTATTTACAGGATACACTCACGTACTCTGTAAATAAAAGTGATACAGCTTAAGTTCATATTTTTCAATTGGTCTAAATGATTATTTCTATTCAATAAAACCTATTGCTACTATATTTTTATGAGTTTAAACATCTTCAAAAATTGATAGTACTGTATATGCAAAAAAACTCCAACAAATATTGTTCGTTAAAAAAATATTATCTTTTACAAATAAGTCGAGTTTATAAAATAATACTGCATTAAAAATACACCATGTATGGTATGAACAACATTATCGAAGACAAATTAGAACATAGCACCATCCATTGAATTAATTTAAGCAGTGACAAAATTCCATGAGTCAAATACACTGATGGCCATTAAAAGTGCAACACCAGGAAGAACTCATCAGACTCATCCGAAATATGCAAGATGGGTAGCCCATGAGAGAACATGTAAATGATTCAAAGTGCAGCACATAAGCACATCATGTGTGACAATAATGCCCCCTGGAAGTGGTATAAGAGGAGATTACAAAGAGCTGGTGTAAAGCACTGGAATTGTGTTTGCTCGCAGTTCTTGCACACTAAAGGATCAAGTATGCCCTGTCAAAGAACACAGCATCCATATGACCAGGTTTCCAACTTTGATCGAGGAAGAATTGTGGGATTACAGGAAGGTGGATTATCGCACTGAGACATCAGTGTTCGTGTTGGACGGAATGCTGCCACAGTGATGAGAATATGGTGTCAGTGGGTAGAGGAGGAACGAACTCACCTATGTGAGGGATCTCAATGGCTCTGTCACACAAACGAACGACAGACATCTCGTGTGTATGGGTATGAAATGATCATACAGTCACATCAAACACATTATCTCAACAGTAAGGGTGTATTGCCCATCAACCAGTGTCTGCACGTACAATTCGACGTCATCTGCAGCATCAGGGCATCTTTGCTTGGTGGACATTGCTTCGGCTACCATTGACTCTACAACACATGCATATGCGACTGCAATGGTGCCAAGAACGTCGCGCATGGATGTGCGAATGGCATTGCATCAGCTTTTCAGACGAATCCCACTTCAGTATGCAGCACCATGATGGATGAATCTGTATCTGGCGGTATCATGGTGACAGGCTCAGTGAAACAAGCATGATGCAGCGCCATACAGGTATGGCCCTTGGTGTTATGGTATGGGGTGCCATTGGGCTCCACTCATACATGTGCCTCGTACGCATTACCAGTACTTTGAACAGCCAGTGTTACATCACTGATGTGTTGGAGGCTGTGGTTGTACCTTATCTTCAGTGGCTCTCTGGTCCCATTTACCAACAGGACAATGCCTGACCACAGGCATGCATCGTCCAACAATTCTGGGATAGCCACCATGTGACACTTCTGCCTTGGCTTGCACGTTCAGCAGATCTGTCCCTAATTGAACATGTCTGGTCCATGATCTCATGACAACTAGCACACCAGACAGCAGCAGCTGCTACAACAGATGAACTTTAGCTACATATCAAAACTGCATGGACTGACATTCCCCAAACACATCTGATGTCTCATCCTCTCAATCCTGGAAGTTGTAGCAGCAGTTATTGCTGCTCATGGTGGCTACACAAGATACTGATTTCTTTGTATTCCACAAGTCTGAGTTGTATTTGTAATCATTTGATCCTTGTAACATACTCTGCACCCACTTTAAAACCACCCATACTCCAAGTCCCTACTGGTCTCCTCTGAGACAAACTTCATCTTCTACTTCCAGGCTTCTCTTGCCAGCTCATGTAGTGTCGTGAGATGGAATACGAGCTTTCCCCATGGGGGGGTGGGTTCTTTAGGACCCACCCCGAAATAAAGAGTTTGGTTACCTCTGAGCGGCACTTTTTTGCACACCATGGGCTAAATGACCAGGTCACATGGACCCCAAAGGCTCAGAGAAGGTTGGGGGAGGGGACCCACTGGAACAGCTGTTGGGAGACAGATGGTAGCCTCCCGTCAAGGATATCCAACGTGTTCTTTAACGTGCACAGGGTATGTCTCTCCCACACACGGGGCCACGGCTTAACGTCCCATCCAAGCCCATTGGGCCGAAATAAAGAGAGGTGATCCTTGTAACATAAGCTATGTACTCACTCAATATGGCTTTGATATCTCTTTCTTTCCTGGTGTTGCACTTTTAAAGGCCAGCAGTGTATTAATATAAGGTATTTAAATATGGAAACCTTGCCTCCATTCTGTTTTGGGTCAAATCAGAATTTAATTTTTTCTAGGACAGTTTCACCATTTTAAAATTGCAAAATGCAACTGAAAATGAAGGAGGTTAATAAAAACTGTTACTAGTCACTATCTTCTTCACAATACCATGCATGGCTTCATATTGGATATGTGTTCTGAAATTTACTTATGTTTCAAGGAAAGGTAACTAGATTTTTTGGACACAGGTGATAAGTAGATGTACTTGGATTTTGAAAAACTTTCCAATGACATATCACATTCTGATCTACAAAAATTACAGTTATGCATCTAGGCACATAATCATATGACATTAAAAGAAACAATTCTTTTGTGATTCCTCAGAAATTAACAATTTAATCATCAAATTATGTCCAGTTAAATAGAGTAAGCAAACTCATAAATTACAACTGTGCACAAGCCACGGAGAAAACTGTTGTATCTGAGGCACGACATAAGTGAGCTGGCTATTGGTGCTAGAGAGATCATATGTCATTTCATAGCTTTACATAGATGCCATATGACCAAACATGAAACTGAAAATGAAAGAAGCATTACAGAAAATTTTAAGCTTTTGCCTTTCCACTATCAGGGAAGGTCAGCAGGGAGCTTTGTAAAACGATAACTTTGCCATTCACTACAGACGACTGCAGTTTCAATTTTCCACATCTTGTGATCCATGGACTGGTCTGAAGTGTTAGGTGAAATTTTTATCACAAAGCAGTGCCAGATTTTGTTATACCCAGTAAATTGGTGGGAATTCATTTGTATCTGCTGTAGGACTAGAGTCATTACCATTATTGTCTACCCTTAATGTCAGGTTTCTCGCAATACATGAAACTTAAGCCAAGATAATTTTTAATTTTTTTAGCAGAAAAACAACTAAACTTTAGAACTTCGTCCTGCACTGATTGACCTATATATGTAACTCATGTTACATACCAAGTGAAAGAGCATTTAAATCTGAATAATAAAATAATAGAGATTCATACTAAAATGAAGGCTAGCTAAGCCTAATTTTAAAATACTATTAACCCTCTTTGGGACAGTGAAATGGTTAAAACTAGAGCAAAGTGTTATTACTCACAACTAATGAGTATTTTTAGTTACCTCTCCTAAAAATATTATACACAAAAAACAGATGTTTGAATGATGTGTGTATCATTTGGATTTTGAATTCATTTTAATGAACATCCCCAAATATTGTATCTGCTTATGAATACTGAGAAATAACAATACATTCTTTGCAATTACAGGCTACCTCTCACTTTTAATCCAAAGCACCACAGTACTCAGCTTCCTAAGTGATGAATTAAAAATATTTAAAAAGTTAAATCAAAAATCAGCAATGTCAGACAATTTTCTAAATCAAAAATCAGTAATGTCAGACAATTTTCAGTTTAAAAATTTTATCTATATATTAAAGCTATCAATGTGTAAAAGGCTGAGAAATACTGCATTCTATATTTACATATATCAAAAATACTTAGCACTCCATTTACCTGTGCAGTTACTGAAATTCAGAGATAATCACAAATGCTTAATTTATTTTAAAGTAATAAAAAATATACTCCATGCTGTATGATGCTCATACTCATAATGTGCAACTGGTAAATGTCAGTTTGAATTATAACATCTTATACATACCTGAAATGTACTGTTATTCTAGTTTGCGTAAAACCATATCTCAGTTTTTTTTACCTATATTTTACCCTAGAAAGTCAAACAATGTAGTACTCTGCACGTAATTTAAATCTTAACAGACAATTAAGAGAAAAGAAAAAAAAAAAACTAATTTCCAATAACACTCAAACTCAGGATCATTCAATAAATCACTACTTGCTCTAAGCTCTTGAGCAATTTTGAAATATCATAAATTTAACCATGAAATTAATCCCCATAATTAACAGAGTAAAATAGTGAACACAAAGGAATATATGACAAATATAAATAAAACCTATAAGATTTTTAGTCACATGCTGAAAAAAATTCTCGTTAATATAAAAGTTCCATAAGTTAAGAAAAATTTACAACTTCACATAATACAATTTTAAAAAGGTGAGGACATGTATTATCCATATTATATATTAACATTTTATGTACACTGTACAGGAGGGAAAAGGATAGTCACATTGATAACCACAAATACTACAAGGAAAAACAAACTGATCATGTGTCTGTTTGAACTTCCTTATCAGCTGTTTCCAGACCCAAAAGAGGAAGCTGCAGTGATCCAGAATAACGACTGATATCCAAGAGTTCTCGAAGGCCCTTGTTCTCTGTCACTAACTGTGTCAGCCTTTCTTGCTCACTAACATAATTCACTTCATCTATTTCTACAGCTTGTTTCATAACTGCTGCCATTTCACAAATCTTATCAGCTCGCTGCTGTAATTCCTATTCAAGAAGAGATCAGAATTTAATCAGAACATTGAATAATTTAAACAGTGCAGGTTTTGACATCCTGATATAGGGTCATTTCATCAAATAAATAAAGACTGCAACAGTATCTCAAAATTGCACTAATTTTTTCTTATGACCTTTACTAATACAATGCGAATGCATATCTGACTTTCATTCATTTTTCGCTTGGTAACTTTTTTTTTGTTATGACTCAAACCTCGAAACAACTGCCCCAGAAATGGAATAATACGTAACATGTCATATCTTAGGTTGGGGTAAATTTAACATATCATATCTTGGGTTGTAATTAAGCTAGATTAATAATTCTAAACCTCATTTAAGACTTATTCTATAAGTACAAATAATGAACAAATTACAAAGAAGTACATTCATGTTATTTGCACAAAAGTGAGCAAGATATATGAAATCCTCCCCCCCCCCCCAAAAAAAAAATGTTCAATTTGAACCATTTTCTTTTAGCTCTTTTTTTTTTGCAATGTTTGGGAGCTGTTAAAGAAATATTTGCTTAGTATTTATTAACTGTTACTCTAAGCATAAGAAATTTCATAAACTTTTTGGCTTATTTTTTTTCCTTTTTGCTGAATTGTTGAAAATATTATAATTACTCAGTAAAAGTATACTAGACTTATCCGGTGTAATATTGAGGATATTTATTTCATGAATCACTTTATATCACTGTAGTTTTGTGATTGATACTGTTTTTACGTGAAATTATTGAATCAACTGGAATGCGACTATGAAAATCTCTGGTACTTGGAATGGTCCAACAGTGTTCATTTCTGTAGGTCTTCTCCTTGCCATTATTTGCAAATGCAATACAATTTTTTTCTGAAAGGTGAAAATATCTAGCATAGAATGATCCATGTTGTCATTGAGGATGATACACATTCAAATAAGTTTCTCCTTCCTGGTAGGTAAGCAACAAATGTATGAAGGGTGCTTGTACATTGAGCCAATGATATCTTTAGACTACATCTTAAACTATAAAACTGTAGTTCTCAACAAAACACCTAGAAGAATCTACTGCCCAACTTGTAGACTTTTTTCTGATCATTTAAATAATAAAAGGATATTTCTTTAAAACTTTAAGTTCTCTGATGAAATTGTGTACAAATTCACTGTAGTTTTCAGGTTAGCATTACCCATTGCATCTGTCATAAAATTCATTGCTTGTACTTGATTTCCTCAATTACCTCCAGATTTTCTAGTGAATCAATTGTCTTGGGCATTTATTGCATTTGTCAAGCATACATATTTCATTATTCATTTGTACTATATAGCACCATTTCTGAAACATTTGTCACTGAGTGTTACATTCATTTGTACATGCACATACATATACAAAATACTCAAGCAGTCTTGGGTTATGTGAGGTCCAAACCAGATGTGAAAACATCTGTTCTGAGCTACAGCTGCTTCATTTGGCCCCTGTAGGCCAATTCTAACAAGACTGTATACCACCCACAAGATGATTTTTTGTGGCCTACCAGCAACTGGTGAATGAGCTCAGAATGTAGACATCCAGTATACAACCAAATTTTGGTGAAATCTTCAAGAAAATGCAGCTGCATCCATCTCATTAAAACATGAGTTCAATTATCTATGTTTATTAAATGTAATTTTTCTTACCATTGTATAATAAATAGTATTATTTCAAGATTGATATAATTGCTTCATTGTTTCCCATAGTTAGTATATAATGTATGGTTTCATAGGATTTTCAATACGGCCCTCTTGATGTCTAACTTTTTTTAGTGGTCCACAGATAAAAAAGTTTCCCCACCTCTGCTGTAGACAATTCTAATAACTATTTGACATTGTCTACCCACTGCATCCTAAGTTTCCCTCCTATTTCTGAAGCCTTTAGGGCACACTATTAATTACCCATTTGCGTTAATCCTTAGGAAGTTCTGCTCATAAATTGGATAACTGGGTGTATTCAAAAAGGTTCTGTGTTTTTTGTTAATAAAGTATGCTTTTTATAAAGTTTGCTAAAAAAAACTACTGATATTTAAATCTTATTGGATTATATCTTCTGATTATTGTACTATAACTGTGAACTTTAGTTTTATTATAAGTATTGCATCCAGAACCTAAGAGTGGTGAGATGGAGTCTGGGCCAATCGCAAATAAGGAGCCTCTCCAAAAGCCACATAAATATATGAATATATTTAATAGATGCTTTAAAAAATAATTTTCTTTCATTTATTAAAAAATGACAGAAGAATTTTTTTATATAATAAATTTTTTATTATGTAAATTAAAAATTATGTAATAAAAACGATTTGCAAGGTTTTAATGATTTACATATAGTGTGTGTCCTTTTTCTGCTGAGGTCCTGCCATCCTCTCAGACCTTCTACTTTGGCATATAAATTGACAGGCTCCTGTCAGACCTCTGTGGCAAGCAGCTGCTTGAGGGGGTATTTTTTTATTTTATTATTACCTGGTTCTGCATGTGGGCAATATAGCCAAACCAAAACAGTCTTTCTCTGCATAATATACTGCTTAAAAGTGGTTGCTGATTCCTTTGTTTAACACTCATCATTATGTACAAAGTCAAACCACCTAAGTCCAAGATACTGCATAAGCTCCCGACAATATGCACATCATTGGCCTTATATTAACAAATGTTTAAATCCTATTTTAATGTTAGGATTTTTCACTGAACTCAAGGTATTTCAGATGGGCTAGAAGATGCTTCTCTTCTTATGTTTACCAGCCCCTACCTTAATTGACACAGTATGATTTTATTTCTTTGCAGCACAAGATGGAATTTGCTTATTACATAAAAATATATAATTTACTGGCAAAATCTTCAAAAATTCACGAAAACAAATCCTAAAATATATGAAATTTCTCATGACTATAGCAACGAATCTACACCATATCTACTAGTGTGGAAAATTCCAGTTCTTAACACATCTCAAACCCGATGGAAAAAAAATGGTTTAAATTAGTGAATGCACTTCTTTTTGAACGTTTTATCATAGTGTGGATTCACTGCAAAAAAGGAAATGCCTATGTTGCAATCCAGAGATGAGCTTGCAAAGTTATATTTTTTTCTGTGCAGAATAAGTATTAAATAAGGATTAATTTGTTCTTGAAGCATTAATCTAGCTAAATTACAGTACAGATATGACAAAGAATTTCTCCATTTCCAGATTAATTCTTTTGGATTTAAACAAATAAAAAAAGGTACAGGAAAAAAAATTAAATTTACATTTATTATGAATTAGTGAAAGTCATAAGAAAAAAAAATGATGTAATTGGGAGATATACAGGATGATCCAAAAGTAACAGAAAAAGTAAAAGTGCAATAATTCAAAAAGTATAGACAGTAGCACGATGTGGTTTTCACAGAAATGCACAGAAAGACATGGGATTTTTTTTAATAATGAAAAATTTTATTGCCAGAATAGTTACATTTTCCACTGACAGGTGGCGCTTCAGTTGTGTCAGTAGTTTCTACGTGGCGCAGCACAGTTCCCAACATAGCTAGGATTACAAATGTTCAATGTGACGGCTGTCATTCATGAGAATGGCCGTCAGACGTGGCACGACACTCTGCACAGCATCGAAGAGGGTTTCAGCTGTAATTCCTGTCACATGATGGCGAATAGCTTCTTGCAACATGGCCAATGATGTCAGCCGACCTCTGTACACCTGTGACTTCAAGTAGCTGCATAACCAAAAGTCACAAGGTGTAAAGTCTGGAGACCTTGGTGGCCATTCATGTGGGAAAGAATGACTGAGGACACGGTCATCACCAAATGTCGATTGCAGCAGGTGCTGGACAGGAACTGTGATGTGTGGAGGCACTCCATTCTGCATGAATGTTACACTATGGAGGAGCGCTTGCCTCTCTTGCAAGGAGGGAATGAATATGTCTCTTAAAATCGCTGCATAACTCTCACCGGTGACGGTAACAGTTCAAAATGTACCGCTGTGGACTTCCTCAAAGGAAAAGGGGCCTATAATGAATGACGCAGTGAACCCGCACCACGCTGTCACCTTTGGCTGATCGCGTGTGGGTTCTCTCTCGCCCAGATGTGGCAGTTGTGTGCATTTACACTTCCATTAAGCGAAAAGTGCATCTCGTCAGTCCACAGGACGTTTGACAGCCAGTCCGCATTGTTTTCCATCTGTTGAAAAGCCCAATTTGCAAATTCATGACGTCTCTCGAAATTGGTTGGTTTCAGTTCCTGTGTGTTGGATTTTGTAAGGATACCTCTTGAGGATGATCCTGAGTGATCGCCACAGTCCTGTACAAAATGCCAGTTAGTCTTTAAATTTCACGTGCACTGCATTCCCCATGTGCAGAAGCTGCCGATTGTGTGTCGGCCTCGTGTTCGGCCTCATGTTCGACCTCGTGCACAACTGCAATAGTTTTTTGGGTCTCCCGCTTCTTGCACGTGCTTTCAAACTGCCAGTGTCCTCAAACCTTTTCATCATAGCTATCTGTGACGAACAAGACATCAGTCCCTTTCCGCACAAAGCCGCACCTGCACATTCGGAGTTCTGATAATACAGCTTAACCAAAAGTGCTTTATCTCATGACAATAACATGCCTCACCTTGGCAGAACGTTTAACTTTGGTAATAAATGTTAAATACTGAAAGTTTAACTTCAGAATTCACTGCATCTGAAATTTATGTAACTCGCGGCAAAGTCAGATTGATCAATGTTCGCAGTCTAGCCACGTTTGGAGTGGCGCTGGCGGATCTGTTTAAATACTGACAGGCAGCAGCTCTGAGACCACTACAGCGCCATCTGTCAGTGACAAATGTAACTATTCTGGCAATAACATTTTTCGTTATTTAAAAAAAATCCCATGTCTTTCTGTGCATTTCTGTGAAAACCGCATCATGCTACTGTCTATACTTTTCGAATTATTGCACTTTTACTTTTTCTGTTACTTTTGGATCACCCTGTACATAGATTCACACATCTTTTGCAATTTCATGTGGAATGACCCTATACTGAATATGACACAACATACAAAACATTATACTAGTTTCTCATTTGTACAGACATCCAAGAGATGAAAACTTTTGTCTCTATTACTAAAAATGTACTAAAAGAAGATGAATATTTCTGTTTACAGGGAATATATAAGTAAATGTACAATAATTACTAATATAAATAAATTTATTCTACCACAATAAACATAATAAATTTAAAGAAAAATATATATGAGGGTCATTCAAATGAAAAGTGGACAACCTCTATATCTCAGTGATGGACTATCTTTGTGTCCTCATGTAAGGAATGGGGTATACATAGAAGGAACTCACCAACACCAGAATTAGTTGCAAGTATCAACTTGAACATGATATATTTGGTGGGGATTCCAAACCCTACACAGAAGCATCCAATGTAAACAATGAAGTATGCTGGCATTTTAATTTGACCTTCACAGTCTACTATTGATCATGTTTCTAGACCATGATGACACCATCAGCTGGCAACAATATTGTGAAACTATGTGCATTTGAAGGTAAGCAATAAAGTCAAGGTACCATGACTATTGAGTAAAACGATTTTTGTTGCATATTTGCTCCCATACTGCTCAAGTAACAATAATAACATTGAACAGGTATAGCTGGGAATGACTGGAACATCTCTTTAGCCCTGGCATTTCTCCTATTAGATTTTCACATTTCTGAACCTCTAAAAAATGCCATGAAAAGAAAATTGAACAAAGAGATGCATTGTCATAGTCTTTCTCATGCAACAACCAAAGTCACTCTAGTAAAGAGGGTATCATGTTAATTTCAGGTTGGGACAAATGTATCAATAGGCATGGTGAATTTGAACAGATCAATAAATGATTTAAGATTCATTTCTAACTTTTTATTTGAACAATCCTTATATTTTGTAAATTAAACAAACATTTCACATAACTTTAAAAGAAGTGCAAGATCTGATAGGCCTAGTTAATGACTAGCTAACTTAAAAAAAAGATATATTTTTTTTTCTTGTTATACTCTTTTGATCATCTGTCAGGTTAATGTATCTTCTAGTTTGCACGATGGAATATGTTTCCTCCAATGTGCCCTCTACTTGATAAATCCTTATAATATCAACCAATATCTTTTTGACTTACTGGGAGTTTTGTGGACAATTAAAATAACAACAAAAATAATGTAGTAATGTGAAATGGTTTGAGTTTTGATTTTGCATTTTTCCTCCTCCATGGTGAAACTTTGCTATCATGAATAATAGCACCATGGGCCACAAAATTTTATCTTTAGTGATTGATGATCCATATCTTTAAAAAATCCATACTAAATGATAATGTTGAAGAAATCCACAGACTCTAAATAAAGGAATCAAAATCAATATATACAATAAAATATATACAGTCAAATATATACAATAAAATATTAACTGCCTATTCATCTTAGACATTTCTGTACTAATGAAGGTCTAACACATTGTGAAAATTTTTTACTCAACAATTGCAATTTGGGGAGAGAGCATTACCATTTCCTGTCAGTGCTATGAATTACATCAAAATTTTGCTGTTTCTACTAGGTAATATTCAGCATTAGAAATAGCATTTAAAGACTAGATTTTGATTAAAATTAATTTAGGAATTAAGATTGCATTGGACTTCCCCAGAAAGACAGATATTTAACTTGTTTTCAGAAAAAAAATGAGTGAATGTTTTCACTTTGTTGTTAATCTGTCAATCTGTCTGTAGACAGTGAACTTTTAAGATTTTAAAGGTAGCTTAAATAGGCATTGAGGGAATATTACAATTCACATTTCAGAACATTCCTACACCTATAATTGCACCCTGTAATGGTAGAAAAAAATTGTAAATTGCAAATTAATATTGTAAGCAATATAATTATATTAGAAATTTTAAATCTTGGTTTGAAATGTGAATGTCATGAAGTTTGCATTAATAACAATGATTTTTACCTTTAACCCCAGAGGGGGTGTTAAATGCAATATTTGTGTTTTAAGAGATAACTGTTTTTAGAGATAAATTGAAAATTCTTTTTGGGTTGGATAGATAAACTATGATTCACACTTTTAGAATCACCCAAAAGCTTTAATTCCACCCTCTGATGGTGGAAAAAGTTTAAAAATTTCAAAATTTTAAACGAATATTGTAAATGATCTCTTTGGGTTAGAAATTTCATATTTTAGTAATGGAATGCAATGATCAAAGAGTTTACATTGATGGCAACAATTTGTCCTTTCACCACCAAGGTGGGTGGGAAAATGCAATTTTTGTTGTAAAAGGTCAATGAAATATTCTTTTTGAGTAGAATAGGTAATTTGTATTTTTTAAATCCTCCATATGGCCTTAATTAACACCGTTAAAGGGTGCTAAATGTATAAAATGTAAAACTTGAACTAATATTGCAAATAACATGTATATATATGCTAGAAGTAAAAAATTCTTTTAATACAATGTGTGTTGATGATGAACAGAATAACTGATATTATATCTTAATTATAATTGGCTAAAATTTGACCGGTTGCCCCTTATTTTATAAATTTAGTACTTCATTCACACTAGGGGATAAGAAAATCCAACTTTTTCATTTTAAGGGCTAAATGACATATGCTTTTTCATTTTTATAGGGCTAATAGTATATTACTATTTACATTTTCCAATCACCTGTTTGTACAAATTACTATTGTTAAAGGTGCAAAATTCAGAAAATGAAAAACTTCAATTTCTCTGAAAACAAGTACTGCATATTCAACAGAGGCAATATGCTATCCTTCTAGTTACTGTACTGTTATGAGTAAATTCATGTTTCATGTATTTCACTTTTTGAAAATGAAGGATAACATTTTAAAACTTTCTCCAAAATACTTTGAAATAATGTTATATGGACCAATTTTCATTTACTGAACTACTTTAAATCAAATGTATCACTCAATTTGGGATTATTATTAGTAGCATAGCATTTACTACTATACAATTAAAACTCCATTATGTTAATTATGGTTTAACTATAGTGGGAGAAAAATTACAAAAAAAAAGAAGTCAACAAATGCAGCAACTGCTATGTTGCTGTAGTTGTATTTGCGGTCATAGTACCCTTTTTTACTTCTCAGAATCATTGTTTGAGAGGTATGTATCACAAGAGCAGAACAGCATGTTTTTAGTACGCTCTTTATTAAAAAGGTTTTTTAAGGATGTTTGACTGCTTTATCTATGGTAACCTTTTTTTTTTTTGCTGTACAATGGCTAAACAGTAAGTTACAGAGATTACAAAGGTGAAATAGGAACACCCACTGGATAACCATTAAGTGTAGATAGGGACCACCTCCCACAGCTAATAGCATTCTTTGACAGGCACAAGGTAAAGCTTTCCTGAACAGAAAAACATGGTTTAAAGTCACAGTTTAATGTCACATTGCTGGCACAGAGGGAATTCAAATCTGTGAATCTCAGGTTCACATTGGCATGCTACTACTAAGTTAAAGTGTTAAAATAAAAAGCTCATATAATGCTCATAAAATAATATAATATAATGCTCATATAATGAGGATTTATCTTTAAAGTTGACATTGCTTCTTAAACTATATATATATCAAGAACTTTTAATTAACAAATTATCTATTAAAGTACTTGAAGGCAATTTTTGAAAAATTCCTATACAAATGGGTTTGCATCATGCTTAGGTTACTTAACATTTTTCAGCAAATTTTTTATATATTATCATTCAAAATTAAATCCCCCTTTTTTTTGGTACATAACATAGCGTATTTCTGTTCTTTAGTACTCCAAGATAACATTCTAAAGTTGAGTTGCTTTCAGAAAAAAAAATTCACTTTAAGGATTAAAGAAGTTTCCTGAATGCAGCTAATAAGCACTTTGTGGTTTAGTAGGATTATACAGGTTTGGGTCTATGCAATAAATCTGCTTAAGCTACACTACAGTTTCAACGTTTTTCTGTTCTTTGCAAATATAGTTTTCAACCCCTTTTCATATTATCTTCATATTAATCACAAAAACATTAATAATTTATGTGTGCATCATATCTGCTCATAATATTAAGCAATATGCAATTTATCACAATATATACTTTAGAATTATCCAAAACCAAATACCTGAGAATTATCTAGTCGAACAGCAGTGCTTTCAGCAGAACTAGCCTGAACTAAATGAGTAACTTGTTGTCTATATTTGCTCATAATCAACTCCAAAACTGACTGATGTTCTTCCAGCATAGCTCTGAGTTCTCTGTTTTCCTGCTGTAACTCTCGGATGTGTTTATTTTCTTGTTGCACATTGAACACCAATAAAGGACGAGGTCTTATTTGGCTTGTTATATTTTGATCAGCTAAATCTTCATTATACTAGAAAATAAATAAATAATATCAATTATATACAACAAGAAAAAAAATATATATATTTAATTTGACTATTTTATTCTAAAATTTTACCATTTCTACTCTTTTATTACAATGGGTTGAAATTCAGTTTTAACCCTTTAGATGCCAAGGTGGTTGAATCCTATGTACTTTATGGAACCCTTTTAGTCAAAATGCAAAAAGTACTGCTTTTCCCATCTAAAAGATTAGCAAAGTAATTAGGAAAGAGCAGAAAGTCTGACAAAGGTGTTCTTCCACCTGGTTATCAGTAACACTTCTTTGAACTAATTGCAGAGGAGCTCAAAGAATTCTGCTTAGAAGACAGAAAGAAGGAGTGGCATTGCAAGTGATCAATTAACAGCAACTCCAGTAAGGGAAATGAACAAGTTTTAATGGAAAGGGTGACTTTGGGTCAGCTTGACATTTTGCACATATGACTGGAGAGGGTGGATTATTTAAATGGGAGAAAAAATCGTTTTATCTTTCATCTAAAATTTAATTTGAAGCTTTTGTTTGTAAAGATATCTAAATTTTATGTATTTTAATTTCATATTTCTGATTTTAAACTTGACCTTTACTTAAAATAGAAATAAATATACTTGATCACAGTTTAATATGAATAATATTTGAAATGATCCTGTAAAAATGATAGTTATTACAGTAACAGATTTAAAATGCAAAATTGAGAAAACTGCATAATGTAAAATAATTAGCTGAATAAAAAAAGGGTGTAATAAGTCAAATTTAACAGATGATTTACTTATCTGATGCACTTGAGAAATGTTTACATCTGGCAGTACACTGGCTGAAACAAAGCCAGAGAAACACTGAAATTTTAAAAGATTTTTGCTAAAAACTTAATACTTCCTTATGGACTTATATTAATTTTAAAAAATCCTTCCAGCAATGTTTCAGAGGGCTGATATATTACTAAGTCAAGTGCATGTCACAAACAATAAACATCTAGTGTGATGATAGGAACAAAAACTACATGTGTTTAAGAAATTAACAGAAAATGAACAAGAACAAAAACATCAGAAACAGGTGGGGGGGGGGGGGGGACAGTAAATAATAGTAGATTAATGAACCAATTAAAAAAACAAATAAAATAAAATGTTACAGATGTGATTCCAAAACAATATCCAAATTTTCTAAGCTTATCTAGTAAGGAAATATACACTGATCAGCCAAAACTTTAAAACCACCTATCTAATATGATGTAGGTCCTCCTCTCGCCACCAAAAGAGATCTCACCCGATGAGGCATAGATTTAACGAGATGTTGGTAGGTATTGCTTGATATTTGGTATCATGACTGCAAAAGCAGATCCTGCAGTTCCCATAAATTCCATGGTTGGGGTGATGCTGCTCTTACCCGTTTCTCCAACTCAAACCACAAATGCTTGATAGGATTCATGTCCAGTGAATTTGGGGCCATGGCAATAAATGGAATTCCTCATCATATTCTAGGAACCATTCCTGAACTTCTTCACAGTGTGACATGGGGCATTGTCCTTTTGAAAGAAGCCATCTCTGCCAAGGAATAGTCGCCATAAGGGGTATATTTGGTCAGCCACAATGTTCAGGTAGGTGATAACTGTCAGAGTTTCTTTATAGGGATAATTGGTCCAAGTGTTCCCTAAGAAAATATTGCCCAGATCATCACTCCCTCCAGCTGTCTGGATCCATCCCACAGTGCATCCAGATGAGAAGGCTTCTGTGGGTAAATGTTGCACATGAGCTTGTCCATCCACATGGTGTAACAGAAAATGGGATTCGTCTGATCATGTGACCCTCTTCCAGTCTTCCATGGCCCAATGTGATGATTAAGGGCCCACTGCAAGTGCTAACGAGAGTGAACAGCTGTGAGCTTAGTCACACAAATGGGTCTGCGGCTGCGGAGACCCATATCCGAGAGCTTACATTGAACTGTGTGTTCGGACACATTGTACCATTTACCACAATTGAAACTATGGGTAATGACAGCCACAGCAGCCCTCCTATTGCTGTGGACAAGACAAGATAGCCTGCGCTAACCTCTGGCGTCAATGAGGCATGGCTGGCCCACACCTTGTTGACAGCTCGAAGTGTCATTTGTTTCAGACCATCTTTAATAGGTACTAACTACTGCATAGTGTGAGCAGCCTACTAACGTCACATGTTTTGGAGATGCTCTTACCAAAGTGTCTTGACATAACAATTTGGCCTTTGTCGAAATCAGATAAATCCTTTGCTTTTTCCATGTTGAGATGAAATGAAATACTGCCTGCAAGAGCTCTGACCCAGGTATTATATATATCATTCGTGACCTTGGCACATGACATTGATTGGATGCACATGCGCTTCTTTGCATAATGCAGAGATGGTTTTAATGTATTGGCTGATCGGTGTACTTTTTACCAACATTCCCTCTAAGCTGCATGGCTGTAAAGACACTTCTTGGACATGGCCATCCTCAGCCACCATTCTCTGCATATGGAAGTTTGCAAATGAGAACTTTATTCTATTCTTCTATTCTTATTCTATTCTTCTTTATTATATTATTCCACCAAAAAATTTTCTGTGGGCTCTCCAAAAAATAGAGACAATGTTGCTCGTTGCCACTAAAATTGTCCCATTTAGGAGTCAATGGAGTTATTTGAAACTTGGCATGCATACACAGCACATTACTTACAGTAATCTTAACACCTTACTCTTTAATGACCATGATGTCCAATGTAAGTTGAAACATACTTATCGTAATAGTGTGGTTACCTCAACTTTACCATCCTTTATAAGTTGTTTGGGCTTATGTTCATTAGAGAGTTACTGAATATTATCTATCAAGTAATAACTTTTAACAAATAATAAATGAAAAAATACTCCATAAAATAATGCACCACCTTACCTCTTTCATTGACTCAACATTCTTGTATAAAGTCTGAGTTTGTGATATAATGTTATCTGCAGTTGTATCATGCTCCCTTAGCCGACTAACAAGTCGCTTAGCGTCATTTAGAATCTGCTGCACAGTAACAGACATTGCTGGTAACTTATGATAAATGAATCACCTACAGAGATCAAAAGCATGACTCAAACATTACTATAATGAAATGTACAAAAGACAACAACTTTTTATTTCCCTCCCAAAAACTACATATTTACTATGTATTTAAGAAGATTTTCAAATTGAATTGTAAAACACGTTCTATAAATATGTACTAAACAATATCACTGAACAACGAATAGGAATCTCTCATTAACAACTCGCAGAAAATTGACTATAGATTGAAGAACAATTTTAAGTGGTAATTTATTTAGAATTAGGTGCTCCTGCTGCCATTTTTTAAAGCAGTCTGTGAAAATAGTCCTATTTATACATCACATCCAAACACTTTTCCCATCAATGTTTTCTAGAAAAAAGATTAATTTTATTTTTACAAAATTTATAAAACTCGGGAAAAGTAAATCTAAGAAAATGCATATAATACAACCAAAATTACTTTCAGAAACTTCCAACCAAATTTAGGACACCAAATGTGATGTCCTAAAGCCAATGCCCACTCAAGAAAAGCCCCAGGGGTTAAATAACCCAATGGGCTTAAAACAATTATAAAAATGCACAAAATCGTAAACCAATGCACCACCAATCCCCACTCAAAAAAACCCTGGGGTTAAATAACCCAAAGGGCTAAAACAAACAAAATCAAACAATGCATTGCTAATCCACATTTGAAAAAATCTCCAGGGAAAAAATTCCCTAATTTTGACATAATCTAAATCTAGCATACATCATCCACTACATTAGCAACGATTTTTATTAGATACCCAAATCAAAACTTTTCCTTTTCTGAACACACATCACACTTCCCAATTAACATGCATAATTCATTTAACATGAATATAAAAGCCTACAACAAAATTTTTCAACTCATCTATATCCTTCATTAGAACAGCAGCAGCAACCACCACATTAAAAAAAACTATGAAAAAGCACAACTGCATGTCAAATTTCACATAATAGTATCAATGAATCAAAATCCACCACATACCGGAACTACTTATGTGTGATATTAATACACCCACTCACTCCTACCTACAAGCTAACTGTATTCATACACTACAGTACCATATTTTCTTTATATGCATAAGATTCTAACAACTCACAGAAGTTAACTAAGTAGACTTTACAACAGACAATAGTAGCACTCCACAAAGAAAGAGTCCCTTATAAAAATGATTCTAACGCTATAACTAATCAAAATTTTGAACAGCGCTTCTCATTAGAGTTTAATTCTCAAAAATACACTTATTTACTACAATACCAACTCCACCAAACCCCTTAAAAATTTTAGTTGTGGACTCTAAATATTAATTTCAGAAAATTATGGTCACTGATCATAATCTCCATTAACAAAGGAATTTAATTGACAACTGCTTAACCTTCTTCTATGCATTAATTGAAGACATCTTATATTGCATTTAAAAACAGATAAATTAACAGTGTAATAATTGACAATATTTAATGTTCTATGCCACTGTTAAACCTTTGTTACCAAAAGCCAATTACTTTTTAAAAAAAATTAAGCCTAAACAACCTTGTTTAATTTAAATTTCCACTATTTAACTCTTCAGAAATAAATGCCCTTTCATTTGGTATCTAACATGATCTTCATAGCTTAGTGGTTAGCATGTTTGGCTACTGATCAAAGGGACCTGGGTTCTAAGCCCTGGGTAAGGCATGGATATTTGTGCTATTTTCTGCTGAGGTACTGCCATCCTCACAGACCTTCTACTCAGCAAAAAAACTGACAGACTTCTGTCAGACCCCTGTGGCAAGTAGCTGCTTGAGGGGGCATTTATTTATTTATTAATTACTGCAAATTAGAGTTTAACCAATAAATAGTTTTGTGGAAAGCAGCTTTGCTGACATGCACAATTCAAAACTGTCTCTCCAGATAGCATTAAACTAATGCTAGCTACGTCTTTTTTCCCACTAATTTGACCTATCAATCTCCTATCATAGGTCACATTAGTGGAAAAAATAAGGAGCTGGCATCAGTTTAGTGGTTTTAGAACACTCTGGCATGCAATTGGAGAAATGTGTGCTTGAATAAAGCACGTCGGCAAAACTTTTTTCCATAAAACTATTTATTGATTCATTGACTACAAAGTCAGCAGGTAACTCTATGGAATTACTATTTATAGATTAACCCTTAAAAGGCAAGTTTTTTTCTTTAATAAAGCAACTCAATTTTAAATGCTGCAGTTGTTACTAATTAAGTGTTAAAAGTGAGCAGAAGACAATTTTCACTACCTTAAGCAGAAATGTTATCCGTTTGGTAAATCATGACTGTTTTTAAGCATATACAGATATAAATAACAAGATGTGAGTTGAGGATGTGTTTTGCAGCAAAGAATAAAAACAATACTTGGGTCAAACACCTCACACTGCATGCAAACATGGCAAAACATAAGATGTAGTATTAGACTTTATAAAATGTTTTATTGTTGGTAATCAAAGAAAAACTGAAATTGGTATGATGCCTGCCAAGAACCACTACTTAGAACGCCACAAAAAGAAAAAGAAAAAATATCACTGGGCTATTGAAATCCACCAAACAGATTTACAAAAATATAAGTGTGTGACTATTGGCACTTTTGTGTAGAGTTAAAAATAATTACAACCATCAGATATTAATTTGATGTACTGAAATATATCTTTGCAAATTAAACAATGCAAAAATATTAAATTAGGTTGGGTTGTTTTACCTCTGAGCGGCACTTTTTTGCACACCATGGGCTAAATGGCCAGGTCACATGGACCCCGAAGGCCCAGAGAAGGTTGGGGGAGGGGACCCACTGGAACAGCTGTTGGGAGACAGATGGTAGCCTCCCGTCAAGGCCATCCAGCTGTTCTTTAACGTGCACAGGGTATGGCTCTCCCACACACGGGGCCACGGCTTAACGTCCCATCCGACAGACGGTGGCCTTTCCAAGCCCATCGGTGTCCCCTACTGACCGTGGGCAGGGCGGGGAATTAAATTAGGCAATACTTTCAAAACTTAGGACTGGCATGCCATGAAACTTCTCAATGTCCTGACAGTCTGGGCTGATCTGGATGGCATTTCTGTTGGAAACAATGTCTTTAAGACAAACTGAATATTAAACACAGGACGATTACTGAAGCAGTGAAGATGTTGCACTATACGTATGGAGCAGAATGTTATCCTCTACATTTCTTTATTGATAAATGAGAACACTTTGTTGACAAATACTTCATTTACAATTACACTGTGTGTTCCAACCTAATAAATACTTACTATAGTGTGTAGCACAATAATATATGTTTACATAAAATTTTCTGTTTTAATATGCAAATTATTCTTATCATATTAAAATCTTAGTTAATGGGCAAAATATGAGCAAGTTATCAACATATCGCGGAAATTTGATATTCTAATATTATTAGAAATATGTAATTACTTTTGTTATTTCAAAATAATATGCAAAAAAGTACTCACTTATTATTTGAAGAAAAATTTAAATCAGAATTAGTTCGTAGTCAACATTAGGCTACGGGCCAACCATAGCGTTTTATCCAACCGTAGGCCAAGCTGTAAACAGTTCACTACGCTCTGATTAAACGTATTTTTGGCAGGCAAGGGTCAATAGCCTGCTGAAACTATGGATCATACCAAAAATTTATACAATTCACCTATATTAGTGTTAGTTAGCTATTTCCGTTAGTACCTCATCAAAAACACTATATTTGTGCCACGTTGTTTGAACGAAGAACTTTAATAAAATAATATTTTATGCTATATGCAAATGATGGCCTAATGGTTAATGTTCAAGCACAGAATCTGTGTGTTCTAGTGGCGGCTCGTAGATAAAATTAGTGGGGGTGTTGCTCCAAAAAATTTTTAGCCTTTGTTTTAAAATGTGTAAAAGGAAAAAAAAATGAATCAAATAGAATAGCTGGAAGCAAGATAATAATCTAATTCTCCACCTTATCACATTCAAGAATATGGTACACGGTTTTTAAGCACAATACACGCAGAGTAAAAAAAAGCTACCTTCAACCAGCACGCCAGGGTCGGCACTGCGGGAACGACAGTGCTCTCTCTTGCAGCCTCGCGTGTAGCTTCCTATGTGCGCATGCGCACAACAGTCAAACACCTCGCCGCTAGTACTGTGAAGAGCACAGTTCCATACAAAGATTTTTGTATCTTTTTCATAAACTGGGGGATGGCTACTGACATTAAGTTTAAGGATTATATATTGTACAAGTATAAAGAAAAAATTAATGAAAAAAGGACTCATTATATTAAATGTTATCGATAATATCAAGTTGAAATTGGGAGTGCTGCAGTTCCATAGTGCCTATACGCGAGCCGCCACTGGTGTGTTCAAGGTCTTGTAAGTTCATGGCCGTCCCGTGGACATGTGGTTAGCGTGCATGGCTACTGATCAAAGAGTTCTGGGTTCGGGACCCGAAGCCACGAATGTTTGTATTGTTTTTCCGCTGAAGTCTCGCCTTCTTCACATACTTTCTACTATGGCGTATAAGTTGATAAGCTCCTGTCAAACCTCGGTGTCAAACCAAAGGCCAAGCAGCTGCTTGAGGGGTGTTTTCTTTTAGAGAAAACAGCCTTTCCGGTTTTTAGAATTTATCTTGAATACTACTCTTTTATTTGAATATCAGGATTTTTCAATTCTCGAAGATAGTAAGCATCAAACCTGCAATTACGATTGTCAACTGTCCTTGGGAAAGACAGTCCTCCTAAAATAATTTTCATCCTGTTTCCTTTGGGGACGGAAGAAACAAAATTATGCAATTCTAAGGTCTAATTTGCCCATGAAACTGTGCTGCAAAACAAGAAGTGGGACACGTTTCCTTCCGTGCATTCAATTTGATGACATATAGCTCTCTGAACAAGTTCTTTCACCCAGCTCTTTGACTCAAATGCTTCAAGTTAATACTAGATTACGGTGAAATTAGTCTCTAGTATGGATCTCCCTACAGCAGAATTGAAACATTTCTGGTGTAGGGAGATCGCATTAAAAGAGCTTTCATGTGTGAAAGGTTTTTCAGAGTTGACGAAAAAGTGTTGATTGACAACATAAAGATTGGCCATACAGCATCATTAAAAGGAGAAAACAAATATGCATCTCACATAGACCCTATTATTATAATGAAATGATCGCAGGCAATGAAACGCAGCCAAATCCTGAATAGTTTAAAATTCAAGGGTCATGCAATAAATTAATTGCCGAAAAGAGGGTTCTCAAGTTCCTTATTCAATGTCTCATTGATAAATTTCCCTGCATTGTGACTGTTTAACAATAATCTTAACACCAAACTAAACTGTGGCTAACTTGCTAAACTGCTCAAGAAGAAAAAAATGTTCCGAATCAAATTCGATACTAGTGAAACAATAGCATCATCGTGCTCCTCAGCGCTTTACTCCCGAACTCTCACAGATCACTCCTCTACGAGGCCCAAGCGAAAGAGTTGGCCTTGGTAACAAGGCATAGCCGAGCGCGAAGACGCTATCGGCACTGAGGTAGAGGGTTCAAATCACGCTGTCGGAAGGAATTTTTTTTTAAATACAGGAGACGTACTAAAAATAGTATGGACGCTGGATGAGACCGATTAAACGTGGAAACAGAGAAAACTGATTTGCTTTAAAGAGGGAGGGCTTAAAATATAAGTGGGTCTATGAAGATGGGTGGGCTTAAAATATGGGTTAATCAGGGGAAAATCGAGACTATTCGAGAAGGAGGGCTTAAAATATAGGTCGACCAGGGGGTCTATGAAGAGGGCTTAAAATATGGTCGGTTGAGACATAAGGGTCAAAGTTCAATCTGAGAAGGCATCGTGGACGATTGCAACACAGGTCAATTTCCGGTCGATTGTGACATAGGGGTCAGAGTTCAATCTGAGAAGGCAACGTGGACAGTTGTGACACAGGGGTCAATTTCCGGTCGGTGACGTCATAGGGGTCAAAGTTCAATCTGAGAAGGCAACGTGGACAGTTGCAACACGGGTCAATTTCCGGTCGATTGCGACATAGGGGTCAAATTTCAATCTGAGAAGGCAGCGTGGACGATTGCAACACGGGTCAATTTCCGGTCGGTGACGTCTTAGGGGGAAAGCACAGTGCGTGGGGGCGACCCAGGTTGGCACCACACTACTCATATCATTATTTGCTTAGTCAAACCACCGACACTTCAGCATCTAGAATACACCTATCCCTCGATTTACACTGAAGATAGGTTCCGCACAAAACCGTGTAAATCGAAATCTTGGATTTTGCTATGTAAAACCGTGTAAAACGAAAAAACCTCTAAAATGTGCATAATTCAGTTTCGATTTACACGGTTTTGATTTCGATTACACGGATTTCGATTTACACGGTTTTGTGCGAAACATATCTTCAGTGTAAATCGAGGGATAGGTGTAGTAGTCAACAGGAGATATTTTCTCGTTGTAGCATTACAGCGCGACAACAAATGAGCTGCAGCAAAATTAAGAGGAAAACGAATAAAATTGTATAGTAAACTCAAATAGAAAAAGAAACTCAGATAACTAAAGCTTCTATTTTTTCTTCTGATCTATAATTCAATCCCCTCAACAAATAGTTACGTACTGTGTCGGCCAATACACTTAATAATACGGCTTTGGTTGAAGTAAATGTTTTCATAATTAAATAACAAATGCTATAAATTTGAATCTGAAAACACCGTCCGATCGCCGAAGCTAAGCAGCGTTTGGCGCGTTCGGTACCTGGGAGGGTGACCATTTGTGAACACCGCGTGCAGTAGGGAAAAATCTGCTGATGGCCCGCCATCCTCACAGATCCCTCTATTATGGCGAATTTAACTAACAGGCTCCTGTCAGACCTCTGTGGCAAGCATCTGCTTGAGGAGGTATTTATTTTTATTTTATTTATTAATGCGCTTATTTTAAATTGTTCTTTTGATGGCGAACTTGTGTCATAAATAAAAAGTATCATTAATTTCTTTTGCTATTTCAATTATCAGTAGCCTCACTTCAGAGCCTTTGATCTAGAATAAAAGACGTTAAGTTTCTTACTATCTTGTCACAAAGCAATTATTTTTCATTTAATAATTTGTTTATTGCAGAGCTCCTAACATGCCAATCGTGGAGTATAGGAACTAACAACCCCAAATTTGCTGTTAGGAAAATAAGACCCCCCTCTCCCCCCACCCGAAATTTTAGGATGATTATGTAATAATATCAGATAAAGATTGAACTTATAAAAGTTAAGTGTTCTGTGTATTAATTTGTTTTCAAACCACTTATTATTATATTACGTGAAATTATATGTTTCATGGGAATTAAAATTATGCATCTATATCTATATTTTTTCAGTTCCACCAATTTTTAAAAGTTTTGCAAACCATTCTTCCGGTAAATATTCCGCTATGAATTCTTTTCTAAAAATTAAATATTCCCTCAAGCAGTCACCCTGAAACAGATTACGAGCCTGCCGGGCTATCGACTAGGCCATACCCGCCCCTCTCGCCGAAGAAACAATGGATATGCATATGTTATCGTATGTCAATAATAAAATTATTACCTTACATCTGAATATTTCAATTATTTTTATTTCAACACAAATTGGAAAAAAAGAAGATTTTCCCCCCGATAATTATTCATCTAATGCAGTTATTTTTAACCTGAAAAAAGTCGTACCCTATGTAAAGATGTGTCTTTCTGCTGCGGTCTCACCTTCCTCACAAATTTTGTCTGTAGCGTATTATACTGACAGGTTCCTGTCAGACTTCTCTGAGAAGTAGATGTTTGAGAGATAATTTATTTTTATTTTCATTTCATTGCATAAACTGATTATTTTCCTAAGAAACCGAATTCAGTTTCGTGAATTGAAACAAATATTTGTTCTCAGTGAAAAATTTTAGAGTCGAAAAGCCAATTTACTGACTGCATCTTATCTCTAGAAACTATCCTTCAGATTGTCACTAGAACGCAACCAGTTGATGAGAATGTGACCTTCAGCTGCGGGAAACAATGGAGGTGCGACTTTGGCTGGACTGTGCATGGAGCGAATATCTGTGCTTTGCAGTGGTCAGCAGCATGCATATTACCATTCTCTGTAACCCATCCTAACCTGCAGGGTACTGCAGCAGTAAGCGGGGTCATATCTCTAGGGCAGGGGTGGGCAATTGTTTTGGCTCGGGGGGCCACTTTGTGGAAGCGGAGGTTAGAGGAGGGCCGCACTTTTTAAAATGATTGCATTCATTAGTTAACTTTGCATTTCAGAAAAGGTATAAATTGTACCATAAAAATCAATAAATATAAATTAAATAAATAGTGGCAGTTTTATTCAATTTATTTATTGTGCTAATTTCATATCATCTGTAGCTGCAAGCACATTTAATTTTAGAATCAGTTTAATGAGACAAATGTACCCTATCACACTTTTCTACAATTTTTTTGAAATCAGGAGTGAGATTGCTTGTTGAGATTCTCATCACAGCCTGCAAGTTAATGTCTGTCAAAGAGCAACTATATTTACTCTTGATGATCTTCAAGCAAGAAAAACTTTGCTCACAAATATATGTAGACCCAAATATAGAGAACATTTTTCCAGCAAATTTCTTCATACATGGAAATTTTTCAGCAGACAAAGATTTGTAAAAGTCAACTAATGTTACAGCATTAAACATTTCTTTCACAGTGTGATCTGACTGCATGTCAATAAGTTCAAGCTGCAGCTCCTCAGGTGCTGTGTCAATATCAGCAGTGATGGGATAAGAGAGCAAATTGAATTTAGGCTCAATTTTCTTAAAGTCCTGAAATCTGCTTGTGACCTCGTCCTCCAAACTCTGCAGATGATCCCTTATCTTACCAAAAACACTTTCAGGCACTTTCTGTTTTCCTGTAAAGGGAAATGACAAAACTTGCCTTCACCTGCTTGCCTTGTAAATAGACCTAGTTTTGCTTTGAATGATTTTACATGCTTCCACATTTCATGTGCAAACAACCCCTTTCCCTGCAATGTCACATTCAGTTCATTCAATTTCTCAAATACATCAGCTGCAAACATCGTCTCTTATCTCCACTCCTCACATCCTATTTTTGTAACAAAATCATGAGATATCTGCTTCGTGTCCAGAAAAAGAGGATTTCATTCTGCAATGCCCAGACTCTTTTTATCACTTTGCCCAGGCTCAACCACCTCACACTGTTGTGGTAACTTACGTCTTCATACTCTGCCTCCACATCCTCAAGAAAAGATTGGAACTGTCGATGGTGGAGTGCCCTTGCTCTGATTGTGTTCATCACACTAACAATAGGATCTAAATAAATAATATAATAAATAAATACCCCCTCAAGCAGCTGCTTGCCACAGAGGTCTGACAGGAGTCTGTCAGTTTATATGCCATAGTAGAAGGTCTGAGAGGATGGCAGGACCTCAGCAGAAAAACGACACAAACATCCATGCCTTATCCGGGGCTCGAACCCAGGTCCCTTAGATCAGTAGCCAAGCGCGCTAACCACTCGGCCATGGGCACCACATGCTTTAAGTCCAGTGCAGCTTTACAAAGGCTCTCCTGATGCAAAATGCAATGAAAAGACAAGATATCACTGTCTGTGTCTTGTGCTTGTAACTTGTTTTTTAAAAGCTTAACCATACCTACATTTTTTCCACTGAAAGCTCTGGCCCCATCTGTTGTAATGCTTGCCATTTTGTTCCAGGACAAGCCACTTTTCTCCACACAATTCACAGCACACTCAAGCAAGTCCTGACCAGTGGTTGTATCTTCATTGATTTTAGGTCAAGTAATTCCTCTGTGATAACGAAATTTTCATTAATTCCACGGATAAAGATGAGTAATTGTGCAGTGTCTTCGTTATCTGTGCTCTCATCCAGTGCCAAAGAAAACCAAACAAAATCTTTGCTCGCAGTCTTCAGCTGTTCTGTGAGTTCGTCACTAATTGAGTCAATGCGCCGCACTACAGGGTGAATCTGAAAAAGTGGGCAAAACTTTACGGGGTGGTAGAACGCAGCTATACGAGCAATATTCGTCATAGAAAGTATGGGCGGAACGCAAACGGCGGGCCGCTAGGTGGCGTTGGAAATGGTATAAAAGGGTCGGTCCTCGCACCCAACGGCATTTCTACCGTGGATTGCCGAGAGGATGGCTGGTTATACTAACCACGAAATGGCGGATATGCACTTGAAAAGCCTAATCTACGAGTGCCCCATTGAAACCGATATGGATCTAGTCGCCAGGATCGCCGTTGTTGCCGGCGATATTCGGGAAATGCCTGGTGTCTTCGCAAATGTGCGTCGGTCCCTATCCCGCAGGTGTGAAGCCTGCATTACAGCTGGCGGCAGATCTTTTGAGCAATTTCTTTGAGCATGTACCTCAATTACATTCCTGTTAATAAAATGTTTTCTGAAGTATCTCCTCTCCTTCTTGTGTTCATTCTTTAAATGTGACAGTGGAAAACTACCTTTTAACTTATCACCGCTTGCGTTCCGACCATACATTCTATGACGAATATTGCTCGTATAGCTGCGTTCTACCCCCCCCGTAAAGTTTTGCCCACTTTTTAAGATTCACCCTGTATAGTCCTTCTTGACAATGAAATGCTTTCAAATTTGCTTCTAACATCAGACACAATACGCTTGCACACTCTACCATACTTATTATTGCTTAATAAACTCGCCATCCGAAAAAGGCTTGTTGCGTTTAGCAAGGTTGTAGGCTACCATGAAACTTGCTTCTGTAGCGCTATTTTGAAGTGTTGATTGCTTTGTAAATAATGTTTGTTGCTTCTTCAGCCTTTTCACACACTCCGCAGCTTTTATTTTGCGTTCTTCCTTGGAAAGTTTGCAGCCAAATTCGCTATGTTTTGTTTCGTAATGTCGTTTCAGATTGTACTCCTTAAATACGGTTATCGTTTCATGACACAATAAACACACTGCTTTATTCCCCGTATTACCAAAGAAATATTTGTTTGTCCATTCTTCATTAAACACACGACATTCATCACCGATTTTACGTTTTTTCGGAGGGTTCATGGTTTCACTAAAGTTGGAAATTTATATATTTACTGTTGCCAAGATCAACCGGAAAAGCACTGCGCATGCGTATTGATGTGGCCGTCCTAGTGGAAAATACGAGATGAAACTTCGGTCGCGCACGGGAAGGAATCTCGGTTCAAGGCGGTTTTTTCTGACTGTCTTGGCGGGCCACAAAAAACTCTTAGCGGGCCGCTATTTGCCCACCCCTGATCTAGAAAATCAATGAGAACTACTTTAACGTCATCTCTGACAGTTTTCCAGCTCCATTGAACAAGCGGGATTTTATCATGTTTCTTTTTTGGTGTTGTATCCTTCCTGCTGATTTTCAGACACTCGTAGACTCTATGGAGCTACGAATACAGGCTGTACTGGAAACAAGTGTTAGTTCAACACGATGTTAATGATTTTACGTTGCCCTTTCGTTTTTTCCCCCATTACCTGTAGATGTTAATAATCTAAAAAAAATCGAAAAACATCTGATAGTGCTGTTACTATTATTACTACCATTTTGTTGTAGTTATTATTATTACGTTGTTGTAGTAGTTGGGTCGCTTTACCTCTAAGCGGCACTTTTTTTGCACACAATAGAGAAAATGGCCAGGCCATAAGGATCTCAAAGTCTCAGAGAAGGTGGGGGAAGGGGACCCACTGGAACTGCTGTTGGGAGACAGATGGTAGCTTCCCGTCAATGCCATCCAGCATTTTCGTTAACGTGTACAGGGTATGGCTCTCCCACACATGCGGACTACGGCTTAACGACCCATCCGGTGGACGGCGGCCTTTCCAAGTTCATCTGTGCCATGTAATAACTGTGGCAAGGAGATTTGCGTACATAACTCTTAATGTTGGCCCAGCTGGGACCCCAACCAGAGAACTGCAGATTGCGAGTGTAGTGCGCGACCGACTGAGACACCCTGTCCCCTACAGACAGAGACCTCCTATTGACTGAACCGTTACATGATGCCTTAAAAGAATTCCTCTTTTTACTAAATCCACTAAACACATGGACAAAAGAGATAAATAAGCAGACAGCACTTCCTCAACATTTAGCGGAAAAAGTACATGAGAAAATGTTTATATTGGGTCTCACCAATTGTTCGTAAACTCTAGATCAGCTGACATTGACTTTCAGTGTATTATAATCTCGAAATGAGAAAGAACTTTTCATAACATTTGTTCAGCTTCTGAAAGAAATAGCCTGAAGTGCAAATCCTACGTATCATCGACATGCATAAGCTAAAGTTGTGGAAAAATATATTTTCTGGTGTCGAGGTAGATATGGTCTACGTCCGTTTAGGTGTTCAAAACTTTAACAAAGTTCGTGATGCTAGAGTTTAGAGTTTATAATTTAGTCAGTATCCTGGTTATCAAATGTATCAGCAGGTAAAACGTTCTGACATTATGAAAGAGCTGTTTCAATTTTTACCCAACAAAGATGACTTTAAATTGTCCGTGGGGTGTATAAACTGTGAGCTAAAAGGCGTGGTGTGTATTCCAATATACTTGGATACAGAAATGGCCTCTCATGGGGAATATTAGTCGCAAGAAAATGCCAATTTTATCCAAATGCGAGCTGTTCAAAATTAGTTAATAGGTTCTTTATGATGGACATGAAGTTCCATGCGTTCGAGGAAACGGGTTGGGTCATTCCACAACAGATTTTTTTTTTTAAATCTCGTATATTGTACTTGAATGGAGATATGCGTTATGAAGATAAGACGGTGTTACGATGGTTACTTAATGGTTAGCTAACCATTTAGTAACGATCGTAATATTTTCTTATCTTTATCAGTATTCATTTGTTAATGAAACAAGTGAGTAATAAAAGATTAATTTGTGACAGGTTTTCCTTAACAAATGATATAATGTGACGAATATTCAAATGGAATGAATTATTTGAACCAATTAACTTTTACCACTTGTGAAAGCATTCTCTTGTTTTGATTGCAACCTCCTATTCGGAAGAGACACATTTGGAAATGTGCGGTTTGGTTGAATGAGGGATTGGTTTTATTTTCTTAAGCTTAGAATCTCATTGGAAATATTTATGAATGAAATACTAATTTTCTCTGTCAAAAAGGAAAACTTGAGTGTACTAGCCAATCGTTCTGATTAATTGGATTTGGTTTTAAAGTGAAGAATGTTAATCTAATCTTAGATATTAATAACTTTGTCCACATTATTACCAAGCATGCTGTTGCATATAAGAGGAAGGGAACTATCTAAGAAGAAACCAACTAGGAACTATTTATTTGGAAGTATTCTGCATGCAAGAAGAAACAATGATCAGTAAATATACCCGTTTCCAAGAAAATCTTTCAGGAATTAAACATTTCTGATGCGTATTACGTCCGGCAAAATATTTTCCTTCGAAGGATATATATTTTCGTTTAATTTCATTCATTTTGAGAAACTGGAAACACGTTTTAATACAATGTTCACTGTTGTGGTGTATTGTCAATGTTTTCCATTTGAAAGGGAAAACAACAACATTTTAGCTTTCTTATTTTCGTTGATGTCAATTTGGAATTATTGTATTAGGAATTTATTGCAAATGTAGGAAAAAACGTTTTTTGTTCCACTTTGTTTTTGTAGATATTAGGAGATATTGCAGAATAGTAATTAAGAGTTCTTGAAGAATATCATGTATTTGAAATATTTCGAAAAATAAAAATCCCAGAAAGGAAAATTGACGAACGGCGTTGTGTCCCTCCTTCTGATTTTCAGACGCTGGTAAAATCTGTGCAACTACGTTTACAGGCTGTACTGAAAACATGTGTTAGTGCAACACCATGTCAATGATTTTACGTTGGTCTTCGTTATTTGTCCATTACCTGTAGATGTTAAAAATTTTAAAAATATCGATAAACATCTGATGGGGCTACTACTACTCCATTTTGTTGTTGTTATTATTATTACTGTGTTGTTGTTGTAGCGTGGATGGTGGTTATTATACAAAAACTTACATTTCGTTGTGTTTCCAGGATTATAGGTCTACTGACGGACGAGAAATGGCGAAAGACGTTGGACAACACCCGCAAACGAATCATCTTTGTGTTGCATCTCCCATAGATGAGCATTATCCAACAAACAGAGACGGTCTATTAATTGAAGAATTAAATGAGACCTTGAAAGAACGCCTGTTTTACGAGTCTCCGAAAGAAGCTGTGCATCGAAATAAAGTCCTGAGAAAAATTCACAAACTGTAGAGTGCCATCCCGTGGTTAGCGCGCTTGGCTACTGATCTAAGGGACCTGGGTTCGATTCCCGGTAAGGCGTGGATGTATGTGTCGGTTTCTGCTCAGTTTCTGCCATCCTCTGACCTTTTACTCTGTCATATAAATCGTCAGGCTCCTGTCAGACCTCTGTTGCAAGCAGCTGTTTTAGAGTGTATTTATTATTATAGATAACAGAAATAAGAAGACAGCACTTCCCCAATATTTGCAGGAAAAGGATAAGCGAAAATGTTCAAGTTTGGATCTCAGGAGATGCGAGTAAACTCTAAAACAGCTGACATTGTCTTTCTATGTAATTACACATCGAAATGTGTTGAGAAACAATTTTTCACAACATTTCTTCAGTTTGTCCAGAAATGTAAAATCTACCTACCATCGGATATGCATAAGTTCCAGTTGTGATTATTGTATTTTCTGGTGTCGAGATAGATATGGTCTACGCTCGTTTAGCTCTTCAAAGTGTTAACGAACTTCGAGATCTCAGAAATTATAATCTACTCAGAAACCTGTATATCAAGTGTATCCGCAACTTGAACTGTTCTCGGATTACAAAAGAGCTGTTCCTATTTTTACGCAACAAAATTGGCTTTAAATTGTCCCTGTGGTGTATTAAACTGTGGGCTAAAATGTGTGGTGTGCATTGCAATATACTTGGATGCAAAGGAGGCTTTTCCTGTGCAATATTAGTCGCAAGAATCTGTCAGTTTTATCCAAATGGGAACTGTTCAAAAGTAATTAATAGGTTCTTTAATGTGGTCAGAAATTCGTAGTCGAAGTTACCAGAGGATTTGAAAAAACTTTCTGCCTTCAACTACGCACTTTTTTTTAATCTCGGATCCTGTACTTGAATGGAGATATGCATTATGAAGATAAGACGGTGTTACGATGTGTATTAAATAGTCAGCTAACCATTTAGCACTTATCGTAACATCATCTTATCTTTATCAGTATTCGTGTGTTAATATAACAATGTCAGCAATAACTGTAATAAAAGATGAATTTAAGAAAGGTTTTTCCTTAACAAATGACATAATGATAGGAAAATACAAATCAATTATTGAACCGATTAACTTTTACCACTTGTACAAGCATTGCATTATTTTAATTATAACCTCTTATCTGGAGGTACATTTTTGGAATTACGCGTTTGGCTGGCTTTCTTTACAAATTTAGTTTTCTTATTTTAAGCATAGAATCTCATTCAGAAATATCCGAAGCTCAATGTAATAGTAATTTTTATTGTTCAAAGAAAATATTGAGGGTGCTAGCCAAGTTGGGTTGGATTGTTTACCTCTAAGCGGCACTTTTTTGCACACCATGGGTAAATGTCTAGGTCACAATGACCCCGAAGGCTTAAAGAAGATTTAGAGAGGGGATCCAATGGAATAGCTTATGAGATATAGATAATTGCCTCCTGTCAAAGCCATCCAGTGTGTTCTTTAACGTGCACAGTGTATGGCTCTCCTGCATACGGTACCACCCACTTAACGTCCCATGCGACAGACGGCTGCCTTCCCAAGCCCATCGGTGTCCCCTACTGACCGTGGTCAGGGCGAAGTACTAGCCAATCGCTTTCGTTATTTAGATTAGGATTCAAAGAGAAGAAAGTTAATGTTGTTGATCTAATGTTAAATATTAGTAACATTTTTCTCATTGTTACAAAGCAAGTTGTTGCATCTAAGCGGAAGTGATGCATGGAACGAAAAACAAATTCCATGAAAGTGTTCCGGATGTAAGATGAAACAAGGAAATATGCCTGTTTCTAAGAAAATCCCGAGGTTTCTGATGCATACTATGTTCCGCGAAATGTTTTCATTTGAAGGAAAATATTTCGTTGTATTTTTCAATGATTCTAAAAAACGGAAGACGTTTGAATACGCTATTCACTGTTGTGGCGTAGTGTTAATTATATTTGTTTAGCAGGAAACCAATTACATTTTAGTTTTTTTTATTTTCTTTCGTTGGTATCAAATTCGAATCTATTGTACAAGGAATATTTTTGAAATGGGGGGAGAAAACTTTATTTTATTCTACTTTGTTTTTGCAAATATTGGTAGATATTGCATAATAATAATTAAGGGTTCTTGAAAAAAACTACAGTAGACTCTCTCTTATCCGGTCTCGGTTCAACCGGCCTCCCCTTTAATCGGTTATTCCAAGAAGTGGAACAAGTCGTCGCGTGTTTATTTGCTTCAGTTCCAAGAAGCGGAAGTCGTCGAGTGTTTTGTTTATAGTACAGTGCATATTTTCTTCAGTTCCTCTTTGCGAATATTACAGTGCACAATGTACTGTGCGTATACAGGAGTATGTGTTGTGATCTATTAATTATTGTGTGGTACAAAATGAATGGGTGCAAACGTAAGCGTAATGTCGTTACGATGGAGATGAAATTAAAAACTTTAGAACGTAATGACAATAATGATCCTGTAAAAAATACTTGTGATGAACTAGGTGTTGGTAAAAGCACGGTAAATGACTGGAGAAAGAATAGAAAATCTTTACAAGATTTTTGCACTCAAGTCGAGTCTGAAAAAAAAAAGTTGTCAGCTGATCCTTTAGCAGCAAAAGAATTTTCAGAGAAACTTTTAGTGCTTATTGAAGAAGAAGGCCTATGCGCAGAACAAATCTACAATGTAGAATGAGACTGGGTAAAATTTTAAACTTCTTCCAACGAAAACATCTGTGACAGCGCAAGAAATATCAGTATCAGGATTTTAAATAAAGAACGAAGCACTGTGGCTGTGTGTACAAATACTGCAGGTAAGCACAAACTTTCTCTTTTTGTAATTGGGAAATCAGCAAAACCCCGAGAATTCAAGCATTTAAATTTACCTGCTCTGCCAGTTTACTACAAAGCTCAAAGGTCTGCTTGGATAGACAGGTAATTGTTTAAAGTGTGGTTCTTTACAGAATTTGTTCCAAAAGTAAAAAGCCACTTGACAAGTCTTAAAATGCCTGTAAAGGCCCTACTCATTCTCGGCAATGCCCCAACACACTCAAGCGAACTCATTTCTGACAACATGCAAGTCATGTTTTGACACCTAATGTAACGTCTTTAGTGCAACCAATGGATCAAGGCGTGCTTGTAAGTTTAAAAAGGAGATGCAGGAGAAAGCTTCTTTCATAAATTCTACAGCGAACCGAAAATGACAGAGTAGTACATTTAAATGCTTTGAAACATTGTCAACTAATGATTAACAATGTCAAAGAACCATTTTGAGATGCATTTAATATGGGTATATATGTGGTCGATGCCCAAATCTTTATGAAGTTGTCTGTTAGTAACAAACCAAGGGACATCGACAGTAGATCTCAATTTTTTGCAAGACTAAATTTGTGTATATTCGTGGACAACTAATCTCAGCAAAATTTGCTTTTCTTATAAAGGATGGACATATTGTTGAAATACATCCGTGATATACTATTTGGGTTCTGATTATTGGAGCTCACAGGATTAAACGAACTAAATTTATTTTAATTAAATTGTTTTATAAAACAGGTGGTAGTTAATTGCCAAATTTCATTTCTCTTTTTAACTTATTTTCTTATTGTCCTTTACTAGTAATTTGTTGTGTTTGCAATTTGTTTTAATAATTCGTAATTTGTCAAATCACTAGATTAAATAAAGAAATTAAACGCCATATCAATTCTATCTTCTGCTGAAAGCTACGAAAGGAGACAGATTAATGGCGGTCTTAAAATGACGAGAACAGAGAGAAAATGAGTAATTCGGACCTTACGTTAGGTGGCGCTGCACTACAATTTCAGTTCGGTACTTCTTTGTCTTCCCCTTTGTGAACTTTACAGTTCTCTTATTCGTGAACCACTTGCCCAAAGGGACATCACCCGATGGTATCTTGACCTAGTGGCGTGACTTGCCGTGCACGTGGCAAGAGCAGCATTCGTATGCAGATGGAAATAGAGAGCGGAAGCGGTGCTATGGAACTTTCGAGAAGTCTGCCTAGCTCCTCTTCTTTTTTTCTCTCATGGAAACAGGTCAGGAGGGAGAAACAAAGGATCGAGAAAGGGGAAAAGGCAAAAGGGGGCATTTCATTTCGAAATGGCGCCAGTTGGAGGATGTAGACAAAAATGGCGAAACCGGATCCAAAGGCATACGATTACGACACTCCCCAGAAGATAAGCTTTCATTTGACAACCTAACTGTGGATGCTCATATTCGGCAGATGGAAGAACGATTTGCATATATCTCCTTTTTTATGGGTAGAAAATTTGGGGGGGGGGGGATTTTTGCATTGCATAACGCTTCTGACACCCAAGTATTCATTTAATGCAGAATGTAGTACGTTTGGTGGAACAATTGCCTTGAGAAGAACACAAAGTGACACATGAAATAATAAGCTGAAAAAAATTGTCACGAATGACAAATATTAAAATTCAAAGAGACAACATAGTTACCACGTACCGATAGATGGCGCCAGTATTGGAATCAAAAAAAAATGCGGGAAAGCTAAATCATATTAGCTGAAGAAGAAACGTTAGTAGTTGATGGTGTAATTGTTAGCATACCTTGCCGGTTACTGGAAGATGTGGGTTCGAATCCGACTCATAGCACAACTAGTATTTCTCAGCTTATTATTTTGTTTTACATATGTACAGGAAATTTGTGACACTTTACCACGCAAAGTAACATCATTTGTCGGTTTGTGTGTTTGTCACATAATCGATAAACAAACAGACATATCACAAGGAAAAACAATAAGAAAATAGGTAAAACATATACCAAAAAGACGTGAAATGATCATTAAGGTGAAGAACTTGGTTGTGACATATTGATTTTAAAATATCAAATATTCTCGTTAAGATGTATAACAAATGCTGAAATAGTAATTAAAATCAGATTATAATTAAATAATTCACAAATATTTAGTTTTTTTCAACTTATCAGTAAGCCATATTCTCATACAATTTCTAGTTGTATCATCATCATCATCATCATCCTCAAGCAGCCATGGGCTACGGAGGTCCAACCAGACCATGCAATTTAGTTCTCCAAGCAAGTCTATCCTGAGCTACATCTACTGCATCTGGCCACTGCACACCAATTCTAACAAGGTCTTGTTTGACATTGTCTGCCCACCGCATCCTAGGTCTCCCCTTCTTTCTGAGGCCTTTAGGCACACTGTTCATAACCCTATTCGCCAATCTATAATTATTCATACGGGCAACATGGCCAAACCAACGGAGTCTCTCTCTGCACAATATGCTGCTTAAAGGAGGTTGCAAACTCCTTTGCCTAATCTCATCATTAGTTACAAAGTTGAACCACCTAATGCCCAAGATACTGCGTAAGCATCTGGAATCAAAAGCATCTAGTTTCCTGTTATCTTGTTTACAAAGTGTCCAAGTTTCACTACCATAACTAACCCTAGAAAGAACCAAACTATTATACAGTCTAATTTTAGTCTTTAGGTGTATACGCCTATTTCTCCACACTCTCCATAGGTTCTTAAAAGTCACGGCAGCAATCCCTATTCGTCTGTTAATCTCATGCCGCACATCACCATTATCTGTTACATAGCTCCCAAGATAATTAAACTGTGACACCTGCTCAAGACTGCAACCATTCAGATTAACTGAATCACAGCCTGCCTGACCAATTTTCATCACTTTAGTTTTCTCTCTGTTTATAACCAAACCTACTCTACTACCAGTCTCATCAACAGCTCGAATGAAAGAGTTCATCTCATCAACATCATTTGCCAAAAGGGCTAAATCATCAGCATAATCTAAATCAGAAATTTTCGTGTCTCCAGCCCATTTAAGGCCAAAATCTTTCCCTTGAAGTGAATTTCGCATAACATAATCAATAACCAAGCTAAAGAGAAAAGGAGACAAAATGCACCCTTGTCGAACACCAGAAGTAATGCTAAACCAATTGCTACAAGCCTTACCAACTCTCACACATGACTCAGTGTTATTATAGAGAGCTTTCATAATGTTAACTAACTTGTGTGGTATACCATATGATCTCACAATCAACCACAAATTATGACGATCAACAGAGTCGAAAGCCTTTTTGAAATCAACAAAGCTAGCAACCAAAGGTTTCTGAAACTCTAAACATTTCTCAAGAATCCGCCTAAGTGAAAATATCTGATCCACTCATCCCCTACCACTTCTGAATCCACATTGCTCATCACGCAATTGACTGTCAACCAGATTCTTAATTCTGTTAAGCACAATCATGGAAAGAACTTTACCTGGAACAGAGAGTAGGCTGATACCCCTATAGTTATCACAAGAACTGCGATCACCTTTTTTGAAAATAGGGATAACAATAGCTCTGGTAAAATCCTTATGAACCATGCCTTTATCATAAAAGATATTCAGAATTTCAGTCATCCAAGTGGTAACCGAAACATTCCCAGCTCTAAGCATTTCCGTAGTAATTTCATCTACCCCTGGGGATTTATGAAGTTTAAGTTTAGAAACAGCCAAAATAACTTCAGATTGTGTTATAGGTCCAACATTAAAGCCACCAATGCATCTATCATCATTGCAAACAATGGGAGTAGAGCTAACTACATTGTTTAGAACATCACTGAAATGCTCAGCCCACCTAGCCATGACAGAATCCTCCCCTTCTATAACCTTACCTTGTTTATCCTTCAATCCTTGTATGCCTGTCCGTTTTCTACCACACAAAACATTAACTATATGGTACAGCTCTCTGCTGTTGTGCTGTCTAACTGCTTCCTCGGCTTTGTCAGCCAAACCATCAAGCCAAAGATTCTTATCAGCAGCTAACTGATCCTTTACAAGTTTATTAAGGTCTCTGTAATGCTTTCTATTAGGACTAGTAGGGTATTGATTAAGGGCATTCCTGCAGTTCTTTCTTTCTGAAATAAGCTCAAGTGCCTTATCACTCAGATAATTCTGTCTCTTCTGCTCCTTTTTTCCTAAAAGAGTACTATTAGTGTCCAAAAAAGCATGTTTAAAATGATCCCATTCTTCTTCAACTTCAGTAGTAAGCAAACCATGACTGTCATAATGACTAAGTAACCTATCATGGTAAGCTTTGGCTATAACTGGATCTTTCACAGCTTCAGTATTAAAAGTAAATTTTTTAACCCTAGCACAACACTTTTTAAGTTTAAGTTGCAACACACTTTTAATAAGGTAATGGTCAGATCCAATTTCAGCTCCCCTATATGCCCTGGTATTCCTAACAGAACTAGCCCATTTGCTGTTAATTAATATGTAATCAATCATATTCTTATGCAGCCCATCAGGTGAAACCCATGTGTACTTATGTATGTCGCGGTGTTTGTAATAAGTGTTAGTTATTCTGAATCCATTGAGTTTACTTACCTGTAGGAGACGTTGCCCATTGCCATTGCAGCTATCAATACCAAAAGGGCCTATTACTCCTCCCCAAAGGGCAGAGTCAGTACCAACTTTGGCATTGAAGTCACCAAGAACAAGGGTAATATCCCCTTTCTTGACAGAATTCAAAATATCCTGAAGTTGTTCATAAAACCTATCCTTGTGATCCTCATCGGCATCCTCAGTGGGGGCATAACAGCAGATAACATTCAAGTCTTTAACGCTTGTCTGAAATTTTGCTGTAAGAAACCTTTCATTAATGCACTCATATCCTAGAAGAGCATCGCTAGCGTGTCTGCTGAGAAGCAGACCCACGCCTTGGTGATGCTTATTGTCGTCCCTCCCTGAAAAGAGAAATTTAAGATTATGTTTAAGAATCTGACCTTTATCTGTCCATCTGGTCTCTTGCAAGCCGAGAATATCTAAATTATAACGGTGGAATTCTTGTGTGAGGACATCAAGAGTAAAAGCTCTGTGCAGAGTCCTCACATTCCAACTACCTATGGAGAGAAAATGGTTAGTGGGATGTTTAAAGAAACTATGTTTATTGAGAGAGGGAATGCCGACAATATCAAACAGCCCCCTAATCGCAGACATGGGGCAAAGACCCGTTCCCCCACTACTAAAGGCTGAAGCCATCTACACTGGAAGACTTCCTCCAATGTAGAATTTGACGATGCCAATAGAAGCAAAGAGTTCAGGTGCCTGCGATGACTTCTGCTCAGGATTATCCACCAGCTGATAAACATATCCTGTGAATCTATTCACTTGGGGTTGTCAACCCACAAACAAACAGAAAACACAGCGGAAGATTTTCCCTCCACAGAAGCCCACCAGTACAGCAAAATCAGGATCCATAATCAAGCTCAGAGCCATATATCAGTCCAGTAGGTTTATATGGATTTGCTAATATATAGCAATATATAGGATAAAATATATAGGATATATAGGATAAAATGAATTTGCTATTACATGTCATAGTTGTATGCTTTCAGGTAATTCATAACAAAAATAAAATTTTGAAATCTGATTAAAAAATACTTTAGAATGAATATTAAAATTAATACATGTTTAATTAATTCTTGGCTTGAAATCCAAAGAACAGATAAACATTCGAAAACAAAGGTGTGTTTAGGACATTCTATCCCCCAGTAAATTTTTCATAATAATATTAACAGTTTATTCAACAACAAAACGACATATACTTTTACAATGAATTTGCTATTACATGTCATATAAAGTTCATAAGGTTTTGAAATAAATGGGAAAAGAAGCAAAATTGTTAACACTAAAATTTCATAACTCCCACTCGAGAAGTTCTCGCGTGTGAGAGTAATGAAGAGTTACGTTATAGATTATCGTAACATTGTGAAAACCATAACTTGTAATGATAAGGAAAGAACAAATTAACCTTAAGCAGTTCCTTGACTCAGAACTCCGACAAGAGCCTTTAGGGATTAATACATCATAGTTAAATAATAACATCATAGTAAGTTAATTTAATACACCATAGAAGTCTGAGCAAGCCGAGAACTCAGGAAAATAAATTTTCAGTAGTGGTTTGAACCCAGTCACTTTTATCCATAGACAAGCACTATAGCCACTTGGCCATATGCATATATCATATCATAATCGTTTAATGAAGTACTTGGGAATTATTCTATATTTTCGTGCTCAAGATATGAATTGTTTACCGACCATAACCCATTTTTCTATTATATTTTGCATTTTTCACGGTTATAAGCAAATTCAGAATTTAAATTGCCACTGAGACTGACTTGAACACTGTAAATGTTATTTCAATCCCGAGCATGAACCAAGTGTGCTGGGCAACCAAGGGATGAATAATAATAGCTTGGGAAAGCCGCAGTCCATTAATCAGACTTTAAGCCTTGACTCAGTGTACAAGAGAGCCATATCCTGTGCGCCTTAAAGAGCATGAGGATTTAAATCACCAGGGCCTGATCTAGAGGGAAGCATGCCCTCCCCTCACTTTCAGAATGCTAGTAATGGTAACAGAGGCAAACATTATTAAGCATATTTATATTTCATGCATTTTTCGAGAAATATTTAAGGAAGATCTCAAAAATTGAGGGAGAATGTTATGCTGCATTGGAAATCCAGTCTCTTGCATTCCCCCATCCTTTACGTTATTTCGATTTGATTGTGTTTAAGATCTCTCCCCCTTTATTATTTCTGGATCCGGTTCTGTTAACTATCATCTCTTCGCTAACAGCTGTCCAGTCAGTCCTCTTCCCACAACATTCTCTCAGCCTTCCGGGATCTTGTTACCTGTCTATACACTGAAAAAATAAAAATGTTTTATGCTTTAAGAAGAAAATTGAGTTCGAAATTTCGAATGAATACGGAAAGGTTCATCCATCGCATGATAGCGTAATGAAATGGGTCAACGATAATTGAGTGGGAGTCAACTGCACTGATCATATGAACAATTTTATGACAATTGAGTGGACTACAATTGGGTGGATTGCAATTCAATGGATACGACAACTGGGAAGATATGACAATTGGGTGGATTGCAATTCAATGGATACGACAACTGGGAAGATACGACAATTGGGTGGATTGCAATTCAATGGATACGACAACTGGGAAGATGCGACAATTGGGTGAATTGCAATTCACTGGATACGACAACTGGGAAGATACGACAATTGGGTGGATTGCAATTCAATGGATACGACAACTGGAAAGATACGACAATTGGGTGGATTGCAATTCAATGGATACGACAACTGGGAAGATACGACAATTGGGTGGATTGCAATTCAATGGATACGACAACTGGGAAGATACGACAATTGGGTGGATTGCAATTCAATGGATACGACAACTGGAAAGATACCACAATTGGATGGATAATGACAACTAGGGGGATACGACAATTGGGATCTGGGGGGTAGGATCTGAGTACATGAGAACTCTTTGGGGGATATGGGAGGAGGATCTGAGTACACGAGAACGCTTTGAGGGATCTTGGGGAGGATCTGAGTACATGAGAACTCTTTGGGGGATCTGGGAGGAGGATCTGAGTACATGAGTACTCTTTGGGAGATCTGAGGGGAGGATCTGAGTACATGAGAACTCTTTGGGGGGATCTGGGGGGAGGAGAGAGAGGAAGAGATGGCAGAGAGGAGGAGGGGAGAGAGATAGGAAGAGAGGGCAGAGGGGAGGGGGAGACAGAGACAGGAAGAGAGGGCAGAGGGGAGGAGGAGACAGAGACAGGAAGAGAGGGCAGAGGGGAGGAGGGGACAGAGAGAGGAAGAGAGGGCAGAGGGGAGGAGGAGACAGAGACAGGAAGAGAGGGCAGAGGGGAGGAGGGGACAGAGAGAGGAAGAGAGGGAAGAGGGGACAGAGAGAGGAAGAGGGGGCAGAGGGGAGGAGGGGACAGAGAGAGGAAGAGAGGGCAGAGGGGAGGAGGTGACAAAGAGAGAGGAAGAGAGGGCAGAGGGGAGGAGGGGACAAAGAGAAGAAGAGAGAGCAGAGGGGAGGAGGTGACAAAGAGAGAAAAGGGGACAGAGGGGAGGAGGGGACAGAGAGAGGAAGAGAGGGCAGAGGGGAGGAGGGGACAGAGAGGAAAAGAGAGGGCAGAGGTTAGGACGGGAGAGGGCAGAGGGGAGGGGGGACAGAGAGAGGAAGAGAGGGCAGAGGGGAGGAGGGGAGAGAGGGAGGAAGAGAGGGCAGAGGGAAGGAGGGAACAAAGAGAGGAAGAGGGGGCAGAGGGGAGGAGGGGACAGAGAGAGGAAGAGAGGGCATAGGGGAGGAGGGGACAGAGAGAGGAAGAGGGGGCAGAGGGGAGGAGGGGACAGAGAGGAAGAGAGGGCAGAGGGGAGGGAGGACAGAGAGGGTAGAGGGGAGGAGGTGAGAGAGAGAGGAAAGGGGCAGAGGGGAGGAGGGGAGAGAGAGAGGAAGAGAGGGCAGAGGGGAGGAGGGGACAGAGAGAGGAAGAGTGGGCAGAGGGGAGGAGGGGACAGAGAGAGGAAGAGAGGGAAGAGGGGAGGAGGGAACAGAGAGAGGAAGAGAGGGCAGAGGGGAGGAGGGAACAGAGAGAGGAAGAGATGGCAGAGGGGAGGAGGGGACAGAGAGAGAAAAGGGGCAGAGGGGAGGAGGGGAGAGAGAGAGGAAGAGAGGGCAGAGGGGAGGAGGGGACAGAGAGAGGAAGAGTGGGCAGAGGGGAGGAGGGGACAGAGAGAGGAAGAGAGGGAAGAGGGGAGGAGGGAACAGAGAGAGGAAGAGAGGGCAGAGGGGAGGAGGGAACAGAGAGGGGAAGAGATGGCAGAGGGGAGGAGGGGACAGAGAGAGAAAAGGGGCAGAGGGGAGGAGGGGAGAGAGAGAGGAAGAGAGGGCATAGGGGAGGAGGGGACAGAGAGAGGAAGAGATGGCAGAGGGGAGGAGGGGACAGAGAGAGAAAAGGGGCAGAGGGGAGGAGGGGAGAGAGAGAGGAAGAGAGGGCAGAGGGGAGGAGGGGACAGAGAGAGGAAGAGTGGGCAGAGGGGAGGAGGGGACAGAGAGAGGAAGAGAGGGAAGAGGGGAGGAGGGAACAGAGAGAGGAAGAGAGGGCAGAGGGGAGGAGGGAACAGAGAGAGGAAGAGATGGCAGAGGGGAGGAGGGGACAGAGAGAGAAAAGGGGCAGAGGGGAGGAGGGGAGAGAGAGAGGAAGAGAGGGCATAGGGGAGGAGGGGACAGAGAGAGGAAGAGAGGGCAGAGGGGAGGAGGGAACAGAGAATAAGAGAGGGCAGAAGGAAGGAGGGGAAGAGAGAGAAAATGGGGCAGAGGGGAGGAGGGGAGAGAGAGAGGAAGAGAGGGCAGAGGGGAGGAGGGGACAGAGAGAGGAAGTGAGGGCAGAGGGGAGGAGGGGACAGAGAGAGGAAGAGAGGGCATAGGGGAGGAGGGGACAGAGGGAGAAGGGCCGTGCATCGAACCGAATAAGATATTCGAAATGAATACTGGTTCGAAGTGCAACTTCTCGAACCATTTAGTTCAATGAAAGTAAATCTCGACCCGTTGTTCTTTTGATTCCGAGACTGATTTCCGTTTAGCACGATAACATAAAACTTTTCTCTCTCTTTGCAAACTTCATACATGTTCAAAATTATTCTAACCTACATTTTTTTTTGATTTGCGACATATAGGACAGAGAAGAATCCTGGAAGCTACTCCTAGCTTAATACAGGCCTTCTCATACAAGGACACGCCCTACTAAGACCGAAGTCACTGCTGACCACTGCCTTAGTTAGAGCTAACACAACACACAAAGTTTGCCTTGCTGGAACAGTCGCTAGCTGCCTAACCACTATGCCAGTTAAGGCATCACTTTTCACTTCAAATTCTTTCCGACTATTTAAAAAAAATAACCTAAATTACTTTTCACCTCAAAAAAAAATTTTTTCCATCTAGTACCCTCTCTTCATACATTCACAGATATTCAAAGTCTATCTTTTCATCAGACCCCATCCCCGAAAATGTCATTTTACCGGTTGATTTTGTCATATGTTTCAAACAAATTTCTCAAAACTGTCCCGATTTGTCAAATTCTCCGATTTACCTGGCTTTCTACAACCGAATAATCCAGTGAAGTGTATGATAACTCAACAAACCACATCATTTTTTATCTCTTTCACACACACACCTCATTTTTGTGAAAATTTGTAAATATCTCGTCTGCCCGAAAAACTTAAGTTACCTTTTTTTCACATAAAACATCCCGGTTTTTTCTGATTTTCACATATATTTTCACAAAAAACAACACCGATTCCATGGCTTTTTACAATGGAATAATCCACTGAAGTGTATGATAACTCAACAAACCACATCAATTTTATCTCATATATACACACCTCATTTCAAACTAATCCATTTAAACTAATTCACAAATTAATTTAAACCTCATCTTAAAAAAAAAACTTAAATTAGTTTTTCACATGCTAAAAAATACCCCCGTTTTTTCTAATTTTCACGCATATTTTCACAAAAACCCACAAAAAACATACTTTTTTCCTCATCCCCATAACTTTTCCCATGGATTTTCACAGAATTCTCTGGACCTATTTACTGGCTCAGAACACTCATTTATGCTACTACTATCAGGAGCCAAACGTGATAACCGCTTGGCTACAAAGAAATCCAAAGGACAAGCTTTCCAGAAATGAGGTTTCCCATATTTCTTCCTCTGAATTTTCGTTTAACAAGACCAAGATACTAGAGATGTTTCAAAAGGTTTCACATGTGAGGTAACGCATCTGTGTCTACTTTAAATTCTTAGTAAAGCAATTTGTTTGTGATTCAAAGTAGCAAATCAGTACTTTCTAGAGCTATATTAAACCATACCAGTTCTTACAGTAATCTACAATAAATATGGGAGTAAAAATAGACCTAATTGCAAGACAGTAAGAAATATTTCCATGGGTTTCCCTTATTAGTGCTTTATAAGAAATTTCTACCTTTAGAATCATTATAAAACTATTTTGAAACTATTTGTAATAATTCAGTAGGTAATATTTGTTTCTCTATGACCACTACCAAATCGTGTCTGGAAAGAAACTGTAAAGGAATGCGTCTAGATGTAAAGAAAAATCACCAGAACACCTTTTCGAAATATTTTTTTAGAAAACTTTTTTCTGCATCGGTATAGAAAAAAATGTATTCGTTACCACCTTACTTGCATGCAATAAGCATATGGAGATAATTGCTTATTTAGTGTGTTGTCTTATTTCCGAAAGGCTATTTTGTACGTATATTGGATTGGATTGTTTTACTTCGCAGCGGTACTTTTTTCAACACAATGGACTAAATGTCTAGGTTACAAGGACCCCGAAGGCTTAAAGAAGGTTGGGGGAGGGACCCACTGGACAGCTGTTTGGAGATAGAGGGTAGCCTCCTGTCAAGGCCATCAAATGTGTTATTGAATGTGCACAGAGTATGACTCTTCCTCACACTGGGCCACGGCTTTACGTCCCATCCAACGGAAAGCAGCGTTTCCAAGCCCATCAGTAACCCCTAATGACCGTTTGCAGGGCGGGATGTTTTACCCAGCTGGGACTCGAAACTAGGAACTGCAGTTTACGAGCCTGACTGGCTACGACTGAGCCACTCCCGCCCCCTGGATTTTTGCCATTGAAACAGAGACATTCAGTGGTGATTCTCAAAATTAAGTTTGCAGTATTCTTCTAAACTTTCGAAATCATAATAAACAATTCTAGAGTCTAAGCCAAGCACAATGCGATCTCTTCTTCCAAAGTCAAAATATAATATCCTTATCCCCGACTTTCATGTTGCCTCTCCGATGTATGCTCTATTAGGCGAGAATGTTGTGTGACCCAGATGATCTGCGGAACTCTGACGGCGCATCGTGTAACACCGTGACGCGGGATTTGCTGCGTGCTTACAGCGGAAAGTAAATGGGGAGTGTAGCACATTTAAAAAAAAAGCAACTTCTTTCCTGACCATTGAAAGAGTCGGAAGTAAAATGGTTTACTATGCTCTTGGAGTTAGAACATTTGATAGACTTTTCAATAAAGTCGGGTCAACGCTCTTGGAGCGTGTCACTGGATATTATTGGTGGGACAGTGGATTAAAGCTGCGGCCTTATTAAATATGTATGTAGGTAACGTAAAATGCTATTCATTAAACGTATTGTTTAACCAAGAGATACCGAGTTGATGGGTTTATTGAGTACCTTAACTACTGTGTGATTAAGATCGAGAAAAGACATTTGGCTAACAGATCTCTCAAATAAATAAAATCAATCTTGACAGAGATCTTTAAAATATTACTGAAAAAATGCACGAGAAATTCATAATAATAATAATAATAATAATAATAATAATATTTCTTCGCTCAATTACCATTAAAAGCATTCTCAAATGATTGGTGGATGACACCCCTTGGACCCCTTGGATTCACAGCTCACTCTCACCCTCTTTCTGAGGCCTTTAGTCACACTGTTCATAAACTTATTTACCAATCTATAATTATTCATACGGGCAACATGGACAAACCAACGGAGTCTCTCGCTGCACAATATGCTGCTTAAAGGAGGTTGCAAACTCCTTTGCCTAACCTCATCATTAGTTACAAAGTTGAACCACCTAATGCCCAAAATACTGCGAAAGCATCTAGTTTCTTGTGATTTTGTTTACAAAGCGTCCACGGTCACTACCATAATTAACCCTAGAAAGAACCAAACTATTATACAGTCTAATTTTAGTCTTTAGATGTATACGCCTATTTCTCCACACTCTCCATAGATTCTTAAAAGTCGCGACAACATTCCCTATTCGTCTGTTTATCTCATGCCGCACGTCACCAATATCTGTTACATAGCTCCCAAGATAATTAAACTGTGATACCTGCTCAAGACTGCAACCATTCAGAATAACTAAATCACAGTCTGCCTGACCAATTTTCATCACTTTAGTTTTCTCTCTGTTTATAACCAAACCTACTCTACTACCAGTTTCATCAACAGCTCGAATGAAAGAGTTCATCTCATCAACATCATTTGCCAAAAGGGCTAAATCATCAGCATAATCTAAATCAGAAACGTTCGCATCTCTAGACCATTTAAGGCCAAAATCTTTTCCTTGCAGTCAATTTCACATAACATAATCAATAACCAAGCTAAAGAGAAAAGGAGACAAAATTCACCCTTGTCGAACACCAGAAGTTTTGCTAAACCAATTGCTGCAAGCCTTACCAACTCTCCCACACAACTCAGTGTTATTATAGAGAGCTTTCATTATGTTAACTAACTTACCATATGATTTCACAATCAACCACAAATTATGACGATCAACAGAGTCGAAAGCCTTTTTGAAGTCAACAAAGCTAGCAACCAAAGGTTTTTGAAACTCTAAGCATTTCTCAAGAATCTGCCTAAGTGAAAATATCTGACCTACACATCCCCTACCACTTCTGAATCCACATTGGTCTTTATGCAATTGCCTGTCAACCAGATTCTTCGTTCTATTAAATAGAATCATGCAGAGAACTTTACCTGGAACAGAGAGTAGGCTGATACCCCTATAGTTATCATAAGAACTACGATCACCTTTTTTGCAGATAGGGATAATGATAGCTCTGAAAAAATCCTAAGGAAACATGCCTTTATCATAAAAAACAAATAAATAAATATATAAATACCCCTTCAAGCAGCTGCTTGCCACAGAGATCTGACAGAAGCTTGTCAGTTTATATTGCATAGTAGATGGTCTGAGAGGATGGCAGGACCTCAGCAGAAAAACAACACAAACAGCCATGCCTTACCCGGAGCTCGAACTCAGGTCCCTTAGATCAGTAGCCAAGCACTGTAACCACTCGGCAGACTGTTATGGGTGCCTATTCGTGGGGAGGGTGCTAAAGCATTTCCCGTAAAAAATCTTTGAAAGCTCAATTCATTTGAAAAGCTCAATTCATTGAAAAATGATAAAATTATTTATAGGCACAGTTCATTGTTTTGGGAGAAAACTCTATGTTATTTGAAAGTGCGTATGAAAGAAAACAAAGAAGTTGCAGCTTGTCAGCTGGGGCGGCGTTGTTCCACGGGTTGCACTTTTTAGGGGCGGCAAATTTGCATGCAAATTAATGACCATAGTTGTAGTAAGATTAAACAGAATGAGTAAGACCTATTTTTTAGAGAAAATTTTCAGTCTGTTAAAAAATCACATTAAAATTAATTAAATTAAACTTTCATGTCTAAGATGAGATCTGGAGAAAGAGGCGGCAGAGTCCAAGCAAGAGAATTGATTTCCATTGCAATATAAAGTTTTCCCATCCCCATTTGATTAGAGGATTTGAAAAACTTTCTTGAAATACATGTGAAATATGCACGATTTTAATAATATTTTGCTTCCATCAGACTTACTACATTTTAAAGGGGGAGGCATGCCCCCTACACTCGACCCTGATTGATCACAATGTCAGTTGTTTTCCCCAAACCCTTCAGTTCAATATTTTACTACCACAAGGCAGGACATAACTCGATTTGGGATATCAAACAGATAAGCATTATACATGGAACTGATATTCGTAAGCAATGACCGAAACTGCTTTTATATATAAGCAATCAAATTTCCATTTTAGTCATAATTTTTAATATCTTCAAGACGTTGCAATCCAAATTATGTGTAAAAACAAATTGTTTGAGAAAGATGCCCTTGAGTATTAAAAAGTTCAAAGTTTAAATACTGGAAATTCTACCTCAGTTGCATTTTAATTCGAAGTACCAAATTTATTACTTTTCCAGTAATCTTTGCTCCTTATTAGTTTTTGTGGAAGGCATGGGGATTAGCAAGGGAACTGTTTCATAATGCCATTCAAAGACGCAGGTCGCTTGTGTATTAAAATTTATTATTTGAAGTTTTGCAATTATCAGTAAGTAATTATCAGTATTTAGGAGTGCAGTGGCTAAGAAAGTTTAATAAACTTTCTTAGCCACTGCACTCCTAAATGCATTATCTGAGCAATAACTAACATTTTACCATTTAGTCCTTTGTGCATTATGCTTCATTCGGATCTATAAAAACTAATAATTTCGGAAACTGGCTTTAATGCTGTTTTTCGTAGCAAGTGCAAATGTACATTAAAAAAATCACGATGTATTTAAATGTAAAAGTGCTACTTTTTAAAAAGTACACGATTATTTACTTCTCATAAAGTTTAATCTAAACACTATTTTAGTTTAAAATATATTAAGGAGAAAGGTTAACCAAGCGAAGTACAAAGAAAGGAACGAAAGAACAGACGATAATGTAAATCCTTTAGCTCAGCTGTCCCCCGCTGGCCATGGGTAGCTCCGGGTGACGTTAAGGTAATATTATTTCCTCGTTCATGGTTGGGCGCATGGGCAGCGGCCTGAAGTAGGTTGCCCAACAGGGCATGGTTTTCCCACATGGTGATGTAACTTTTTGAAGTTTTCCAACGTGCACTAGCTTCGAATATTATCAGTGAGAGGTCAATAACTATACAAACTGTCGAAATATATTTACCTTTTTTAAACACAATTCGGCCCTTCCAATACCTAAAATACTTGATCTGTTGTCCGCAATTTTGCAATTTTTTTTCCTTCTTCCACCCCGTGTTGAATTAATATTCTTTGTCTTTATCTGTAGCAGTATGTGATTTAGATTCAATAATACTTTTTTTTTACCCCGTTTGTACATTTGTTTGATTAAACATTTTAATTCGCTCTTTTCCTAACCTTGTAGCTACACAGAGACTTGTCTGTGAGTCCCCCAAATTCCTTCTATGATATCCTCTCTGCCATCCCATATTGCATTATAACAATTGTGCTTCTATCATAAAACCCGAGTTCAAGAGAGCTAATAGTTCTGCAATTCAAGAATGTGTTGTACAGTCGCTGAAAAAAATATCCGAACACTATGGTTGATTACAGAATTCAGGAAAAATATGTAGCAACGATTTTTTTAGAAATTAGTGATCTGACAACCTTCGTGTATTGTACACGAAGGTTGCCAGATCACTAATTTCTAAATAAAATAGTTGCCAGATACTTTTCCTGAATTCTGTAATCAACTATAGTGTTCGGATATTTTTTTGTGCGACTGTACTTCCACGGAAGAGATCCTAGTATGTATCCAACCCTGAGATACATTGAGGAAGTGAAAAGGCTACATTTTAATGAATGAACTATACATTTATTTCAAAATATCGTATTGTACAACACTATTACACTTAATAAGCTGTCGGTGTCGGTTCGTTGAGGTATCCGCTTGCTTCAAATGTGGAAAATACAGAAGATTCACATGAAATTGAGTGTTGAAACAAATGTACGCAGGGTTAGGTCGAGAGATGGATTCAGAAATGTTGAATTATCTCTTTGGCATCAGGATACTAAAGGATCTCTTCAAAGATGTAGAAAAGGCTTCCTCTGCTTTATTTTCTAGCTTCATTGCGAATTCATTGTTGCCGATGGAATAAAGGTCCAAGTCACAAGACTCCAATGCTCAGAAAAGAATATGGAAATGGAAGAATTACATTGAAATTAATTATATGCTTATAATTTACTAAACTATGTTAGTTATTATTATGGTTATGAAAACAAAGGCTATTGAAATACTTTGCTTATTACAGTTTAAGCATAAATCCCTGGATAGAAAAAAATGAGAAAAGTTTTATGATAGCAGTGGGAACGAAGAAAAGTCTATTATGTCGCGTATGCCTCAGCTTTGGAGTATGTTGAAGCACGTTAAGTGATTTGATGTGGAAGCGTAATAGACGTTATCAATAAAATTGAAAGCGAGGTTTATAGTTATAGAGAAAACTACAAACAAGGAAATTACCATTAAAAAACTTGCATAAAAGAATGAAAAGCGACAATGCATAGCTGTTATAGTACTTTTAGTGTAAAAAGAACATTTACTCTACGATAAACGACTTTGCATCGTGATATTGCTTTGTAACGGGTGGTGTCTTCAAAGAAGTAAAGAGAATCCATTGTATATGGGTTTTGTTTTTGAAATATATTATTTTCGTGTTTACATATCAATAATTTGATGTTTAAATCGGAGATAACCTTTATATTAATTGCAAACACATATTATATATAATATTCTCCGAATCAATTATTTTGTTATCTCAAACAGCGGAATATATATTTTTATCACCTTCACCTAAAAAGTATATAGACATTAAGAGTGTTAGTTCGAATTAACCTACCTATAGTCACATCATAGGGAAAAGAATACGGTGATCACGGCATCTGATTTTGGCCATCATTTGACTACACTAACCTACTTAAACCCTACACTAATTTATTTTAGACAATGAGTGCCTTACCCTATCTAAGCAATGTTAATTGCAATAGCAGTTACCCATAGGCCCTCGCTAATACTGGTCCGAAACGAAACTTGTTAAACCAGATGCTGTGCTACCTAACTATTCATTATCTTTTATTTCTAAAGTGACATACACGGAGAACGACTCCCAATCAATTATTTTGTTATCGTAACAGCGGAATATATATTTTTATCACCTTCACCTAAAAGCTATATACACATTAAGAGTGTTAGTTCGAATTAACCTACCTATAGTCACGCAATAAGGAAAAGGAAACGGTCGTCACGGCATCTGATTTTGGCCATCATTTGACTACACTAACCTACTTAAACCCTACACTCATTTATTTTAGACAATGAGTGCCTTACCCTATCTAAGCAATGTTAATTGCAATAGCAGTTACCCATAGGCCCTCGCTAATATTGGTCCGAAACGAAACTTGTTAAACCAGATGCTGTGCTACCTAACGATTCATTATCTTTTATTTCTATAGTGACAGAACGACTCCGAATCAATTATTTTGTTATCGCAAACAGCTGAATATATATTTTTATCACCTTCACCTAAAACGTATATAGACATTAAGAATGTTAGTTCGAATTAACCTACCTATAGTCACATCATAGGGAAAAGGAAACGGTCGTCACGTCATCTGATTTTGGCCATCATTTGACTACACTAACCTACCTAAACCCTCCACTCATTTATTTTAGACAATGAGTGCCTTATCTATATCTAAGCAATGTTAATTGCAATAGCACTTACCCATAGACCCTCGGTAATACAGGTCCGAAACGAAACTTGTTAAACCAGATGCTGTGCTACATAACGATTCATTATCTTTTATTTCAAAAGTGACAGAACGACTCCGAATCAATTATTTTGTTATCGCAAACAGCTGAATATATATTTTTATCAACTTCACCTAAAACGTACATAGACATTAATAGTGGTAGTTCGAATTAACCTACCTATAGTCACATCATAGGAAGAAGGAAACGGTGGTCACGGCATCTGATTTTGGCCATCATTTGACTACACTAACCTACTTAAAACCTACACTCATTTATTTTAGACAATGAGTGCCTTATTCTATCTAAGCAATGTTAATTGCAATAGCAGTTACCCATAGACCCTCGCTAATACAGGTCCGAAACGAAACTTGCTAAACCAGATGCTGTGCTACCTAACATTCATTATCTTTCATTTCTATAGTGACAGAACGACTCCGAATCAATTATTTTGTTATCGTAACAACTGAATATATATTTTTATCACCTGCACCTAAAAGGTATATAGACATTAAGAGTGTTAGTTCGAATTAACCTATCTATAGTCACATCATAGGGAAAAAGAAACAGTCGTCACGGCATCTGATTTTGGCCATCATTTGACTACACTAACCTACTTAAACCCTCCACTCATTTATTTTAGACAATGAGTGCCTTATCTATATCTAAGCAATGTTAATTGCAATAGCAGTTACCCATAGACCCTCGCTAATACAGGTCCGAAACGAAACTTGTTAAACCAGATGCTGTGCTACCTAACGATTCATTATCTTTTATTTCTATAGTGACAGAACGACTCCGAATCAATTATTTTGTTATCGCAAACAGCTGAAAATATATTTTTATCACCTTCACCTAAAACGTATATAGACATTAAGAGAGTTATTTCGAATTAACCTACCTATAGTCACATCATAGGAAAAGGAAACGGTGGTCAGAGCATCTGATTTTGGCAATCATTTCACTACACTAACCTACTTAAACCCTACACTCATTTATTTTAGACAATGAGTGCCTTATCTATATCTAAGCAATGTTAATTGCAATAGCAGTTACCCATAGACCCTCGCTAATACAGGTCCGAAACGAAACTTGTTAAACCAGATGCTGTGCTACCTGACGATTCATTATCTTTTATTTCTAAAGTGACATACACGGAGAACGATTCCCAATCAATTATTTTGTTATCGTAACAGCTGAATATATATTTTTATCACCTTCACCTAAAACGTATATAGACATTAAGAGTGTTAGATGGAATTAACCTACCTATAGTCACATCATAGGGAAAAGGAAACGGTCGTCACGGCATCTGATTTTGGCCATCATTTGACTACACTAACCTACCTAAACCCTCCACTCATTTATTATAGACAATGAGTGCCTTATCTCTATCTAAGCAATGTTAATTGCAATAGCAGTTACCCATAGACCCTCGCTAATACAGGTCCGAAACGAAACTTGTTATATCAGATGCTGTGCTACCTAACGTTCATTATCTTTTATTTCTATAGTGACAGAACGACTCCGAATCAATTATTTTGTTATCGCAAACAGCTGAATATATGTTTTTATCACCTTCACCTGAAACGTATATAGACATTAGGAGTGTTTGTTCGAATTAACCACCTATAGTCACATCATAGGGAAAAGGAAACGGTCGTCACGGCATCTGATTTTGGCCATCATTTGACTACACTAACCTACCTAAACCCTCCACTCATTTATTTTAGACAATGAGTGACTTATCTATATCTAAGCAATGTTAATTGCAATAGCAGTTACCCATAGATCCTCGCTAATACAGGTCCGAAACGAAACTTGTTAAACCAGATGCTGTGCTACCTGACGATTTATTATCTTTTATTTCTAAAGTGACATACACGGAGAACGATTCCCAATCAATTATTTTGTTATCGTAACAGCTGAATATATATTTTTATCACCTTCACCTAAAACGTATATAGACATTAAGAGTGTTAGATGGAATTAACCTACCTATAGTCACATCATAGGGAAAAGGAAACGGTCGTCACGGCATCTGATTTTGGCCATCATTTGACTACACTAACCTACCTAAACCCTCCACTCATTTCTTTTAGACAATGAGTGCCTTATCTATATCTAAGCAATGTTAATTGCAATAGCAGTTACCCATAGACCCTCGCTAATACAGGTCGAAACGAAGCTTGTTAAACCAGATGCTGTGCTACCTAACGATTCATTATCTTTTATTTCTATAGTGACAGAACTACTCCGAATCAATTATTTTGTTATCGCAAACAGCTGAATATATATTTTTATCACCTTCACCTAAAACGTATATAATTAAGAGTGTTATTTCGAAATAACCTACCTAGAGTCACATCATAGGAAAAGGGAAACGGTGGTCACGACATCTGATTTTGGCTATCGTTTGACTACACTAACCTACTTAAACACTCCACTCATTTATTTTAGACAATGAGTGCCTTATCTATATCTAAGCAATGTTAATTGCAATAGCAGTTACCCATAGATCCTCGCTAATACAGGTCCGAAACGAAACTTGTTAAACCAGATGCTGTGCTACCTGACGATTCATTATCTTTTATTTCTAAAGTGACATACACGGAGAACGACTCCCAATCAATTATTTTGTTATCGTAACAGCTGAAAATATATTTTAATCACGTTCACCTAAAAGCTGTATAGACATTAAGAGTGTTAGTTCGAATTAACCTACCTATAGTCACGTAATAAGGAAAAGGAAACGGTCGTCACGGCATCTGATTTTGGCCATCATTTGACTACACTAACCTACCTAAACCCTCCACTCATTTATTATAGACAATGAGTGCCTTATCTATATCTAAGCAATGTTAATTGCAATAGCAGTTACCCATAGACCCTCGCTAATACAGGTCCGAAACGAAACTTGTTAAACCAGATGCTGTGCTACCTGACGATTCATTATCTTTTATTTCTAAAGTGACATACACGGAGAACGATTCCCAATCAATTATTTTGTTATCGTAACAGCTGAATATATATTTTTATCACCTTCACCTAAAAGCTATATAGACATTAAGAGTGTTAGTTCGAATTAACCTACCTATAGTCACGCAATAAGGAAAAGCAAACTGTCGTCACGGCATCTGATTTTGGCCATCATTTGACTACACTAACCTACTTAAACCCTACACTCATTTATTTTAGACAATGAGTGCCTTATCCTATCTAAACAATGTTAATTGCCATAGCAGTTACCCACAGACCCTCGCTAGTACAGGTCCGAAACGAAACTTGTTAAACCAGATGCTTTGCTACCTGACGATTCATTATCTTTTATTTCTATAGTGACAGAACGACTCCGAATCAATTATTTTGTTATCGCAAACAGCTGAATATATATTTTCATCACCTTCACCTAAAACGTATATAGACATTAAGAGTGTTAGTTCGAATTAACCTACCTATAGTCACATCATAGGGAAAAGGAAACGGTCGTCACGGCATCTGATTTTGGCCATCATTTGACTACACTAACCTACCTAAACCCTCCACTCATTTATTAGGGACAATGAGTGCCTTATCTATATCTAAGCAATGTTAATTGCAATAGCAGTTACCCACAGACCCTCGCTAATACAGGTCCGAAACGAAACTTGTTAAACCAGATGCTGTGCTACCTAACGATTCATTATCTTTTATTTGTATAGTGACAGAACGACTCCAAATCAATTATTTTGTTATCGCAAACAGCTGAACATATATTTTTATCACCTTCACCTAAAACGTATATAGACATTAGGAGTGTTAGTTCGAATTAACCTACCTGTAGTCACGCAATAAGGAAAAGGAAACTGTCGTCACGGCATCTGATTTTGGCCATCATTTGACTACACTAACCTACTTAAAACCTACACTCATTTATTTTAGACAATGAGTGCCTTATCCTATCTAAGCAATGTTAATTGCAATAGCAGTTGCCCATAGACCCTCGCTAATACAGGTCCGAAACGAAACTTGTTAAACCAGATGCTGTGCTACCTAACGACTCATTATCTTTTATTTCTAAAGTGACAGAACGACTCCGAATCAATTATTTTGTTATCGCAAACAGCTGAATATATATTTTTATCACCTTCACCTAAAACGTATATAGACATTAAGAGTGTTATTTCGAATTAACCTACCTTAAGTCACATCATAGGGAAAAGGAAACGGTCGACACGGCATCTGATTTTGGCCATCATTTGACTACACTAACCTACTTAAACCCCACACTCATTTATTTTAGACAATGAGTGCCTTATCCTATCTAAACAATGTTAATTGCAATAGCAGTTACCCATAGACCCTCGCTAATACAGGTCCGAAACGAAACTTGTTAAACCAGATGCTGTGCTACCTAACGATTCATTATCTTTTATTTCTATAGTGACAGAACGACTCCGAATCAATTATTTTGTTATCGCAAACAGCTGAATATATGTTTTTATCACCTTCACCTAAAAGCTGTATAGACATTAAGAGTGTTATTTCGAATTAACCTACCTATAGTCACATCATAGGAAAAAGGAAACGGTGGTCACGGCATCTGATTTTGGCCATCATTTGACTACACTAACCTACTTAAACCCTACACTCATTTATTTTAGACAATGAGTGCCTTATCCTATCTAAACGATGTTAATTGCCATAGCAGTTACCCATAGACCCTCGCTAATACAGGTCCGAAACGAAACTTGTTAAACCAGATGCTGTGCTACCTAACGATTCATTATCTTTTATTTCTATAGTGACAGAACGACTCCGAATCAATTATTTTGTTATCGCAAACAGCTGAATATATATTTTTATCACCTTCACCTAAAACGTATATAGACATTAAGAGTGTTAGTTCGAATTAACCTACCTATAGTCACATCATAGGGAAAAGGAAACGGTCGTCACGGCATCTGATTTTGGCCATCATTTGACTACACTAACCTACCTAAACCCTCCACTCATTTCTTTTAGACAATGAGTGCCTTATCTATATCTAAGCAATGTTAATTGCAATAGCAGTTACCCATAAATATATTTTTATCACCTTCTCTATACCCATAGACCCTCGCTAATACAGGTCGAAACGAAGCTTGTTAAACCAGATGCTGTGCTACCTAACGATTCATTATCTTTTATTTCTATAGTGACAGAACGACTCCGAATAAATTATTTTGTTATGGCAAACAGCTGAATATATATTTTTATCACCTTCACCTAAAACGTATATAGACATTAAGAGTGGTAGTTCGAATTAACCTACCTATAGTCACGTCATAGGATAAAGGAAACGGTAGTCACGGCATCTGATTTTGGCCATCATTTGACTACACTAACCTACTTAAACCCTACACTCATTTATTTTAGACAATGAATGCCTTATCCTATCTAAACAATGTTAATTGGAATAGCAGTTACCCATAGACCGTCGCTAATACAGGTCCGAAACGAAACTTGTTAAACCAGATGCTGTGCTAGCTGACGATTCATTATCTTTTATTTCTAAAGTGATATACACGGAGAACGACTCCGAATCAAAGTGGGAAATCAGATTAATACGTATTTTAATCTGTTAACATATATCTGGGGAGTCACTGGTTGAATAAATGACTGCGTTCAGCCCTTTCGACGAACACCATTCACCCTCAACAGAAGATATAGAACGCGTGCAGCCATTATAGCGCACAATGGAATAATTAATTTACTCTATTAATTGGCGATTTAGTGTCTTGTTTTGTACGTAGTGGAGAAGGTTAAAACTGTTAATCAAAGTGTGAAATCAGACAAATACGTATTTTAATCTGTTAATATGTACCTGGGGTTCACTGGTGGAATAAGTGAATGCGTTCAACCCTTTGGACGAACAGCAATCACCCTTAACAGAAAATATAGAACGCGTGCAGCCATTACAGCGCACAGCGGAATAATTAATTTTTCCCTATTGATTGGCCTTTAAGTGTGTTGATGTGTACCTAATGGAAAAAGTTAAAGCTGATAATCATAGTGTGAAATCAGACAAATGCGTATTTTAATCTGTTAATATGTACCTGGGGGTCACTGGTTGAATAAGTGACTGCGTTCAGCCTTTTGGAAGAACAGCAATCACCCTGAGCAGAAGATATAAAACGCGTGCAGCCATTATAGCGCACAGCGGAATAATTAAATTATCCCAATTAATTGGCGTTTTAGTGTGTTGTTATGTACCTAGTGGAGAAGGTTAAAGCTCTTAATCAAACTGTGAAATCAGACAAATACCTATTTTAATCATTTAATATGTACCTGGGGGTCACTGGTTGAATAAGTGACTGCGTTCAGCCCTTTGGACGAACAGCAATCACCCTCAACAGAATATACAGAACGCGTGCAGCCATTATAGCGCACAGCGGAATAATTAAGTTACTCTATTAATTGGCGTTTTAGTGTGATGTTATGTACCTTTTGGAGAAGGTTAAAGCTGTTAATCAAAGTGTGAAATCAGACAAATACCTATTTTATTCTGTTAATGTGTTCCTGGGTTATTTGTTGAATAAATGACTGCGTTCAGCCTTTTGGACAAACAGCAATCACCCTCAACAGAAGATATAGAACGCGTGCAGCCATTATATCGCACAGCAGAATAATTAATTTACACTATTAATTGGCGTTTTAGTATGTTGTTATGTACCTAGTGGACAAGTTTAAAGCTGTTAATCAAAGTGCGAAATCCGACAAATAGTTATTTTAATCTTTAAATATGTACCTGGGGGTCACTGGTAGAATAAGTGACTGCGTTCAGCCCTTTAGACGAAGAGCAATCACGCTCAACAGAAGATATAGAACGCGTGCAGCAATTATAAAGCACAGGGGAATAATTAAGTTATCCCTATTAATTGGTGGTTTAGTGTATTGATATGTACCTACTGGAAAAGTTTAAAGCTGTTAATGAAAGTGTGAAATCAGACAAATATATATTTTAATCTGTTAACACATATCTGGGGGTCACTGGTTGAATAAGTGACTGTGTTCAGTCCTTTGGACGAACAGCAATCACCATCAACAGAAGATATAGAACGCGTGTAGCCATTATAACGCACAACGGAATGATTAAGTTATCCCTATTAATTGGCGGTTTAGTGTGTTGTTGTGTAACTAATAGAAAAAGTTAAAGCTGTTAATCAAAATTTTAAATCAGACAAATACGAATTTTGTTCTGTTAATATATATCTGGGGGTCACTGGTTGAATAAGTGACTGCGTTCAGCCTTTTGGACAAACAGCACTAACCCTCAAAAGAATATATAGAACGCGTGGAGCCATTATAGCGCACAGCGGAATAATTAAGTTATCCCTATTAATTGGTGGTTTAGTGTATTGTTGTGTCCCTAGTGGAAAAGGTTAAAGCTTTTAATCAAAGTGTGAATTCAGACAAATGCGTATTTTATTCTGTTAACGTATATCTGGTGGTCACTGCTTGAATAAGTGACTGAGTTCAGCTCTTTTGGACGAACAGCAATCACCCTCAACAGAAGATATAGAACGCGTGCAGCCATTATAATGCACAGCAGAATAATTAAGTTATCCCTATTAATTGGCGTTTAAGTGTGTTGTTGTGTACCTAATGGAAAAGGTTAAAGCTGATAATCAAATTGTGAAATCAGACAAATACGTATTTTATTCTGTTAATATGTACCTTGGGGTCACTGGTTGAAAAAGTGACTGCGTTCAGCCCTTTGGACGATCAGTAATCACCTTCAAGTGAATATATAGAACGCGTGCAGCCTTTATAGCGCACAGCGGAATAATTAAGTTATCCCTATTAATTGGCGTTTTAGTGTGTTGTTACGTATGTAGTGGAAAAGGTTAAAGCTGATAATCAAAGTGTGAAATCAGACAAATACGTATTTTAATCTGTTAATATGTACCTAGGGGTTACTGGTTGAATAAGTGACAGCGTTCAGCCCTTTGGACGAACAGCAATCACCCTCAACAGAAGATATAGAACCCGTGCAGCCGTTAAAACACACAGCTGAATAACTAAATTATCCCTATTAATTGTCGGTTTAGTGTGTTTTTATGTACCTAGTGGAGAAGGTTAAAGCTGTTAATCAATGTTTGAAATCAGACAAATACGTATTTTAATCTGTTAATATATATCTTGGGTTCAATGTTTGAATAAGTGACTGCGTTCAGCCCTTTGGACGAACAGCAATCATCTTCAACAGAATATATAGAACGCGTGCAGACATTATAGCACACAGCGGAATAATTAAATTATCCCTATTAGTTGGCGGTTTAGTCTGTTGCTGTGTACCTAGTGGAAAAGGATAAAGCTGTTAATCAAAATGTGAAATCAGAGAAATACGTATTTTAATCTCTTAACATATATCTGGGGTCACTGGTTGAATAAGTGACTGTGTTCAGCCCTTAGAACGAACAGCAATCACCCTCAACAGAAGATATAGAACGCGTGCAGCCATCATAGAGCACAGCGGAATTATTACTCTATCCCTATTCATTTGAGTTTAAGTGTTTGATGTGTACCTTGTGAAAAGGGTTAAAGCAGTTAATCAAAATGTGAAATCAGACAAATAGGTGTTTTAATCTGCTAATGTGTGCCTGAGGGTCTCTGGTTGAATAAGTGACTGCGTTCAGCCGTTTGGACGAACAGCAATCACCCTCAACAGAAGATATAAGACGCGTGCAGCCATTATAGCGCATATCGGAATAATTAAGTTATCTCTATTCATTGGCGATAAAGTGTGTTGTTCTGTACCTAGTGGAAAGGGTTAAGGCTGTTAATCAAAGTGTGAAATCAGACAAATACGAATTTTAATCTGTTAATATATGTCTGAGGGTCACTGGTTGAATAAGTGACTGCATTCAGCCCTGTGGACGAACAGCAATCACCCTCAACAGAAGATATAGAACGCGTGCAGCCATTACGCGCACAGCGGAATAATTAAGTTTTCCCTATTCTTTGGCGTTTAAGTGTGTTGTTGTGTACCTAGTGGAAAGCGTTAAAGCAGTTAATCAAAATGTGAAATCAGACAAATACGTATTTTAATCTGTCAATGTGTATCTGAGGGCCTCTGGTTGATTAAGTGACTGCGTTCAGCCCTTTGGAAGAACAGCAATCTCTCTCAACAGAAGATATAGAACGCATGCAGCCATTATAGCGCACAGCGGAATAATTACGTTATCCCTATTCATTGGCGTTTAACCGTGTTGTTGTGTATCTAGTGGAAAATGTTAGATCTGTTAATCAAAGGGTGAAAGCAGGCAAATACATATTTTAAACTGTTAATATGTAGGTGAGGGTCACTGGTTGAATAGGTGACTGCGTTCAGCCCTTTGGGCAAACAGCAATCTCCTACCGCAAATCTTATAGAAAACGTGCAGTAATAAGAGCACACAAAGGAGTAGTTATTTTGTCCGTTTGGATTAGCGTCGGAAGTGTGTTGTTTTGCATATAGTGCAAAGTGTGAGAGGTTATTAATAGGAAAGTGAAATGAGTCAAATACCTATTTGAGTCTGTGAATGGATTTGTTATTCGAGAGACACTGGTTGAATAGTTGTCTGCATTCAGCCATTTCAGCAAATGGTAATCACTCTCATCAGAAGCAATAGATCACATTCAGTGATTAGATCACAGAGCGGATTAATTACTCTGCTTCTTTCGATTACGTTATCTATTGTGTTTAGTGTGTGCAGAGTGTAGCGTGTTAAAAGTTGTGTATTTAGAAAGCTGAAACGGTCGGAATATGTACTTGAATATATTCTCCCTCCACTTCTCTAGGTTGGACCCTCAGCCGTAGTGGTGCAGTGTGATATTTGTGTCAGTGCCGAATTATTGTGTGTTATCCGTTGTATTTGAGTGTGTTTTTTGTCTCAGTGTGTAGAGCTACACTTGGATCGCCCTATACGTCTTTTGGAGTTTTCCTGATATTTTACAATAAAATGTTGAAATTTTAATCAATCATGTTTTGAAACGTAGGCCTAAAAGGCAAAGGAATAGATTGAAATGTAAAAGAGAAGTTAGAATTAATTGAAAATTTAGAACCAGTAGATCCGCTGGACGTGTTTGTAAATACGCCTGCTTACGTAAATACATAATTAATTACTTTGAACTCACTATTTCGAATAATATTATCAAATATAAGTAGTAAATGTTTATTGTTCTGATTTGTATAGAATTCAGAAAAAATATCTGACAACGAGTTTTTAGAAATTAGTATTCTGGCAACCTTCGTGAACTGTACACGAAAGTTGCCAGATCACTAATTTCTAAAAAAAAACTCGTTGCAGATATTTTTTCTGAATTCTCTAATCAACCATAGTGTTCGGATACTTTTTTGAGCGACTGTACATGGTCACTTTTGTTATTGGTGATGTTTTTAATTTTCGAGTAAAAAACTAATGCGCAGACATTTCACTAATATATTATGCATGCTTTAATAGGAAAATATGTGTTTAGCTAAAGATATAATTGCAGTAATAAACTACTTAAATCTTGATTTTATAGAAGTTTTTGTTCAGTATTTAAAGAGTCTTTGTAACTGAAATGATTAGCAAGTTATCTCGTTCTGCAAAAAAAATTCTAAATTGGAGAAAATTTAACTAATCAGTACTCGATCTACTGAAAATACAGCTATATATCTAGGTAAGGTTTCTATACCGCTTATTTCTTTCGTTTAACCTGTTTAAATTCTCTCTCCAAATGAATTATTTGCGTACAATAGCTCAAAAAAATATCCGAACACTATGGTTGATTACAGAATTCAGAAAAATATCTGGCAGCGATTTTTTTAGAATAGTGATCTGGCAACCGTCGTGTCACGTGACACGACGGTTCCCAGATCACTATTCTAAAAAAATCGCTGCCAGATATTTTTTCTGAATGCTGTAATCAACCATAGTGTTCGGATATTTTTTTGAGCGACTGTACATGGTCACTTTTATTATTGGTGATGTTTTTAGTTTAGAGTAAAAAAATAATGTGCGGACATTTCACTCATATATTATGCATGCTTTAATAGGAAAATGTGTGTTTAGCTAAAGATTTAATTGCAGTAATAAACTACTTGAATCTTGATTTTATAGAAGCTTTTGTTCAATATTTAAAGAGTCTTTGAAACTGAAACGTTAGCAAGTTATCTCGTTCTGCAAAAAAAATTCCAAATTGGGGAAAATTTAACTAATCAGTACTCGATCTACTGAAAATATAGCTACATATCTTGTTAAAGTTTCCATAGCGGTTATTGCTTTCGTTTAACCTTTTTAAATTCTGATCCAAATCAATTATTTTCGTATTAATTATTTTCGAATTCAAATTAATTATTTTCGTAATTACATTGCTGCTGTTAAGTATTCGCATTTCCGCAACTACCCAAAGAATGCTGTTGAAAACCGAGATTTTACGAGATTTGATTGCTATCTCATTATAAATATAATTTTTCGTTTTTTCCTTGTTAAATTCTTTCATACAAATCTTATTTAAGAAGTTACTTAACTGTGTATATGAGTTACTCTTGACCTGCCGTTCAGTGTATAATACTAATGCATAGAGCATTGTTCAACATTTTTTAACATGGCGAGATAGATTTTTCCATTATAAACCCACGATTTACTATCATTTTGAATCAAGTAACATTTCTTTTATCATGCCATGACAAAAATTAAAACTCTGGCCACGATACTATAAAATCATATATATTCAGGCCACAAAACAAAATTAATTACAAGAAGAATTTATTGAACGATTGAACATTATAACAAATAAAAACCTATATTATTTCAAAATCTAATGGACGAAACCTATCAGTTCCTCATACAATGCAAATCAAATAGTTCAAATAACGGTTCAAATATAAGGATACGGAACACTAAGTTTTAGGCTCGCCATTACACAAGTGAAAATCAAAATCGTTCCTTCACACGCACAAACTCACATACTACTTTCAACTACTGTGCTCAACGCATCACTGATATTTCGATACCTTTAATAGAATGAAGTGAATTTTTATAAGTGACAGAGTACAACGTCTCTCTGAAGCAAAAACAGAAACCTTAACTAAATTTTAAGTTCTACAGAAGTGCTTTAAAGGAAATTAATGAACAGTTGATAGCTTTAATTCGTCTGTTTTTGATCCTGTTTTTTAGAAAAATTATGAATCAGTTATTTGGCGAGATACTTTAAACATGTGATGCACAATTGAACTTCGTAATGAATAAGTAACTAATTATAACAACCTAGTCATCATTTTGCTACCAATGATTTCATCCATAAGCATGTACTGAATTGCTGTGGCCATTATTTCTAATTCTCTATACTAGCCGTAGTCACTATTTCTCTTCACCTCTCAAGGGAGTGCCAACAAAAATCATCGTGCATGTTACCTTTGGCACGCGTGTCAGAAGATCGCCATCGCTACTATGAACCTGAGTTTTGTTGTTAAAGGTATTGGGTTGGTGGTGGCTCAGTCTGTGAAGTGCCAGGCTCATAATATGAATTTACCAGGTTCGAGTCCTACCTGGATCAGCGTTGAGATTTATCTCCGCAAAACTCCCCGCCCTGCCCTTTGTCAATAGGGGGACACCGATCGGCTTGGAAAGGCCGCCGTCTGTCAAATGACATAACATTTGTTATGTTATTCTATAGCATGCACAGTGTATGGCTTTCATGCACATGGGTATATGCATGAAAAGCCATACACTGTGCATGCTATAGAATAACAGAACAAATGTTATAGACTATGTTGGATGGCCTTGACGGGAGCTACCATCTGTATCCTAACAGCTACCCAGTGGTTTCCCTTCATCCAACCTTCTCTGAACCTTTGCGGTCCTTATCATCTGATCACTAAGTACATTGTATGTAAAAAAAGTTGCAGCTCCTAGTAAAACAGTTTGTACTTATTTACATACCTGTAATAAGCATCGGAAGGAACTTCAGGTCATGGTCCGTGTGAAGCCACGGTCGCACGTCAGAGGACACGTCAAGGCACGGTCGCACGTCAGAGGCACGTCAAGGCACGGTCGCACGTCAGAGGACACGTCAAGGCACGGTCGCACGTCAGAGGACACGTCAAGGCACGGTCGCACGTCAAAGGACACGTCAAGGCACGGTCGCACGTCAGAGGACACGTCAAGGCACGGTCGCGCGTCAGAGGACACGTCAAGGCACGGTCGCACGTCAGAGGATACGTCAAGGCACGGTCCCCCCAGATCCAGCTCTGGGTCTTCTGACCTGATCATTTAGCTCATTACGCGAACTAAAGTGCCGTTGACAGGTAAAACAACCAAAGTAGACCAACGGCTCGGGTCACGTTAGGGTGGGAGGGGGGGGCGAAGAGTGCTCAGTTAACGTCTTGAAAATTCTCATAGGTCATATAGGTCGACACGATCGCTTTTCCTGTTAGTGAACCAATGATATACGAGAATTTTCGAAAGCGCCAACTGCGCAGTCTCATCTTAGGCTGAATGATTGCCGCCGCTCTGAAAACGGATATTCTCTGATTGTAATTCTTGCGTTACGACAGAGTGTGATCGCATTCTAATAATGGATCTGTTGGCTGTTACGTGACATTGTTCTACACTGATATTGTTGGTCAATTGCGTGAATTAGAATATTCGTGTTTTTGAATTATTCGGGCTTCCGTATGATTTGAAGAAATCAATTGAAATATTTAGATTAACGTTGGAATAAAAATAATAAATAAAAAAAACATTTTTTCGAAATTTTTTTTCTAAAAACTTTCAAAATGGAAACAAATCGTTAAATTATTATTATATCATTCATATCCTATTGATTTCAAAATGAAAGGTCTTAATTATTATTTTTTGGTTGGGTTGTATTAATTGTCAGCATGATTTTTTTTTTACCTTCACTGGCCAAATGAAGTCACTAGGACTTAATGGCTCAGATGTAGATACAGGAAAGGGTTGAATTGTTTTATCTCTGAGCGGCACTTTTTTTGCTCACAATGGTCCAAATGGTCAGGTCGCAAGGACTCCGAGAGTTCAGAGTAGGTTTGGAGGGAGGGGAATCATTGGACAGTTGTTACGAGACAGATGGTCGTTTCTCGTAAAGTTCACCTAACGTGCTCTTTAACGTGCACAGGTTATGGCTCTCAGGTTCACTTGGCTACGGCTTAACGTCCCATCCGACGGACAGTTGCCTTTCCAAGCCCATCAGTGTCCCCTCCTGACCGAGGGAAGTGTGGGAAGTTTTGCGGACATAAGTCTCAACATTCGCCCAGCTGGGACTCCAATTTGGGAACTGCAGATTACGATCCAGGCGGGATATCCACCATCAACACCACCTCCGAGTGGCACTATTTTTTTTTGGCTCACAACTGAAATTCTAGGTCCCAAAAAACCAGTTTTTTAGAATTGAACAGTGGAAAAGTAGGCCCATGACGCTGTTTAGGGGACATTAAAACGGATTTTTCTTTTTGGTTTAATTAGGATCACAGGAATTTCTTTCCAAATAAGAAAAGGATCGCAGAAATTCGCTAGATTTTGCCTTATTTTCAGCGATCATTCTCGATCGGAATACTTTAATAGGATATGTTTTATACCTATATATTTTCTTATAGACATCTATTTCGTGAATTTCAGTTGACAATTAAAAATTAGCTGATTGTGAGTTAGTGCGTGACAAAGGATGACGCTAATTACGACCATCATGCAGAAGTTGTAAAGCTCTGAAAATCTGCACTTAGGGGTAATTCAGATCGTAGTTCTCGGGAGAAAAAATCCGAAATTCGATCTTCGACCTGTCCTTCAAAGTCAGAGAGAGGTGAAGCAGAGATCAAAGCTTGACGTAAGAGTGCTAGAAATGTGAATATTGGTATATAGGAGTACTTCGGATCACAGATCCCAGAAGCTTTAAAAATCTCGGATTCTTTGTGTGTTGGGGCTTCGAGATCAAAAATTAAATTTTAATTTACCACTTTTAGAGAGTTAATTTGATGCCTACGGGCAAGGACGTACCTAGAATTTAGTTCGGGTCGGTCTGAGAATAAGCCTTGAGTAGGGTTTCCCAGTTACTAAAACATTCCACCGAACAGGAAAGATTAAAATGATATTCTATATGAGATTTTATAATTGTTGTTTTAATATATTTTTAGTGTCAGAATAACATATGGGGCTAAGATAAAGTTGTATAAAACTTCCAACTGTTATTGTTCAATTTCTTTTTAATATTTTTAAACTGAACGAAATAAAGACAATTGTTTTGGAGTTCAAAGCAGATAGACGAGTTCGATATTTAGTAGAAGACGACAGGGTTCTCAGCGAGCTTATTTTTTATTGAGGGAGGGTGGGTTAATGAAAACCCAGAGATAATGAAAAAGGAAATTCTACACAATTCATTAATAATATTATTTCACAAATATTTTTGCAATTTTTTTTTGTAGTTCGTTTTTCAAACGAACTAATGTCATCATTTTGTTTGTTTTATCTGTCTGTACACTTTCATCTTTTTAGTTTTAACAGATTAATTTAAAATTCCTGTTGAATTGGATGGGTATTGATGACACCCCGTAGGCAGGGACGTACAGTCGCTCAAAAAAGTATCCGAACGCTATGGTTGATTACAGAATTCAGAAAAAATATCTGGCAACAATTTGTTTTAGAAATTAGTCGTTGCCAGATATTTTTTCTAAATTCTGTAATCAAACAGAGTGTTCGGATATTTTTTGAGCGACTGTACCTCCCCTGCCTAAGAGGATATTTCTTGTCGTAGATCTTAGAAAGCTTATGAAAAATTGGATCCGACGTCTCCATTTAGAGGTCATATTTCAGTCAAACTGTAATAATAATAATAACTACACCTAACAGAAACGTGGAACATCATGTACAGGGGTATTCGAGTCCTGCATCTCTGAAGAGTTGCGAAATTCTGGATACACCAATCCGTTGAAGTCGACCAGAGGTCGAATTTCGATCCACGTGGGAGTTTGAAATTCCAAATGATGTCTGCTGGTTTCTACATCTTGGAAACGGCACTGTATTTCTGATCCTTCGAATACCTCGAGTTTGTCTATGTATCTATCTGCTAGTAAGTGAATTGGTGTGTCGAGTTATTTATGGTCGTAGAACTCAGGACGGTTAAGAAATTTCCGTTACGGTTTTGTGTTCAAGGTCACATAGGGATCGATTGGGTTGTTTTACCTATGATCGGAACTTTTGCGCGGCCTATTTAACGGCCTCTAACGATAGAAATTGAAACTACGAAAATTCAAAAACTTTTCACAGTTCGCGGGCACTATTAACACCTTTGGAAGATTCTGAAAGGCGAATCGTATGATTTACCTATCCAATTCAAAAGAATTTTAAATTTATCTCTTAAAACAAAAAAGTTGAATGTCTACAGACGGAGAAAACAAACAACAAAACGATGACATGAGCTCGTTTTTTAAAAGAACTACAAAAAAAAATTGTGAAATATTTTTTTAAATAATATTTTTACTGAATTGTAGAATTTTCTATTTCATTATCTCAGTTTTTATTAACCCACCCTCCCCCAACAAAAATAAGTTCCCATTCTTATTGTAATAATCTAGTCCCAATTTTCTCCTTATTTCTATTATAGATATATTAAAATAGTAAAATAATATTATATAAAAATGTATAAAAATATATTTTATTACATATATATATATATATTATTTTGGCAGGGCAGTGTATATCAAAGAATTTCCAGATTATGTCAATGGGAATCTAACTGCGAAGTTCTGTAACTTCTAAAATGTGTATTTAATGGAAAAAATGTGACTGAGAATAAAATAAAGAACATGATCAAATCTGCATATTTAAATCTCGATTTTCAACACTATTCGTTCATTACTTAAATAGAAGATGTAATATTTCAAAACAGTAATAAATAAAAACTAAACTAATAAATATTGTTCCAAACCAAGGAATAAAATAAATCTTCATTTTTAAAAGTTTGCGTAATGATTTAATTAATATTTAATTCTTTTATAGGGCAGTATAAATATCCTTATTAAACTGCACCGAATTGATTGCTTCATTTTCTCTGGACTTCCCAAATAAAAACAAACCCCTTCTTATCCTAAGACCTAGTTCCCGTTTTACCCTTACACATGTTCGCTTTCAAAAATGCAGCACTTGTGCTGCAAATGCTTTTTTGGTTTATATATATATATAATAAACCAAAAAACCTCAACCGTATCTTCCAACCCACAATCCTTTCAGAAGTAGATGGCACCCAATAATAAGTTGGTCCTCTGGTTCACTTTCAGCCGTATTGCGTCTGGCCGTCTTCTCCATAGCTGGCCAAGTTCGGGCAGGGCAATCTCATTTCCTTTCTCGTAATAGAGACCTACGTTATTTCCGCTTCTGGCGCAGTCTATTTTTAAGTCAATTCTTACCGGGATTTTTCAGTGTTCCAATGACTTGCGGCTGCAAACAAGCAGTAGAAATGGTTTAATGTAATGTTACAATAGGAGCGCAAATAAGAATGCACAAGAAAAAAAATGGATGTGAGGATTGGAAAAGTAGCAGCTGGAAAAATATCCACAGGCGATATGTTATCCTTCTATAGTTTTCAAAGAGAAAGCAGTTCGTAATTGTTCGATTTTAGTTTTCTTCAAAAGCGAATGGACATTCCAACTAATGTGAGGGAGGGATTGGCTCAGTGGGTAGAGAGCCGTAATCGGCAGTTCGCAGGTTCGACTCCCACCTGGGTCAGCGTTGATATTTATCTCCGCAAAATTCCCCCGCCCTGCCTAAGGTCAGTAGGGAACACCGATGGCCTTGGAAAGGAATTCAGCTATCCGTCGGGTAGGACGTTAAGCCGTGGCCCCATCTGCGGGAGATCTGTGGCTGGCCATGACGGGGGCTACCATCTGTGGCTGGGTCTACGGGGCAATCTGTGGCCATCACGGCTTAACGGCATTCACGGCATCTACCATCTGTGGCCATCACGGGGTCTACCCCATTTGTGGCTGGCCATGACGGGGGCTACCATCTGTCTCCCAAAACAGCTGTTCCAATGGGTCCCCCCATTTAGCCCATCGCGTGCGAAAAAAAAGTGGCGCTCAGTTGTAATAAGATCAAACCAACCGTTTCTTCCAACTAGTGAGAGCTTTTAACCTCTGGGTTTTACTAACTAATATCAGAAGGGCAATGCCTGTCACTGGAATCACGGGACTCAACTCATATTATGGAGCACCCATTTCTGATCGACACTTTTTTGCACACAATGAGCTAAACAGCCAGGTCACAAGGACCCTAAAGGCTCAGGGAAGGTTGGGGGATGGGCGTGCACTAAACAGCTGTTAGGAGGCAGGTGGAAGCCTCCCGTCATGACCATCCAGTGTGTTGTTTCACGTGCACAAGGTATGGATCTCCCACATGCGATGCCATGGCTTAACGTCCCATCCGACGGACGGCTGCCTTTCTTTGACTATCGGTGTCCGCTACTGACCAGGAAAGGGAGGAGAGTTTCGAGGCTGTAAATCTCAACGCTTGACCAAGGTAGAGCTCGAACCGGGAACTGACGATTAGGAGCTTGGTGCGCTACCGACTCAGCACCCCCCCCCCCGGCCCTCGTAACTAAAATAAAAGTATTCTATGCTCCAAAATGTTTTCCTGACACTTCCATATTATTATGTGAATAGAAAGTAACATTCAGAGCTCCCTAAATTTGAAAATGATTTTTTTACGGGAAAACGTCACTCGAGATAAATTGAAGATTCCCTCAAATCTTTCTAATTCTCGATTTTCAACAATTTTCCTCAAATGTTTACAGTTATTAAGTTGGATACGTTTAACAGCAAACTCTGCTCTTAAATTCGTTCAAAAAATTTTCGTATGAAGGTAATCATACCCTCTGCACGTTAAAGAACACGCTGGATGGCCTTGACAGGAGACTACGTCCTATCTCTGAACTATCCAGTGGGTCCCCTCCTCTAACCTTCTCGGGGCAAGGGAAGGGGATCCGCTGAATATTAATTACTGGACTGATAATTAATTAACTGCAAGAATCATTACACCAACATCTAAATTTGCATTTATTTCAGTAAGCGGCTTGTTGTAACAAATATAATTTGTGTTTTAATGGGCTTTTGGAATAAATTGTTATGTTCGGTGACGCTGATTTTAAATGCTTTGGGCTCCAAAACTTTTTAAATATCAAAAGAATATTGCTGAAAATTGAGCATTAGAGAGATTTGAATGAGATCCTTAATTTATACTCAGTGACATTTTCCAGAAAAAATATTATTTTTACATTTAGGGATCTCTGAATATGACTCTCCATTCGCATAACATGCAAATGTCGGAAAACGTTTTGTAATATCGCATATATCGATTGGGAGTTATTTTAATTTCTAGCTATGCGTATGCATATAACTGCTCGACATTGAAAGTGCCCCACCCAGAAGAACATGTACAAACATGCAAATAGAAAGGTGGGTGTGAGCAGTTGAGATGTGCAAATGGTGATAATCCAGAGCCAATGACGTGTGTGGCTCAAGAGAAAAGGTGCAAGAAGAAACAGGGATGGTACTGTGTTTATGCAGGTGGAAGTTGTGCGAAAGGTTGAGATTCGATGCTGGAACGGTTGAGATTAGAATTCTGCTTAGAAATTGTTCAGCGAAGGCCGAAAATGCCTGGTACACGCCATCGTCATGTTTATTAACATTTAGATGCGTTTGAGAGAGATGAATTATAAGCCTATGTGAAGCTGGATGGACTACAGGTTGTGTCGCTGTCCATGTTCATCGGGATGCACAAACTGTTGAATGCCGTTGGCAACAGTGGCGAAATGAAGGTTCTAGCTTGTGTCACAGAGGGAGTGGTACCATCCGACAGACGTCAGCCCTGCTTGATAGGCACATTGTTCGACATGCTCGTTCGTCACCCCAGAGCATTGCAGGCGATATTCGACGGACTGTGTCAGCAAACATGGATGTTCCCACAATCACCTGAATGGTAAACCGAAGGTTACATGAGGCACACCTGTGCTCTGGGCAACCATTACGTCCACTGCCATTGACTGTAAACCATCGCAGCGCTCGTCTGGCTTGGTGTCGAAGTCGTGCGAACTGGGCCATGAATTGAACACTGTTGTGTTTAGTGAAGAATCCCATTTTTGTCTGGGAGCTGACTATCGATGGGTCCATGTATGGCAAGAGGATGGATCCAGCTTTTGTTCGTGACTGGCACACCACCCGTCAGCCAGACATAATGGCATGGGATGCTGTTGGATATGACAGCAGGTCACCTCTTAGCCGCATCACGGGAACACTGACAGCTGCACGATATGTTATCACGGTTCTGCAGGCCGTTTTGTTATCGTTCCTGGGAGCATGCAGCAGCCCGTTTTTTTACCGTTCTTGGGAGGCAGGCAGCAGCCCATTTTCCAGCATGACAAAGCCTGTGTACACTGCTACGATCTCCAGACAATGTTTACAACATGTTCAAGTATTACCATGGCCAACACGATCTCCAGATATATCCCCAAGAGAAAATCTGTGGGACCACATTGGACGACGTTTGCAAACCTCTCAGCGGCTGGCGCAAAATCTCGATGAATTATGGGAGCAAGTCAACGCTGCTTGGTGTGCAATTCCTCAGGACCATATCCGTCGACTGTATGACTTCATGCCACGCCGTATTGCTGCCTGTATTGCCGTTCACGGCGTGCAACCACCTACTGAGGCAGTCACATTGTGTTGCATGATCTCATCTTCTAACCACTGTAAGTGGTTGCAAATTAGATCATGGTATGCCAATATATATTGCTATGTGTGTGCTACATTTCACCCCTATTCCCTCATTCCTTCTGGTTAGGGCAATTTCAATATCGTGCAGTGTATATATGTATAAGTTCCTTACGCATTGTTTCTGTTAAATATTCCAGCATACGAAACTCCTTAAATAATAAGAGAATATTATTGAATTTTAAGAATTAGCTCCACTAAATGTAGATCTTTTTTGTTTTGTTGTAGCATTTTACCATAAAGTTTAATATTTCAAGTTAGAAAGCTTCAAAAGTTAGCATTCTGTTAATAAAATGTGGAAATTCTTTTATATTGTTGTCTAAACATTATATCTATACGTAGGTACCGAACAGAAAAAACGTTTCATGTTATTTGAATATGGAGTCATATTCAGATATCAGTAACATCTTAAGTTATATTAATATGGACAAAATATGACTATAGTTATACTTGAGGTCTCTATCAAATCTCTTTAAATGTAGAATTATTCACAAATAATTGTTCAGTATCCAAATAATTTTGTAAGCTGGAAAATGTACTCAATTAAAACCTGAAAAATTATTGCAACATATTAAAATGAAAAAGAAACATTCTGTAAAAAATAATACCCCCTCAAGCAGCTGCTTGCCACAGAGGTCTGACAGGAACCTGTCAGTTTATATGCCACAGTAGAAGATCTAATGATTGAACAGTATATGAATTTTGAATGATTTTTGGTTAACTAGGTAAGTAAATGTTAAATATTCCAGATTCTATAACTCATTAAATATTAAAAATATCAAAAGCAGGTATTTAGGCAGACCGCAGTCAGATCTTCAAATATGATTGCCAATAATCACATTTTTCTATAAAAAGCGCTTTTAAGAAATTGTAGAGTTGTGAATTTGATTCCCTCTTGATCAAACATTTAATATTTCAACTATTTCTACTTTCTGTTGACAAACTATTAATGCATGAATTTATTATTCAGTCCTAAGACTTTTTGATCTCCCCTTCAAATCCAAAAGAATTATTCCATGTTTCCTTTGCTTTTTGCTGAAATACAAGTTTCAAAAAGGAAATAAACATACCACATTCTGCAGTCGACTCCTGTTGCCTGGAGAGTTGTCCTGTTGCCTGGTTTCCTTTAGAGTCCCCCTGTTGCCTGGAGGGATGCAGACAGTTTGTCATTTAAACGTTAATTGATGGTCGTTTGAACCCTCTGAGCGGGAGATGCACAAAGAGGGGAGGAAGAGTTCACCCGTTCAACCTACCTTCTCCAGGCCGACGGGCCGGTACGGTAGCGAAAGGGATTCGGCCGGTACGGCCGGAACGGTAGCGAAAGGGTTAAGCTATTTGGAATTTATATTGTTTCTTTTCAAAGCAATGAATATTTCCATACAAAATTACTGTATAGCAGAACTATTTATGTATTTCGTTGAATACGACAATAACAAACAATTACAAGATTTTAAAAGTTTATTTATACTCCACTGATAACAGTAGAAAATATTTTATGGATAAAACATAAAAGTTATGTGCAATAGAAGCATTTAAACCGCAAAAAATCGCATTTGTAAGATTCAGAAAATAGCTATTTTATGTTAAAAAAAGAAATTCTGAATCCACAAGAATAAAAAAATTGCCTAACAAAACTAAATAAAGCCAATAGTGTAGGAGCCAAAATGGTAGATTTTAAAAACACTTTGAACTTTGGTGGAGAAATCATGTATAACACACCTACATTGAAAGGTTTTCCAGTGTTTTTCACAATAGTAAAGATTCAACTCCTAAAATAGGTTAATAAGTTATGACACCCACTATTAAGACAATTATGAGTGTACTGAATTTTCATTTTGACTTCAAAGTCAACAGGTAGCTCTGGATTTACTATTTATTGATAAATTAATTCTACTGTTTTATTTGGAGAATTTTTCTGTTAACTGTTTCCTTCTCTGACAACAAAGTGCAGAAAGTGATGCAAATTAGCTTAAAATTATGATTTATAACATTTAGTTATAACTTTAAATTTTAACTGCTGGAAGTCACTTGTAACCTAGTTTGTATTACATCATTATTAAAAACCTTAAATTGCAGTTGTATTATTCATATTCACTGTTCTGATTGTAGCAATATGTTGTGTTTTGCAATATAATGTGTGTTGCAATATAATGTGTTGTTTTGATATGAAGCCCCAAGATCTCAGGGCTTCATCTATACCACATAAGTAACCTATAAGTATTGATTAGACATTTTTAAAACTTTGTACTGACTTTGTTTAAAATTTTCTAATATTTCAGGTAATGGATAAAGGTACAATCACATCTATCCAAGACATTTTTTGATAGATGAGGAACTTAACATCTTCTACAGACAAGGTGTGTCATCATCAAAACTTTGTTTTGTGATAAAGTCAAAAATTCAGAAAACTAATCAAACAGAAACATTAACAAAATTGTTATCTATAATGCTTCTCGTCTCTCTTTATTTACCTGAAATCTGAAATAAAAGATAATTTCTATGTATTGGCCATAAGCTGACAGTGCATTTTAGTTTACAGTGCAAAAAATAAAGCATCTTTTCAAGAAATTTATTTAAATAAAACGGTACCGAACAGTAAACCATAGATTTAAGTTTGAAATAAATATGTAAAATTTGTAACACACCTCTAAACTCGTAAAAGGAAAAAAAATCTCTGGTGTGATGACACTCCCGATTTTTAGAGGTAGCAGCATCCCTGAATTTTTGTTTATTTATAAATATATTGCTGTTGCTAATATAAGAAGTAAAAAAAAGAACTAAAAATAAAAATATGCAAAAAAAACCTAGCTAACAATAAAAAAAAACCCCAGATGGTGGCTCGAACCCACCAGCTCTGTGTCTGTATCCTCAGCTTCACATCTCTCTCCCATCTCATTCTTATTCTCCTCCCTCAACCAGAATTGACAATCAATACAAAATACACAATTATTACATTCTCTCAAAAAAAAAAATTCCATAATGATTGAAATACATCCTTCCTCAGCCACAAAGGAAAAATTCAAAATAATATATAAAAAACCTATATATAAAAAAAGCAACTAAAAATTATACTAAGCAAAAATAATAAAAAAAAAGTATTAAAAAAAGGAAAAAAGTATATCCACAGGGTGAAGGGAATATAATATCCATTTGAAAAAACAAAATAAAAAAAAGGCAACGTTCCAGACAGTGGCTCGAACCCAACATCTCAGTGCCTGACTCCTCAGTCTCTCATACCTCCCTTAATGTACGCCTAACCTACCCCTCAACCAAAGTAAAAATAAAATAACTACAAGCAATACTCTCGCTCGATTTAAAATCCATACAGAATTAAATAAATTCAGTATTCACCTTAAAAGGGAAAATTAGAACCCTATCAAAAGAATTAACGAAAAGAAGAAAAGCATTACACTCTCTTTTCCTCTTTTAACTAAAATTATTTAAACAATTTGAAAAATTGTCACCCTAACTAATGATCGCTGTCATTAACCTATGACAATTTACACCAGACACATTAAGTTAATCTAAAAAGAAATTCAAAATGATAAGACTCCAATCCAAAAAAAGGGGGCATTTAAACAAAAGCCTTAAATGCTACCCAAATTAAAAAAAAGAAAGATTATATTTCTCACCTTATGAAAATACTTTATTGTAATTTACTTTTTACACTGAACCTATTAAATCAGAAAGAAAGAGGAATTTAAACACTGAAACATTTAAGCAAAATAATAATATCCAATATTTCCACCTAAAATAAAAAAAGAAACTCCCTGATATTTTAATCACCTCTATTTAATAATATTTAAATTCATCATCCATTAAATAGAATACACACTAATATTCAATTACAACCAGCAAAATTTTTTAACTGAGAAAGCCTGCAGAAGGAATTCTTAAATAAGTGTAACGTAAAATCAATCAATCAATATAAGAAGTACATCTTCACATTTATCACTGAGTACAATCCTAAGAAAATAAGAAAAATCTGTTGAAGAATCGAGGTTTGTAACTCGAAATAAAACTGATTTCATAGCTGCGTATTTAGAACGCAAAGATACTTGTATCATTATATAATTAATTAAACTTTATAAAAATAACAAACTGACCAATGAAAGGTAATTCCTGGTATCTTTTTTGAAGGGCGATTCGTGCATCCAAAACGCTGAATAAATTAACATAACACAAATATCGTATAAAATCAATTTTTTATAGCGCAAGACACATTGTATTCCAACATCATCATCAGCATCATCATCCTCAAGCAGCCATGGCTACGGAGGTCAAACCAGACCGTGCAATTTAGTTCTCCAAGCAAGTCTATCCTGAGCTACATCTACTGCATCTGGCCACTGCACACCAATTCTAACAAGGTCCTGTTTGACATTGTCTGCCCATCGCATCCTAAGTCTCCCCTTCTTTCTGAGGCCTTTAGGCACACTGTTCATAACCCTATTCGCCAATCTATAATTATTCATACGGGCAACATGGCCAAACCAACGGAGTCTCTCTCTGCACAATATGCTGCTTAAAGGAGGTTGCAAACTCCTTTGCCTAATCTCATCATTAGTTACAAAGTTGAACCACCTAATGCCCAAGATACTGCGTAAGCATCTGGAATCAAAAGCATCTAGTTTCCTGTTATCTTGTTTACAAAGTGTCCAAGTTTCACTACCATAACTAACCCTAGAAAGAACCAAACTATTATACAGTCTAATTTTAGTCTTTAGGTGTATACGCCTATTTCTCCACACTCTCCATAGGTTCTTAAAAGTCCCGGCAGCAATCCCTATTCGTCTGTTAATCTCATGCCGCACATCACCATTATCTGTTACATAGCTCCCAAGATAATTAAACTGTGACACCTGCTCAAGACTGCAACCATTCAGATTAACTGAATCACAGCCTGCCTGACCAATTTTCATCACTTTAGTTTTCTCTCTGTTTATAGCCAAACCTACTCTATTACCAGTCTCATCAATAGCTCGAATGAAAGAGTTCATCTCATCAACATCATTTGCCAAAAGGGCTAAATCATCAGCATAATCTAAATCAGAAATTTTCGTATCTCCAGCCCATTTAAGGCCAAAATCTTTCCCTTGAAGTGAATTTCGCATAACATAATCAATAACCAAGCTAAAGAGAAAAGGAGACAAAATGCACCCTTGTCGAACACCAGAAGTAATGCTAAACCAATTGCTACAAGCCTTACCAACTCTCACACATGACTCGGTGTTATTATAGAGAGCTTTCATAATGTTAACTAACTTGTCTGGTATACCATATGATCTCACAATCAACCACAAATTATGACGATCAACAGAGTCGAAAGCCTTTTTGAAATCAACAAAGCTAGCAACCAAAGGTTTCTGAAACTCTAAACATTTCTCAAGAATCTGCCTGAGTGAAAATATCTGATCCACACATCCCCTACCACTTCTGAAACAAGTTCAATGTCTGCAGACGGACAGACAACAAAGTGAAATCATATCTTTTTATATAAAAAAAAAGCCCTAAAATTTCCTTTTCCTTTTTTAGATGTTTTACAAAGTGCTTCCAATCATGAACATTGAAATCTGCATGAAATATTACCCTCTCCTTTTTGGGAATCCATAAGTACAGTGCAATACTATTCAGCTATGCACACTAAATAATCCGAGAGACGACAAAAAATGGCGTGCAATTTTGAGATGGCCAACTTCTACCTACATAGGGTCTCTAGTTGGCCAAGTCGTGGCAGGCTTTTTCGGAGCTCGTTCATAGAGGCATTGCGATCGCTTCGTTTTAATATGGGTGGGTTGAAAGCGATGAGCGTAACCAATCTGTACTTTGTTTCTTCTGTTGGCGCGAAGTTAGATCTTTACTGAAGGGTATGTTAAATAAGTAAATCACTATTAAAGACAGCAAAAACAAATTCGGGTTCGTATTGAAACGGGTTGGTGGTACGGTCAAAGTACGTATGTAATGTCGACTGTTTATGCACTTCGTTTTATATACGTTAGCTTTGCTTACGAGTAACTTGTGTTAGAGCATGATAAATTTTGTACATAATTTTTATCTGGCTAATGATGAACAAGTAAAAGGTCTGAGGTGCAAAATGTGTCTTTCTTCTTCTTACCATTTTCCAAGCTGCCTGTATTCGTGTTTGTGTTTGGAGATTAATTCCTCAAGCTTTTCCACAGGCAGACATTATGCCATTGGCATTTTGGGTTAAAGCTTTATTGTACAGTAATACAATATAAGTTCAACCCATGAAACATCCAAATTTTAGTAACTTGGGTTTATGATAAGCAAGTGGTAAGACATCTTGTAACCAATGACTAAGATTTTTTTCTGAAGCCAAGTCAACCTAAATATTTGTAGCCTAAAGTAACTAAATCGTATATCGATCATAATTAAAATGCACATACAATATGGGATACCATTTATCTGTGTTTTCTCTAAAATATTTGGTATGAGTTCATGTATCTTTAACATTAATATACTGTTATATTTGTGCATGATGCTGATTGTGTAATTGAAGGGTTATTCCTTGAATATGGTAATTTTTAACCGATTACATTTTTGTTTTAAAATTCCTTAATTACAACGTATTAATCCTGCCAATCTTGAGTAAATAAATAAAAAAAAAATTCTTAAGCAGTTGCTTACCTTTTGATCAATAGCCAAATGCACTAACCACTCTGCCACAAGTCTGAATATATCACAACTGAGTCTGTACTACAAGTTCTGTAAAATAGGAATAAGAGAGAGAATCAAGAACAATGATTGTAAAAATATGTGGAAATAAGTTAAACCCTTTGGTTACTATAAATTCATATGTGTGGGTCTCCCTGAAAAAACGGGCAGGGGTAGCTCAGTCGGTAGCACGCCAGGCTCATAATCTGTAGTTCCCAGGTTCGAGTCCCAGCTGGGTCAGCGTTGAGTTTTATCTCCGCAAAATTCCTCGCCCTGCCCATGGTCAGTAGGGGACACCGATGGGCTTGGAAAGGCCGCCGTCCGTCGGATGGGACGTTAAGCCGTGGTTCCGTGTGTGGGAGAGACATACCCTGTGCACGTTAAAGAACACGCTGGATGGCCTTGACGGGAGGCTACCATCTGTCTCCCAACAGCTGTTCCAGTGGGTCCCCTCCCCCAACCTTCTCGAGCCTTCGGGGTCCATGTGATCTGGCCATTTAGCCCATGGTGTGCAAAAAAGTGCCGCTCAGAGGTAAAACAACCCAACCCTGAAAAAACAACAAAAACCATAGATATAACCTTACTGTTAACCTTTTTATTATGGCTGGTACAATATCTATATCACACATTTTGCTCATTATAAAGAAAATTTATGATATTATAGCAAATGTACCACAGTTTTTCTACCCCCATCAACTACAATTAATTGCTTTCATTGCACAGGAGGAAGACAAGTGGGTTGTCCTGTTATCACGTGACATCCCAACTCGTTAAAAGTTCTCCCTCCACCATTCTCTTATAATCAGATTATAGGAAAGTGTCAGTTACCCTACCTGGGTTTGGGAAGAGGGAACAAAGATGATTACCAATCACATGCAGAGCAGGAGTGTCTGGAGGTCTTTTGCAGAAGGGGGAGAAAAGGTGGCAGTATTTTTTTTAGAGCAAACTGAATTTTTAGGTGTTGATGTCTACAGGTTAAGCTTTCAATTCTTATTAAATGTTTTTTCCCATTTGAATCAATACTCCAAAATGTCAGATGTAATTCATTAGTTTGTGCTATGAAAAAAGACAACCTTTTGAGTTCCGCTGAAAGAAATAATATTGCTGCATATAAATTGATTGCAGAAGTAAATTGCAAAAGCTCTAAAAACAGGAAGTTGTAAAGTTAGAAGTCAAGTACTTTTTTGGGCGATCAAGTTTTTGTTTACAAACTCTACAACCATTTCTACTCAAGATTTTTTGAAAAAAAAAAATGTTTTGTCCTTAGTGGCACTCGAACCCATTTCTTAAAGCATGTCAGGTCAAGCCAAAACATATTGTTCCCTGAGACGATCAAAAATGGTGTTGTTTTGATAGGTATTCATTTTGCCCCAAAGTGCTTGTGTCCGGGTAAAATATAAAGAATTCTATTGCTTTTAAATCATATAATTTTAATAAATTACAATCAGGTACAGTGGTCTAGAGATTAGCATGTTTGGCTACTTTTTTTTTAAGATTTTCAAAGTATCATCTATACAATTATTTTATGTGAAAATATCCAACTAATCCGAAGCTTATCAGCAGGAATGTGATTTTAACAGATAGATGACAGAAGGAAAAATCAATAAAATGATAAACATTTCTGATTCTAAATACCACCCAACTGGTCTAAACAACCTGGATTCAGTTTCTTTAATTGTGTTGTCTTTCTGTTGAGGCCTTAACATCCTCACAGACCTTTTCTATGGCATATTATAGCTGTCTGCTTGATGGGTAATTTACTTAAATCTAGGGTGAGGTACTAATTATTTTAGTACTATGTATTAAAATAATTGGTTTCATATCTCTATTAAAAAATAAATTGCAAAAAAATTATTTTGGCACATAGAAAAAAATATTAAGGCATATAATAAGTAATCTACATTTTTAAAGCTATATTTGCAGTTTTGAAAGACTTCTTTCACCATTCACAACAATTGGCCACACTAGACAAAAAAATTTGAAGCTTCCTATTGAATTTGATGATTAACCAAGAAATATTTTCTCAGCTACTTCATTATTTTTGATAATAGTGATAAAACTGCAATGAAATTTTAATGTTATTTTATCTCTAAATCTGATGCCTCTCAAAAAAAATGACACCCTGAGCCAGTCACCTTGCAGGCTCTTTCAGACTGGCCTTTTGTCAGGTGTTCTAACCATTAAACTATTAGCAGCTAGTTAATTTTTCAGCTAATTGTGATTATAAATCTTTTTGATCTTTGATTTTTGCATTAATAATGCTATTAGCATGAGTGGCTATGTACTTTCACCATCATTCATTTATGGCAATGTCGAAAAATGTATGTTTCCTGATCATAGATGGCACCATGAGTGATAAAATTGGGAATATCTATAGTCATAATTTGCTTACAAAATGAACTAACCACTGATAGTTTAATCACCAGAATACCTGACATGTTTCCAGGAGATAAAAGTTTGATTCCCACTCTGGGTAAAACTAATTTTTTTGCAAAATATTTCTCAATTTCCGTGTTTAATAGGTAATTTGTACCTTTGATATTGATTCAACCATTTCCACTCTTATTTTTTAATGCATTGGTTGCATTAGACAGTGGAACTAATGATCTCAAGTGTTTTAAGAAAGTGATCTAAGCACATTTTATCAGCTACAATCAGTCTTGCATCTACTTCTATAGCTTTAGACTCAATTCAGTCTCTTTGTAAAAGAAATATTGACTTGAGCTAGAAATTGAAGTTAAAATGTTGGGCCCAGTACATCTTATAAGTGAAAAGGGTTAAGTTCTTTGTAGCTTATGAAACATTCTCAGCTGATGTTTGTATTTGACACAGCCAATAGTTCTCTTCCTCAACTACAGTAGTATTGTACTGTAGTACAGTATAAATGGTGTCATCCAACTACTAATGGTGTCATCCACCTACTTTTTTACTGGCTCAATTTAATTGATTGTTAAAAATATTGATCATTAACTAGTTGTTAAAAAAATAAAGTAACGAAATAAAAAACAGCTAACAATATAAACAATTGTAATGAACAAGTATGCATGTGTAAGAGAACTACTGTTGGCTACTTTTATTGACTCCTAAAAGGGTGATTCTCTTAAATGCTTTTCATATTGTTATATGTTAACAATAATGTTGAAATATTGCATTAAAGATGATTATATATGTTAATAAGACCATACCTGGTCTAGTGTCTGGTCTAGTCCGCCTGACTACAAACTAACTGGTTGTCCTTGGTTATGTGACCGCCTGACTACAAAGTCCTACTAGGACCTGGTCTAGTCCGCCTGACTACAAACTAACTGGCATGTCCTTGTTTATGTGATTGTATGAGAAACCAGGACATGCACAGTAGAGTTCTGGGTTATCTCTGTTTTTTGTGTAGTGGGAGTACTTTTTTTCCTTAAAAAATGCTAATAAATTGGGATGACACCATTGAGCATAGTGTGTAGGTAGTTTTGTGTAGTATTTCCTCTTAGATTGATATGAAGCAGTCTTAGGCTGGCAAAAAACAAGGAAGATAAGCAATTCTTCGTGATGCTGGTAAATAAAGGACTTGGTTAAATCCTTGGTTTGCACCAATGTAATATTTAAAATTGAATACTTATCAATAAAAAAAAGCAATTTTGAATTTCATTTTTCCCCTTTAATGTGATGTACTTAAAAATATTTTTCTTATTGTAGAGGTCTTTTAAATAACTTTCATAGAATCACTACAATACCTAACACTGATCCTGGAGCCCATGGACTTCCAAGCTTCTGTTTTTGAAATATATTCTACTTAAGGTTAATACAATGATACAATGTTTGAAGGAGGACCCTGAAACTGTGCTTAAAATTGTTCAGTTTAAGGTACTCTTGTTTTAATAAATGTTTTAAATTGTATATGTAGTACATTTTGTTTACTTATGTGAACCCTCTTCCCCCACTCGATCTCTCATTTTGCACAGATCTGTTGAATTTGTCAGTGGTGTTAATATTAGAATCTAGTAAGTGCTAAAGTTTTTCTAGTGAATAGACTTCCTTAGTGATACCTGCTGCACCCTGATTTCAGGATTAATGTGCCACAGATTCCTCAAAATCTGCATCTTCTTTTCCTGTGATACCAGTAGTAACAAATTAAATTGAAGTTTTTAATTCTCTATGACACTGTAAAATGTTTATAAGCACTTCAACACATGGACTATGCTATCAAGTATCAAAAGTTATTAAGGAGAAATTTACGTATCGTACCTCAGAGGATGGGTAGTAACGAGAACTTCTGGGATGCTTTCGGTGACAAATTTAATAATCGATGTTCTTGCCGGCAAGTGACATCTCAGTAGAGATTAAGAGAAGGATAACAGATGCCGATGGTCTACCTGCCTTGATGAAGGAAAAAGTTGGCAAAGAAATTACCATTTATACCTTTGATAGCATAGAGTGCTTAAAAACGTTTCAGTTCTACAACACGTATTTTGCACCCTTTGGGTGCTTCATAAACCTCTCCTTAATAACTTTTGATACTTGATAGCATAGTCCATGTGTTGAAGTGCTAAAAACATATTTAACAGTATCATAGAGAAGTAAAAATTTCAATTTAATTTTAATTACTGCACTGTGTACCCCTATTCTAATTTTTGCTAGTAGTAACAGATTAAGGGATAAAACAAATACATGGGGCTGAAGGATTGGGGGGGGGGGGGGGGCATAGTGTCTGATCAAGAGTAATGAAATATTTCTAATTATTTAAATCTTTTGTTCATGCTAGCACAGTTCAGTTATTTTAAATATGGTTTAAGTTTTGTATTGAACGATAATAATGATTTTTACAGGCAGTCCTTATGTTTGGAAACAATGTATTCCTAAAAACATATCAACCCTTACTGCCAGGCCTGAAAAACCGAATTATACCCTGTCGCCAGACTTTTTTTCAACTGTGTTCAGGCAAAAAAAGTGGACTCTAGTTTTATTTTTGTGAAATAACTACTGAAAGGAATTATGGCATTCTGATCATTTATGCAAAAAAAATAAAATAAATAAATAAATACCCCCTCAAGCAGCTGCTTGCCACAAAGGTCTGACAGGAGCCTGTCAGTTTATATGCCACAGTAAAACAAGGTATAATGCCAATTTTGTTCCAGTTGTCAAACTCTAAGAGTAAGGTAGCAATATTACAAACATTTATTTTGCTTTAAAACAAGATTATTTAAATAAAAACTGAAAAGTGACTAAAAAGGGATAAAGAGCTGTGAAGAAATTTAAAATATTTCAAAGCAAGTATAGTTTATTTTAACCTCTGAAATTTGAGATGGAACCCTTCCAGATTGATCTGCATTATACCTACAGAAAAGTCGAACTTTACGAAAACAGCAAAATTTTAGACTTAAAAATAACGAATTCTGAATGCTAGTTATAAAATTACTTCAATTTAATTAAAAATAGTACAAAAAATATTTAAAATTTTTTCGTAATAACATCCTAAATAGATGTCTTCTAAAGTAGCTACCATTTTAAGTCATGTATGCCTTATAATATGATTTAATTTTTGGTCAAGCTTCAAATAATTTTTCTTAATTGCAGTATATATTTGAGAAGCAATATAAATAATTTTAGAAGTAGTCAAAATTGATATCTCCATTCAGAATTTGAGAAAAGTCCAAATTCATCTGAATTTCTCTGAGTCAATGAAATATTGTAGGTTTAGAAAAAAAACTCACGATTTTCCCATTCAACTAATATCCATTATGATTAATATCCATATATTATAAAGTATTTGTCCAGCACTATTTTTTAAAACTATATTTCATCAGCAAAAGAAAATCAAAAGCACTTCGGTACTTTCTGAAATATCTGATCTGTGCAGCCTAACGTGCACACTAAGTTTGAAATCAAAGCCAGATGTTTGCCAATCAATATCGCACTCTTATGATGTTGCCGATTACATGATTAAAGTAATATTGATTTTTTTTTTTCCTCTTGTACTCCATTTATAAAAGATATCCAATAGTAAATGAAAAAAAAATTTTTTTTTTTCAATTTTAAAAAAGGAAGCTACTTCCCTATACAAAGGACGGAGATAATCTAGAAGTTATATTAGGCTTGTCCTTGTTTCTCATACAACATACAAACACTTACACTTACACACTGCTGGTCTTAGTCATCAGGTATGCTAGCCACTAGACCAGGTAGGGTCTATCCGATCTGTAATTTAGAACAATAAAATAGTTCTTAATTGCAAAATATACTAAAATGGTGCAAATAACATATATGGCTGCATGCAAATCACTGAAAACCTCCAATAAAAAACTTTTTTTGGGGATCTGACTTCATTTTATTAAGAACATATGATTAGATCTTTAGTTGACAAATTGATTAATGCTGGAGCTCTCGGCCAGGGTTGGGTTGTTTTACCTCTGAGCGGCACTTTTTTGCACACCATGGACTAAATGGCCAGGTCACATGGACCCTGAAGGCTCGGAGAAGGTTGGGGGAGGGGACCCACTGGAACAGCTGTTGGGAGACAGATGGTAGCCTCCTGTCAAGGCCATCTAATGTGTTCTTTAAACATCTCATCCGATGGGTGTTGGTTTTTCCAAGCCCATCGGTGTCCCCTACTGACCGTGGGCAGGGTGGGAAATTTTGCAGAGATAAATCTCAACACTGACACAGCTGGGACTCAACTTGGGAACTACAGATTACGAGTCTGGTGCGCTACTGACTGAGCCACCCCCCACCCCTCTCAGCCAGATTGTGGGGATTATTCTAAATATAGATCAGTAGCTACAGATTTCTTGTCATATGAGCTGTTCTTATAGTAGTTTGAGCAAGAGAAACGGCTTTTTATTTTCTGAGATATCAAGTTGAGGAATAAATTGAAAAACTTAGCATATTTTAGAAACTCCGAAATGTCTTTTTAATACATGTATAAATAAGTTAGTTCAAACTTTACCATAAAAAAATTAATATTTTAAAAAATTTATGATACTAAAGGCTTGGTTTCTAATATATGTAGACTTCGTAAACCTAATTTTATAGGTCATAGCAGTGTAAGAGTTAAAGTCAAGTTGGGTTGTTTTTCCTTTGAGCAGCACTTTTGGCACACAATGGGCTAAATGGTCAGTTCACAAGGACCCCAATGGTTCAGAGAAGAGGGCAGGGGACTCACTGGGCAGCTGTTGGGAGACCAACACTGGGCTGTTGGGAGACCAACACTGTTACCAACACTGGGCAAAACATCTAGCACCCATTCATTGTTGATTACTTTATCTGAGTCCAGTATCTCTGCATGACATGAAGTGACTTGCAAAATTGATCATCGGTTTGCCTTTGCCTGAAAGTTGTGGTGGCATTGTGATGGCATTTTAAAAGGTGCAAGGACCTTCTACTATGGCATATAAACTAACAGGCTCCTGTCGGACCTCTGTGGCAAGCAGCTGCTTGAGGGGGTATTTTATTTATTTTTTTATAGTGTTTTCAGCGATGTGTTCTACTTCAATTTGTGAGTGAAGGCAATTTGTGAATGTGGAAAGAAGGTGGCAATTTATAATGCCCAAAAGAATGAGTTGTTTGAAAGTTGAGGACTGCCTGTATCTTTAATTATACAGGGTGAATCTGAAAAAGTGGGCAAAACTTTACGGGGTTGTAGAATGCAGCTATACGAGCAATATTCGTCATAGAATGTATGGTCGGAACGCAAGCGGTGAGAAGTTAAAAGGTAGTTTTCCACTGTCACATTTAAAGAATGAACACAAGGAGAGGAGATATTCTGTGCCTCACTTGCATTCCCGTCCGCCTTTTCATGGTTAGTATAACCAGCATACCGGCATATCCGCCATTTCATGGTTAGTATAACCAGCCATCCTCTCGGCAATCCACGGTAGAAATGCCGTTGGGTGCGAGGACCGACCCTTTTATACCATTTCCAACGCCACCTAGCGGCTCGCCGTTTGCGTTCCGCCCATACTTTCTATGACGAATATTGCTCGTATAGCTGCGTTCTACCACCCCGTAAAGTTTTGCCCACTTTTTCAGATTCACCCTGTATATCTGTATTTGGGTATAGCAAAAAACTCTACCAGCATAAAATTCTCCAGACATCATGAATTTGTCATGGTAGCATATAACATGATTAGTGGTAATGTTCCAAAGTCATCAAATTCATGACTGCTAAGAATAGATTATTGGTTGCTGCATATTTTACATCCTTTAAAAAGGCGTAAATCTGTCTGCTCAGACTGTTGGGGAAGTTGCATTTCAAAAACACTGAAGATTGAAGAAGAAATTCCACAAGATGCACAGAAATTCACTCTGCTTTCAAGTGCGTATAGCTCTTTTTCAGATAATATTCCCAGCATCAGATGAAGGTTAACGTGAAAGCAAAGTTTTATGTTATCTGTACATACCACTAATTTTGTTTCTTATTGCATTATAAGATTTTAGAATGTAAGTTTGTGAGGAATTGTGAAAATATTTGAAATAAAAATTGTATTGAAATTGTAATATCAGAGCTGAATAGTTGACTCAACTTTTTATCTTATTATTGGCAGAAGTGTGTATGGAAAGTGTAGACTGGAAAAGTGGGAGGAAACTGAAGATCATGATATGTCCTTAGAATGGGTATGCTGCTATGAGAATTCACAGATAGCTGTCAAGCACTGGTGTAAAAATAGCATTTACATCAAAGCCATATAGAATTAAGAACTAGAAAAATTAAAAATTGATAAAATATTAATGTTTTATGTATCTTTATAAAAATAAGAAGTTTTAAATTTTTGTAGCATAACAATAATTCTTATTTTCTTTGTTATATTGTATGAAGAAGTAACAGGTTGCATCCAGCCATCAAGTAGTAAATTTAAATCTGTGGTTATTGAAAAGAAAATTGATAATATTCTGTATTTTGTTGTAAATCTATACTGGTGCTTAAACTTTCTGAGAGTATTTCAAAAACTTTTCGTAGGATCATGATGCTTGGTGAGACCTACTATAAAATCAAATTACTATAAAATAGTAATTTTTTTTGTTGTTAGCATGCATTCTGCCTGTTTGAGAAAGAGAGCAATGATGGGTTTGGAAAAGTTGCTGTATGTTGGATGGAACATGAAGCTATCGCTCTGTGGGTAGGATACTCGTGACCTGCACATTTTGTTGTACACATTGGATGGCCATGATGAGAAGCTTACCTGCTAACAGCTGTTACGCAAATCCCCCCATATCCAGTTCTGAGCCTTTGCAGTTCTTGTGACCTGGTCATTTAGCCCATTGTGTGCTGCTCAGAAATAAAACAATTTGACTAGTACAGTCATATTATGAACACAAATATTCTTTGCATGATTGTACTTAGTAAAATTAAGAATATAGTTGATGAGGTGTGGATTCAGAAGTGGTAAGGGATGTGTAGATTATATATTTTCACTTAGGCAGATTCTTGAGAAATGTTATTCAGAAACCTTTGGTTACTAGCTTTGTTAATTTCAAAAAAGTTTTTGCCTCTGTTGATTGTCCTAATTTGTGGTTTATTGTTAGATCATATAGAATACCTGACAAGTTGGTTAGCACAATTAAAGCTCTTTATAAAAGCATTGAGTCATGTGTGAGAGTTGGTAAAGCTTGTAGCATTTCTAGTAGAGTTCAACAAAGGTGCAATTTGTCTCTTTTTAGTTTGGTTATTGATTATGCTGTGGAATTCTTTGCAAGAGAAAGATTTTGAATGGTCTAGAGGTTTCAAAATTTCTGATTTAGATTGTGCAAATGATGTTGATGAGGCGATTCTTTCATTAGGGCTGTTGATGAGACTGGCAATAAAGTAGTTTTGGTGATAAACAGAGAGAAAATTAAAGTGATGAAAATTGGTCAAGCCGATGATACCTCAGTTGCGTTGAACGGTTGCACTCTTGATCAATTTATCTTGGGAGCTGTTTAATAGATACTGGTGATGGGTGGCATGTGATAAAGGGAAGAACAGGGAGTGCTCATCATCATCCTCAAGCAGCCATGGGCTACGGAGGTCCAACCAGGCCGTGCAGGTTAATTCTCCAAGCATATCTGTCCTGAGCTACATCTGCTGCATCCGGTCACTGCACACCAATTCTAACAAGGTCCTGTTTGACATTGTCTGCCCACCGCATCCTAGGTCTCCCCTCCTTCTGAGGTCTCTAGGCACACTGTTCTTAACCTTATTCACCAATCTATAATTATCCATACAGGCAACATGGCCAAACCAGTGGAGTCTCTCTCTGCACAATATGCCGCTTAAAGGAGGTTGCAGACTCCTTTGCCTAACCTCATCATTAGTTACAAAGTTAAACCACCTAATACCCAAGATACTGCGTAAGCATCTAGAATCAAAAGCATCTAGTTTCCTGTTATCTTGTTTACATAGCGTCCAAGTTTCACTACCATAACTAACCCTAGAAAAACCAAACTATTATACAGTCTAATTTTAGTCTTTAGGTGTATACGCCTATTTCTCCACAATCTCCATAGATTCTTAAAAGTCCGGGCAGCAATACCTATTCGTCTGTTAATCTCTGTTAATCTCACCAGTATCTGTTACATAGCTCCCAAGGTAATTAAACTGTGACACCTGCTCAAGACTGCAACCATTCAGATTAACTGAATCACAACCTGCCTGACCAATTTTCATCACTTTAGTTTTCTCTCTGTTTATAACCAAACCTACTCTACTACCAGTCTCATCAACAGCTCGAATGAAAGAGTTCATCTCATCAACATCATGTGCCAAAAGGGCTAAATCATCAGCATAATCTAAATCAGAAATTTTCGTATTTCCAGCCCAATTAAGGCCAAAATCTTTCCCTTTGAAGTGAATTTCGCATAACATAATCAACAACCAAACTAAAGAGAAAAGGTGACAAGATGCACCCTTGTCGAACACCAGAAGTAATGCTAAACCAATTGCTACAAGACTTACCAACTCTCACACATGACTCGGTGTTATTATAGAAAGCTTTCATTATGTTAACTAACTTGTCTGGTATACCATATGATCTCACAATCAACCACAAATTATGACGATCAACAGAGTCGAAAGCCTTTTTGAAATCAACAAAGCTAGCAACCAAAGGTTTCTGAAACTCTAAACATTTTTCAAGAATCTGCCTAAGTGAAAATATCTGATCTACACATCCCCTACCACTTCTGAATCCACATTGCTCATCACGCAATTGCCTGTCAACCAGATTCTTAATTCTATTAAGCACAATCATGGAAAGAACTTTATCTGGAACAGAGAGTGGGCTGATACCCCTATAGTTTTCACAAGAACTGCGATCACCTTTTTTGAAAATAGGGATAATATAGCTCTGGTAAAATCTTTAGGAACCATGCCTTTATCATTAAAGTTATTCAAAATTTCAGTGCTGCTAGGACTTTTAAGAATCTTTGGAGAGAGTGGAAAAATATGCATATATACCTAAAGATTAAAGTTAGGCTGTATAATAGTTTGGTTCGTTCTAAGGTTAGTTATGGTAGTGCAACTTTGACCTTTATAAACAAGATAGCAGGAAACTTGATGCCTTTGATTCTAGATGCTTATGCAATATCTAGATCAATGGCAAATTATCTTGGGAGCTGTTAAACAGTTCCCAAGATAATTTGATCAAGAGTGCAACCGTAAAAAGCAACTGAGACACCATCTGCTTGACCAATTTTCATCACTAATTTTCTCTCTATCACCAAACCTACTTTATTGTCAGTCTCATCAGCAGCCCTAATGAAAGAATCGCCTCATCAACATCATTAGCCAACAAGCCAAATCATTAGGTAGTTCAACTTTTTCAGTAATGATGAGGTTAGGCAAAGGAGTAAAAACCTCCTTTGAGCAACTTATTGTGCAAAGAATGGTGCATTGCTATAGCCATGCTATAGCTCAGGACAGACATGTTTGGAGAACAAAATTGCACGATCTGGTTGGACCTCCTAGCCTATGGCTAAATGAGAATTTTGTATGTATGTAACCTCCACCCTACACTTGGTGAGAAAGAGGACATCAACGGATTTGAAAAGGCCACAGTCTGTCAAATGGGATGTAAAACCATTGCCCCATGTGTAAGAGAGCCATCACTTATGCATGTTAAAGAACACGTTGGATGGTCTTTATGAGAGACTTCCATCTGTCTCGTAACAGTTGTCCAGTCGGGCTCCCTTCCACAATCTGAGGTCCTTGTAACCTGACCATTTAGCTCATTGTGTTTCAACATAACAAAACTTTTCTACATACAGCATTTTAAAAAACATCTTAACTATGATGTAGAATTCTTTCCTGTCACATGAGATCCTGTATTTATCTCCTATTCAAGATATCTAGGGATCTGATGGAACCGCAGCTGGCCATGCAGCAATGTCCTACCCAAACTGTATCAATACTGTGGGACCATCTTTTAGAAGCATGGCAGGCTATACCTCAGGATAACCATTCATTTGTTCTGAAATTTAATCATCTCATGTCTTACACTTTTGAGTGTGCTATATGTCATGTATACATCCGTTCTTTCAGATTAAGGTAATTTTTTTTGAACAGAGTGTATACTCTTTATTTACCTGACGAATAAAGTTTTAATTACAAATGCTACATTGCTATCCTCACTGACTGTTAGACCATTGCATATATCTGAAGCAGATTTCTGAATGGGTGTAATATGCCTTGCCTGGAGCCCTCACAGTCTAGGCACACTTTCTGAAATGTAGCATTAGAAATAAAACAATCCATTATAAACAAATTTACTGCTTTAAGTTATGTTTAATTTTTTTTTTCATTTTTTAAATTAACTTTTTTTTTTATATTACCTGATAATTTTAGCTAATATTAATGAAATATATATATGGTGTCACTATAAAAGTCCCAAAATTTGTTTTACTCTCAGGGCCAATGTGTAAATGCACTTCTGGCCTATATTGGTATTGTTTATCTGAAAATCCTTTACTATTAGATAGGTATGATGTCAATGAATCATTGTCATAGATGGCTGTGAAGTTAGAAAATAAAAAAAAAAATTCTTGAAAATACTATGAGGTTATAAAGTTGTAAATATTTGCAATTATTTTAATTGGTATTAAAATGTTTTTGTCTATTTCTTGTCAGTGGGAAACTAACATTGAAGCTCTATAACTTCAAAATTTTTTTGAAAAATATCGCAGGATGTAGTAGTCTACCTGTCATAAGATTCAGTTGATTAGCACCCTTATTCTTCACTGGACTGGATGTGCTTGTACATTTAGTTGTTAGGATACTGGCATTTTAAATCTATTTTAAGATCAATTCCAACTGATGCGTGGAATCATCAAGCCTTTATTCTCCAATTTCTTCTAGCATGAATATGTCGTAATAAAGAATATATTGTAGATTTCTGAAATACAGAATGTAATATAATCTTTTAAGATTTATACCATTCCAGAGAAGTGATCTTGAGTGCACCTCTCAGATCAGCAATTCTGTATTTTTCAAAGTATAGCTATTCAGTGTAAAAATGTCCACAATTGCCACTCTAAAACAAATCTGTCTGATCTGCAAAGTTTTTCCAGTCCGATTCTCAAGGGGCAATCTGTTCAGTGTCATTAAAAATAGTGTAGCAGAGTCTTCGATTTCTTAGAAAAATGTGTTATTCAAAACATCTGAGGGAGAATAAGGTGAAGCTTACTACTCACCAGTCTGTACCCTAAGTATAACAGCTTTATGTTAGCTCATTAGAAAAATAAACTTCCTAATTTGTTTGTCTGTAGACATTTATTAATGTTATTAATTAAATTAAATCCAACGCAAAAATATTAAGTTACCACAATTTGCATTTTCAGAATCTCCCAACATTTTTAATTCCTCTGTTTAAGATTGTTAAAGTTTGAAAATGGCAAAAAAAATTTAAATGAATATTGTAAAGTCTGTTCATGTGACAATATATTGTAAATTTTTAAATTGTGATTTGGGTGGTAGTGTGTGGTGGTCAAGAGATTTGCTTTGACAGCAGCCATTTACTCCAGGGGGACTTGTGAAACACAACTTATTTGTTTTAAGTGATGAATGAAAAATTCTTTCTGGGTGGATACATAGTAATAAATTATTAATGAGTTTCTTGCTAATAATGCTGTTAATGTCTTCTTAACTACACACACCAGCCACTGAATTAAAAACCTGTATTCAATACTGAGTTGGACCTCCTTTAGCCTGAATTACAGCACATATGCAGTTTGACATAGATTCCACAAGGTGTTAGAGTGCTCTACATCTCCAGCATACTAGGCATTCACCAGACAGTCCTTTAACTGGCTCAGATTTGATGGAAGACTTTTCTCCCTGATCTGTTTTTCTAACATGTCCCATGCATTCTCAATGAGGTTCAGATCGAGGCTTTGTGGTGGCTAGGGAAGATGGTAGGAGTTGCTGTCATGCTCGCTTGAACCACTGCTGAACAAATCTTGCACAGTGGACAGTAGCATTGTTGTCCATGAAACAGCTGTCACTTGCTGGATAAAAAGTCAACATTGCAGAATGAACTTGATTGGCAGCAATGTTCAGATAATCCTTGGAGGACACCCAACCTTCCAGCAATGTCAGGGGACCCTTTCTCTACCAACAGAAAGTGCTCCACACCATGACACTGCCTCCGGAACCTTGAGTTGTGTTTACAAGACAAACTGGGTCCATCACTTCATGGGGCTCCCCCCAAACTCTCTGCCATCGGTACAGAACAAGATATGTGGTCCGACAAGTCGCAGTACGACTTTTTTCCAGTCGTCCAGTGTCTAGTCATGGTGTTCCCGACGCCACTGTAGATAAACTTCCTAGTTCTTTGCAGAAATCGGTGGTTTCCACATAGGTATATGACTGCTAATACCGATCCTCTTCAATTCCCTGTGCATAGTTCGCTGAGATATGGGTCAGGAACAGCCTTCATTGAATGCTTCGGTCAATTGCTGCACACAAAATCCTGTTTCTCCTTACAAGCCTTCTCAGACGATGGCGATCTCGTTCCTGACAGATTGTTGCCGCGCCACACTTACGCAATGTGGGTTATTTTATCACTGATTAAAAACTGGAGATATCTCGCCTTTTGAGAAACCAGTCAGCTCTGCTGTTTTTTTTTTAAATCGTTGCTCCAACCAGACGGGCACCCACAATAAGCCCTTTATCGAACTCTGAAAGATCCTTTGTTTTTCCCATTGTGATCAACACTGCTGGCAATTATTGACGAGCAGCAGTCTTAAATAGTTACTTAGATCATGTGATCTAGGTGATGTATGTGACCACATATTTTGCATATACACTGTTCAAGTGACATTAAAAATCAATCCATGGAAATGCACAGTATTCTCTGTTAAAATAGACATCAAACATTAATAGATTCTGAAAAAAAAAAATTGGTCTGTAAATGGTAGCTAGGTAGTCACTGGAAGGAGAGCTATGCACCAATCCCCTGTGATGATGCATAGAACCGGCCAGGCCTAGCACCTAATGTCCGACCCCGCCTCGTGGTGCGGACCGTTAGTAACTTTCAAAAGAGATACTCTCTTGTGGAAGTGAACGGAAGGGGAGGGCTGCCAGATTAGTGTGGCCTACTGATCTGGACAACTATGGCTACTTTTTTTTCTACCCTGCTGAAGAGTGGTCAACCACATAGGGTCCTGGTGCTGACCATATAAACCTACTGGACTGGACAGATATATGGCTCTGAGCTTGATTATGGATCCTGATTTTGCTGCACTGGTGGGCTTCTGTGGAGGGAAAATCTTCCGCTGTGTTTTCTGTTTGTTTGTGGGTTGACAGCCCCAAGTGAATAGATTCACATGATATGTTTATCAGCTGGTGGATAATCCTGAGCAGAAGTCATCGCAGGCACCTGAACTCTTTGCATCTATTGGCATCGTCAAATTCTACATTGGAGGAAGTCTTCCAGTGTAGATGGCTTCAGCCTTTAGTAGTGGGGGAACGGGTCTTTGCCCCATGTCTGCGATTAGGGGGCTGTTTGATATTGTCAGCATTCCCTCTCTCAATAAACATAGTTTCTTTAAACATCCCACTAACCATTTTCTCTCCATAGGTAGTTGGAATGTGAGGACTCTGCACAGAGCTTTTTCTCTTGATGTCCTCACACAAGAATTCCACAGTTATAATTTAGATATTCTCGGCTTGCAAGAGACCAGATGGACAGATAAAGGTCAGATTCTTAAAAATAATCTTAAATTTCTCTTTTCAGGGAGGGACGACAATAAGCATCACCAAGGCGTGGGTCTGCTTCTCAGCAGACACGCTAGCGATGCTCTTCTAGGATACGCGTGCATTAATGAAAGGTTTCTTACAGCAAAATTTCAGACAAGCATTAAAGACTTGAATGTTATCTGCTGTTATGCCCCCACTGAGGATGAGAAGGATAGGTTTTATGAACAACTTCAGGATATTTTGAATTCTGTCAAGAAAGGAGATATTACCCTTGTTCTTGGTGACTTCAATGCCAAAGTTGGTACTGACCTTTGGGGAGGAGTAATAGGTCCTTTTGGTATTGGTAGCTGCAATGGCAATGGGCAACGTCTCCTACAGGTAAGTAAACTCAATGGATTCAGAATAACTAACACTTATTATTACAAACACCGCGACATAAGTACACATGGGGTTCACCTGATGGGCTGCATAAGAATATGATTGATTACATATTAATTAACAGCAAATGGGCTAGTTCTGTTAGGAATACCAGGGCATATAGGGGAGCTGAAATTGGATCTGACCATTACTCTTGATTGCAACTTAAACTTAAAAAGTGTTGTGCTAGGGTTAAAAAGTTTACTTTTAATACTGAAGCTCTGAAAGATCCAGTTATAGCCAAAGCTTACCATGATAGGTTACTTAGTCATTATGACAATCATGGTTTGCTTACTACTGAGGTTGAGGAAGAATGGGATAATTTTAAACAGGCTTTTTTGGACACTAACAGTACTCTTTTAGGAAAAAAGGAGCAGAAGAGGCAAAATTATCTGAGTGATAAGGCACTTGAGCTTATTTCGGAAAGAAAGAACTGCAGGAATGCCCTTAATCAATACCCTACTAGTCCTAATAGAAAGCATTACAGAGACCTTGATAAACTTGTAAAGGATCAGTTAGCTGCTGATAAGAATCTTTGGCTTGATGGTTTGGCTGACAAAGCCGAGGAAGCAGTTAAGACAGCAGAGAGCTGTACCAGATAGTTAATGTTTTGTGTGATAGAAAACGGACAGGCATACAAGGATTGGAGGATAAACAAGGTAAGGTTATAGAAGGGGAGGATTCTGTCATGGCTAGGTGGGCTGAGCATTTCAGTGATGTTCTAAACAATGTAGTTAGTTTTACTCCCATTGTTTGCAATGATGATAGATGCATTGGTGGCTTTAATGTTGGCCCTATAACACAATCTGAAGTTATTTTGACTGTTTCTAAACTTAAACTTCATAAAACCCCAGGGATAGATGAAATTACTACGGAAATACTTAGAGCTGGGAATGTTTCGGTTACCACTTGGATGACTGAAATTCTGAATATCTTTTACGATAAAGGCATGATTCCTAAGGATTTTACCAGAGCTATTGTTATCCCTATTTTCAAAAAAGGTGATCGCAGTTCTTGTGATAATTATAGGGGTATCAGCCTACTCTCTGTTCCAGGTAAAGTTCTTTCCATGATTGTGCTTAATAATAGAATTAAGAATCTGGTTGACAGTCAATTGCGTGATGAGCAATGTGGATTCAGAAGTGGTAGGGGATGTGTGGATCAGATATTTTCACTTAGGCAGATTCTTGAGAAATGTTTAGAGTTTCAGAAACCTTTGGTTGCTAGCTTTGTTGATTTCAAAAAGGCTTTCGACTCTGTTGATCGTCATAATTTGTGGTTGATTGTGAAATCATATGGTATACCAGACAAGTTAGTTAAAATAATGAAAGCTCTCTATAATAACACTGAGTCGTGTGTGAGAGTTGGTAAGGCTTGTAGCAATTGGTTTAGCATTACTTCTGGTGTCGACAAGGGTGCATTTTGTCTCCTTTTCTCTTTAGCTTGGTTATTGATTATGTTATGCGAAATTCACTTCAAGAGAAAGATTTTGGCCTTAAATGGGCTGGAGATACGAAAATTTCTGATTTAGATTATGCTGATAATTTAGCCCTTTTGGCAAATGATGTTGATGAGATGAACTCTTTCATTCGAGCTGTTGATGAGACTGGTAGTAGAGTAGGTTTGGTTATAAACAGAGAGAAAACTAAAGTGATGAAAATTGGTCAGGCAGGCTGTGATTCAGTTAATCTGAATGGTTGCAGTCTTGAGCAGGTGTCACAGGTTAATTATCTTGGGAGCTATGTAACAGATAATGGTGATGTGCGGCATGAGATTAACAGACGAATAGGGATTGCTGCCTGGACTTTTAAGAACCTATGGTGAGTGTGGAGAAATAGGCGTATACACCTAAAGACTAAAATTAGACTGTATAATAGTTTGGTTCTTTCTAGGGTTAGTTATGGTAGTGAAACTTGGACACTTTGTAAACGAGATAACAGGAAACTAGATGCTTTTGATTCCAGATGCTTACGCAGTATCTTGGGCATTAGGTGGTTCAACTTTGGTAACTAATGATGAGATTACGCAAAGGAGTTTGCAACCTCCTTTAAGCAGCATATTGTGCAGAGAGAGACTCCGTTGGTTTGGCCATGTTGCCCGTATGAATAATTATAGATTGGCGAATAGGGTTATGAACAGTGTGCCTAAAGGCCTTAGAAAGAAGGGGAGACCTAGGATGCGGTGGGCAGACAATGTCAAACAGGACCTTGTTAGAATTGGTGTGCAGTGGCCAGATGTAGCTCAGGATAGACCTGCTTGGAGAACTAAATTGCACGGTCTGGTTGGACCTCCGTAGCCCATGGCTGCTTGAAGAGGAGGATGATGATGAAAAAAATTAATCACTGACACGGCAGGAATCGAAACTGCATCACTCCAGATTCATGCCGGAGCATGATAGCGCACTCTGGCATGAATCTGGAGAAATGCAGGTTCGATTCCCACTGTGTCGCCGATGAATTTTTTTCCCAATCTATTAATTCAAGTGATGCTTATGTACATATGCATAATGGTTTCTAATTCAGTGGCCAATGTGTGTATCAAAAATTACATGTTTCTGTGGATAGCTAGGCTCCCATTCCCACTCAATAAATGGTATTATGAGCACCTCTGAGCAACGTTTATATATAGTTGCCAGTTAACTGCAGTTTAACTGTTGGATAGCTAAGTAGGAAGAGCAGCTAAAGGGTTGGATTCCCATCCCAAATTTTTTCTGAACCATTGGAGTCCCTGTTGACTTTGCAATTTAACCTATTGAGTACACAATAGTACCTCTTAGAGGTAAAACAGCCCAACAACTCTACCTCCAGAGTGGCAGAAAAAATGTATATATTCACTTTAAAAGATAAATAAAAAATAAAATATTTCCATTTGCATTTTCTGAATCTTTCATTAGTTTTAATTGTTAGGGAGCACAGAAGCTTGAAAATGTAAAAAATGTTTTGTTTTAAAATAAACTGATTCACCAGAAGTAATTTAACTTTTTAGTTCTGTGGTTGTTATAAATTTATCTTTTTTCCCCAAAAAATCACAAGTTTATTTAATGTCATTGTTTATTGTCATTGTTATATCACTTGATTTAGAACTTTAATAATAATGGTGTTTATTTTTTAGAGTTTTTGTGTAAGCTCACATTCTTCCCCTTCCCCAACACAACCTTTTTTTAGTTTGGCTAACCTGAGTACATGTTGAAAGATAAGTATTTTTCTAATTTATTCTTATTTAGTTAATTACTTTACTTTTCAAAATATTCTATGCTTCTGTAAATAATTATATAAATTTACACTTCAAGCAATAGGTAGTCACAGGAGCTTGTCAGTATAATATACCCCTAGAGCAGTAATTCTTGAACTTTCTTTTACTCACAGCACACTAAAAATTTAAATTGGCAATATTATGGGAGACTCATGCATATGCAGTTTGCCTTCGGTAATACACATTTCTGTGGAGTTGTTTTTTCACGCAGAGCTATTCTGTTCAAGTTCTGACTTGTATTGAGCACTTATGCCTCGTGTTATGAGCATTTTTGTGTAGTGGCAGAAAGTAGCAACAATAGTGCATCTGAGGTGGGTTTTTTCACACTAACAAACATAACCAGGAATGAGAGGTCACTACAAAGGTTTGAAGTTGCAAAGCATATTTTATCTTTTAGTTTATGTAGCAGATATTCTGAACAGGAAAATATGAACCCCTTAAACAAAGTATTAATTTAAGAATAACTGAAAAAACTTTAGTTTTGCCATGAGTGGGACTCCCTGTTACATGCCAGGTATGTACTGGGAGATATGTGGGTTCAAGTCCTACTCATGGCAAAACTAAAGTTTTTTCAGCAAACTATTCATATGTCTTATGTTTACAGGATATCTTTTGTGAATACTATTAAAATATAAAATTTTTTATAGTGTAATAAATATTTAAGTAAGACTAAAGAATAAAAACAGTGTGGGAAAAGTTATTCTTTTTATTTTACAAGAGTATCATACATTTTAAAGAAATAAAATAATTTAAATAACTGGAATCTATAATGATGCAAAAACAAAATAAGCTTTCCTGTGTGACTGAAGAGCAGGTGTTTATACACCTGGGAAAAAATAATATAGAATACATTACAGCATTGTTTAAAAAGCATATTTTGATTTTAAATGTGAGTAAATTTTTTGAAAAATAAAAGTTTCAGCCTTTTTGTATTTTTTTAGGTGTACAATTTACATTAAACACTAGAGAAAGAGAAGTACAAGTAATTCTTAAAAGTTTATTCCACATTTATTTACATTCTCTCTGAATACTAAGCACTGCCTTATGCCGATCTTGGAAGGAATAGCTTTTTTTTTCCATTTTTGAAATATTCCTAATTTCCTTTCCAGACTAGGTCACAGAATGGTGCAAATAATGACGTGCAGTCAGAGAAGTTCCACAGATACCACTGACAGGAGTATCAGCTAGATGTATATGGCACTTCATGTCACTAAGCTCTATCAGTCACATGTCTGTTATTCCAAACATCATTTTTGTAGTAACAGCACTGGGGTTATCTAAAAATGGCTTGACAGTAGGAAGACTCTCATTAAAGTTTTAAAAGAATTTCCTTATTTTCATATGACCATTATGCAAACAAAGAGGTAGTCTTTAAAATGACAACACTAATATACATAAAACTTAAGATATTAACAACAAATAAATGCCCTTTTTAAACATTCACTGAAATAATAAGTAACTAGTATTTTTGAGTTGAACACATTTTCTTATAGAAGATAATATTTACCAAGATTATATTGAGAGAAACTGACAGTTTTGCTCATTTATAAAATTTGCCATGATTTGAACACTAGATTTGCTGAAAAATAGTAATTTTTCCACTTAAGTTGCACAGTTAACCTTGCTCTTATTCTATTAGTTGCTGATGTTCATTGAGGTGAATAATGTGGTATAGACAAGTAATTCACCAATGTTTATCAGAATGTCTCAAAAACTTTGGATAATTTTTTTTCTAAAATTTTTATTCTTTTTGTTCCTTTTGAAATGCCCCATCAAACAACAATCTCAAAACTGATCTGTGATAGACATGTTTACAAATATATTACATTGTTTTTGTGTGCAAATAAAGTCAGCTTTGGAAATATCTCCATCTTTAAAAGGGAACAAATATACAATTATTTTACCTAATCATAGGAAAATATTCCTGTGTGAGCAATAAACATTGGAATTTTTGAAAATTTGCAATGGATATTTTTATATGGTAGGAAGAAATAGTGGAACCTTGCTCAGAATTTTTTTTCCATGCTTTAACAAGTTTTTTTTAACTGTAGAATCCATATTTGAGTGTGTGCAAATAAATATCTTTAAAACATCGCATTTATAGCAAAAAAATTACTGCAAGAAATTTAACTGTTTCAGGATCCAGCCTGAAAAACAATGAATCCACAGGCCCAGCTGTTTCGTTTCACTCTCTTCAGTCTTGAAAAAATTAACTCTAGAAGTTTCTTGCCAAATAAGTAAGGAACAGAAAGAGGTCCTGTTATACCAAATTAAACAGCATTTCTGAAATTTATGAAAATGAAATTACAATCGCATTTTATTAAGATTTTGTCAGAGTGTTATAATTGTAAAAAAATTGGCAAGACAATTATGGCTTTATTCTGAAAATCCTAGTGAACAAAAAATGTAGATTCCAATAGAAAAACGTTTCATTTTGAATAATACGTTAAAGAATTTTTATATTGAACAGGAATGCTATTTTTTTTGTATTTTTTTTCATTATGGCATGACTTAACTCATATGCATATTGTATATGGCAACCCCATACAATTCACATCATATGATATTTTTTTTCTGTATCCTGGTCTTGGAACATTTTCTGGATGGATGTTTCTGCATGTGGTTGTTTAAAATGGCCATATTTAGTATATGGAAAAATAAGTTTTACCATAAATTTTAAACATCAGCATTTTATTTGGTGGTGCTGAAGAGCTTATCTCCCATTTGGGCTTTGTAATTTTCTTTCTGAACAAGGTCTGTTAGGGATAGAGCAAAAAAACTCCATATGGTTTTTCATGAAACCTATTTATTTATTCTTGCAGTAGGATGATCACAGCTAGTTTTATACACTTCATGCAAGTCTAGAACACATTGATTAGTTTGCTCTACAATTTCTTGAAAAGCTTCATCACACGTGAAAAGTTTTAAAAATCCAAAGCTGTTTAAGCATTTTCATTTATTTTCCCAGTGCTTTCTAAAAGCATGCCTTTTCGTTAGAAAAGAGCTTTCTTCGAGCTTATCCCAATGGGCAGAAAGTTGCCCAATTTTGGTAGTGGAATGTTCTTTCTCTGAATCACAATCTTCCGCTGAATCATACAAATCCAATCAATCTTCGCCCCCATCTGAATAAAAAAATATCGTTTACTTTCAGCATTGGGAAAGCCTTCAGACTCATCCAAATCCCCAAAAGTTGCAAAAAAAAATACTGATTATCTGGTTAAAGTTTACACAGAATTTCATTGATAACTTTCGATGATGTGATGTGGATATTTCCGTTTGTTAAAATAGTTACATATAATAGAAGAGAGTTCAGTAATATTTGCATATTACTGAAATATATATTACAAAAAAAAACATTTTGATGTTAAAACTTCAATTAATAACCACATGCATCATCTTTGCCATGGTAATCCTAACCACATGCGTCATCTTTGCCATGGCAACTTTTGGAAGTTTGATTTAAAAATTAATATTCTACATCATAATATATATTTTAAGTGATAAAACCTTTATTGTGCTCTCAGAATGATACTACAAATTCTTTATGCCACTACTTAGGAATTGGCTAAATTTTAAAGGCAAATATTTAACACCTATAAAATGTAAATTTTTCTAGTATATATAGATTCACAGTGCAGTAATTAAAATCTTTAATTATATAACCATTTAACAGTGTCACAAAGAATTAAAGATTTTAATTTAGGGTTAATGCATAATGGCTAAAATGAGATTTTGTAAAACCAATTTAGTAGTATTGATTAAACAGTAATATATTGTTTCAGCTGTTGCTGAGCTTTGTCAATGGGTTGAGAATTGTATTATTAGTTATGGAGAAATGTTTATGGCCCTGGTATGCTGTAGCTTTGATGCTAAAAACAGATTATCCCATCATATTTGATGAATTTCAAATAATTTTATTGTGCTGTATATAAGTTTTTGAAAGTTATTATCTTGCTTATTTTTGAAGATAGAGGCATAGTTGTTTAACTTCATTTCTGAATGGAAACATTGCTCGCAGTGGCAAAACAGATGTGAAAATCCAAGATGATATGTCACAGATTAGTTTCAAGATAATTATCAGGTGAGAAATTCTGCAAGGAACAAAATTGTTGTAGGTCATGTTTTCTCTAGTAATCTTTTTGTTACCAGTTTTGACATATCCAGCTTGAACAACCTGAGTGGGTCATTCTGTATGTATATATGTAGGCAACAGACTAACATTTGATATACACAGTGTTTCAAAACTCTGCAGACCTGCATCTGAGAAGAGCACGAGCTGAAAAAATCAGGCGTGGTGCAGTCTGATTTTCCAGCTTGTGCTCTTCTCAGATGAGGCTTCTATCACACGTGAGTGTGTGTTTAATGTGCACAATTCTCACGTTTTGGCGCACAAAAATCCACACACCACAATGGCACATGGTCATCAACAACGGTTCGCTGTATGTTTGGGCTGGTATCATCCATGACATTTTGATTGGGCCATACCTGCAACCTCCGTGACTCAACAGGCAGATTTATTGGGTATTACTTGAAGAAATGTTGCCGTGGCTATTTGCAGACGAATGTGGTTTCAACACTAAGAGGTGCCAGCACACTTTAGCAATGAAGTGTGGGATTATCGGAACACCACTTTATGGGGCCAGTGGGCAGAGTGGACCCATTGCCTGGCCACCAAGATCTCCCAGTTTAACGTATCGATTTCTTCCTCTGGGGACACATGAAGAACCTCACGTATAAAAGACACCCATTGACTCGGATGAAGACCTTGTTGCAAGAATTGCTGTTGCCGCTACAACTGTTCGCAAAATTTTGGGAATCTTTCAACATGTGCGGCAATCAATGCTTCGCTGCTGTCATGCATGCAATGCTGTTGCTGGTCACAACTTTGAGCATCTTCTTTAAATGAACATGTTCACATTTGTTTCAATTCATTTATGTACCAGCTCCACCGATATTTCTGTCAGCACTCTCTAGCACCGAAGGGTTACATCAGCGGACGAAAAAGGTTTGTCTTGGTTTTTCCTATCTCCCATTGAAATTTGTACAGAGAGTTTTGAAACATCCTGTATATATATTTATGTTTAAAGCAGCAGTTATCTGGTTTTTAAAGTGATCTGTAAATTTCCTTTTAAAATACATTAATATCCATAATTATGTATGTGTATTTGGATTCCTTTTTAAAATGCATTAATGTCCATCTTTCAGATTTTGGAAAATATGTAATTGTAAGGGGGAAAAAATATAAGGAAGTGTGTTAATCGTGTGACCTGAAAATATGGTTATCATTATTAAGGTCTGTCACTGAAAAAATTGTATAGTTAAATATATTTGTAGTAACTGAAAATACTCCTTTATAAATCCACTCATTCAAATTTCTCTTGGTGCAAAAGGATGTATTGTTGAATTAAAGGCTACCATCTGTGGATTATTTAGATATTAAGCTTTACCCTGTGTGCAGGAGAGCCACATCTTTTGCATGTTAGAGAAGGTGCAAGATCATTTGTTGAAAGGCTACCTACTTCTTAACAGTGGGTTTTCTTCATCAACTTATATTCTGAGATTTAGGTCGTTGTGACATGATCTTGCAGCCCATTCTACAAAGAAATAGCACTTCTTAGAGGGTAAAGAGAACTAACTCATTGCTAAAAGTTTTAACAGTAATGGAGCTTATTATTGTAAACCAACTTGTTATTAAAGGTTGAGGGAACTTAGTAGTTCACTTATTAAAATGGCTGTTACATTTTTCAAACCCATTTTTTTTCTGTATAAGAAATATGAAATCTTGTAATGGTACCTGATTCATTTCAGCTTTTTTGTTTTCACCTTCCACTTCAAATTATCACATTATGATAGCTTACCACACTGTTTAAATAATATTGACATAAATAAATACAACAGTTATATTACTGAAATATATTTAACACTTGTATGAGATAAGAAAAAAATCACGATCATTGTGTATTTTCCATAATATGCCACAGATTAAGTCAACTCAAACATTAAAACCCCAGTTTTTTATAACTTTTATTGTTCTTATTTATAAAACAAGTGAAAAGTTGTAATAAATGAAGGTCGTTTAATTTCCAATGATCTGATGGACAAATGGTGTACTATATTATTAGAAATTGGATAAGTTGATTTACTTATAATATTGAAACAGCTGGAACCCAGATACCACTGATAAGATGCTGCCCGTGTTCACAACTCATGGAAATTTTGTATTTTATCATTGCCAATGCCAAGATTTATTTTCAAAAATCTTGAATGCTGGTTTAAAAGCTACTAGATCAACCAAATAACCAGTTTTTTAAACATGGAAATTTTTTTATTCATGGGTGACCCGAACTCTATAACCACTAGTTTACATGCTAGCTGCTTTCCACTGTAAAATTTTTTCATTGCTAATAAGAAACTTTAATATCCCTAAATGAGATTTAGTACTGTCATAGGGGGTGGGAGTGGCTCAGTCGGTAGTGCGCCAGGCTCGTAATCTGTAGTTCCCAGGTTCGAGTCCCAGCTGGGTCAGCGTTGAGATTTATCTCCGCAAAATTTCCCCGCCCTGCCCACGGTCAGTAAGGGACACCGATGTGCTTGAAAAGGCCGCCGTCCGTCGGATGGGACGTTAAGCCGTGGCCCCATGTGTGGGAGAGCCATACCCTGTGCACGTTAAAGAACACGCTGGATGGCCTTGACGGGAGGCTACCATCTGTCTCCCAACAGCTGTTCCAGTGGGTCCCCTCCCCCAACATTCTCTGAGCCTTCGGGGTCCTTGTGGCCTGGCCATTTAGCCCGTGGTGTGCAAAAAAGTGCCGCTCAGAGGTAAAACAATCCAATCCAATCTAGTACTGTCATCTTAAGGGTTTTAAAGGACTTATGTTGTTTTGTTTTTGTTTTAATGAGGTTGCAAATTTGACACTAGACCATTGATGAAGTTTCTTTCACTTGTCTGTGCTCTGAGTGAGAAAAGAAACACAATCTGGTTTTAAAGGCTTTTGTTTGTCAGACAGAATGATAGGCATAAGGACCAAAATCTTACTCTGTACAGTTGAAAAAAAAATACTCCTGGAGATCTTCATGACACCTTTCCATCCTAAATTCAGTGCCCTACCCTTTAGCTCTGTTCTGGGCCATTGGGTCTTTATGAATTGACTACTTTGCTGTACAACAAAAATGAAAAGGTTTTACTTGGGGGGGGGGGGGGTAAAAACTCAATCGTACAGCAAATATTGGTGGACTGTTACAAATTAAATATAGGCTCAAAGAAAAATAATATTTTTCATTAAAATCTTTTAGGACATTTTTTTTCTTGCAAATTTTTTAATTTGGCTCGGTAAACCATACAAAAAGTTTCAATTATATCCATACTCTGCAATATTAAATTTCTCACATTGTTGAACACTGGAATTAAAATATTAGTATAAAACTGTATATTTGTTCAGTGTGAGTGTGAAAGGTATTTCATAGAAGAAAGAATCCTAGCAAATCATTTGGGATGAACAAAGATTTAAATGTTTGCTTTTACTAAAGGAGAAAGAACATGAAAAAAAAAATCCATTGTTGAACCTGCTCAATTACATGTCTCATATTTTGTCAGCAGGAAACTACTAATTTAAAAGTGGTAACACATGCAGACAACCCTTTCAAGCATATGCAGCATAAAAGTAGTATACAATTGCCATTAAAGTATTTAAAAGACCATTTATAGGAATGCTTTTTAAGAATTGTACCAAGTTTTTAATTAAATATATATTTAGGTAAAGCAAAAAAAATTTTTTTCTTATTGTCTTTGCACTTAAGGGGAAATATTACTTAATTCACTGTTTGGCAAAAGGGAAATTTGTTACAGTTTATTTTTTAAACTCCTTGTGTGTTTGTATGTAGATTTTTGCTCTGATTTTGACTGATATTTCCCACATCTGTAAACCAATTGTAATGCTTTCATTATACAGGGGATGAAAATAAATCTTGTACAAATGATTGAAACCAATTAACTTTTATCAAGTTAAGATGGACTACTTCTGGGACAGAAAACAAATTACATGTGATCTTTTTATTATTTTGTTACTAATGTTAGTACTAAAAGTAAAATGGTAGTAAAAGTACAAAATAAATGCTCTGAGGTGTTTTAGTGTATAAAATGTAAAATAAACTTTAAAGAGAATCTAGTGCATTCTAGAAATATTTATATATATTTTATATTTGTGTACTTCAGCCAACAAAATATATCCTAAAATTTGTTAAATGAAACTGTTTAAAATGTTTTGTTTCTAAATGACACAGAATGCACAATAATTTTATCTTAACACTTTGTGCTCACATTCATAGAGTAACCTTATGGTTCTTTTACCAAATGCAGTTCAATAATTTATATAACATCTATTACAGAATAATGCACAGATACCTAGAAATTTTTTTTGTATCATTATTAAAAGTTTTTGAACATCTGCAGAAAAATATTTCACAGCACAGAAATGCAAATAAAAGCCACCAACGTTTTGTCACATAATACTGTTACAAAAACACGAGTACTCTGCAACAGGAGATGTTAAAATCACAGACTAGAAGATAGTTCATATTGAGCAGGTAATTTTTGCACATCAATTCTATAAACTTGAATATTCCTCACAATATTTCGAGACTTCCATCTGGCAGAAGACAACAATAGCCACAAGTTTCCTTAAAGTCAAAAAACTCATTTTTTCTGTAGAATTGTGAACTTCAAATTCACAATGTGGCATATTACCAATGACAGCAGTAATAGTCCACTTTGAGCTGTGCTGATTAATATTAGGGGTTTAATGTATTGATATGCAATGCTGATGATTAAAAATGCGTATTGCATTTTTATTTCATCATAAATGCTCACGGCTGTTGCATCATTAATAATGCTGTTGTCCTCCATAAATTTGTGAAGCAAAACTGGCATAGTAAATATCAGAGTGCTGAAAGATGCCATCCAGTAGATTGTCTTTTTTAACAGCTTTCTTCAGTTATGGAGTCATGTGGATGTTTCCATTGCAACAGATGAATTGCTACCATCTGTTGATGCAAGTCGGGTAAGGCTTGAGACACCAAGTAGTCCTGAAGTTGAAGGTGAAGAAATTGCTGTGGGTGAACAAGATGCTGAAGGTAGCATGAGGTTATTTTCGGTGGTACCATTGGAAACAGGAGACATTTTCATGTTCATTGACCCAAGAATTTCACTAGAACTTGTTGGAACACTAGGCATTGATAGCAAAGAAGCCATACTGGTTGGGTTTACCATTGTTGGCGAGTCAAGTAGTCCTAAACCACTTTCTCTGTACCTGTAATTGAAATAATGCAATTAAGAAATTTGCTGGCATGAAATTAATTTGAATTTTATGATATGAAACACAATTTTTTTAAATAGCTTAGGCCTCTGTGGCAAGCAGCTGATGGAGGGGGTATTTTTTTTTTCCTGGTGCAAATGTTTTTGAAGCTACTAACGTTTGTTGTTTCAACTTTCAAATTTTATTCCATATTAAAATTGCTTCCATATGAAAGTATTATTTACTGTTAACTGGTATACACTGGCATGTTACAAAATCAATATACAGATGACTATGGTGGAGAGTAATAGGTAATACAGAAGTTGGTCAATTCCAAACTGAGGTATACAGAGTTATGTATAACAAAAATATTTTGTAGACTTTGGAGACTGTCTCAAAAGATGTACATAGAATGAAGCTAGCCAGAGATGAGATAGATCAGTCAGATTCCCAGACCTGAATCCAATTGAGTAAATGTGCAACTCCCAGGGAGTCAGGTTGCTGGATGTTAGCCCCATTTCCAGAATGCCCTCCATGAGCTCAGATTTACTTTTGTGGAGGAGTGGGCTTTATTATTACAAAATTCCATCAACAGCATTAAAATGCTTGTGGGAGTTTGGGGGGGGGGGATATTAAATGCTTCATAACTCTGCTCCTTAATTCCAGCACTTCCATTATGGGAACTCTTGCTATCATACATGATTTCATTGTTATCCTACTTGCTATTGCTCAGCCATGACATGTTACCTTTTCCCCCCATATGAGTTTAATTGTACTAATGCAATTGATAAGTCTGCATTTTTCGCCATGCAGAATGTGTATGGTAACACACTACTATGTTGTAATTGCATACCACTGAATGTAATACTAAGGGAAAGTATAAGGTCCACTGTATCAGTCCATAACTATTTCAAGTATCTGAGTCTTGGTTCCCATCATTAGAAATGTTGTACAGTGAGATAGGTAAGTATTGAAATTCTTACAATTTTATGTCATTACTGAAAAAAAAGGATTAAAAGGTACCAAAGCAGTCTCCATTCATTCTGTACGGCATTCTGTTGTCTCAAGCTTGGTTCAAGAAGTTCCAAGGTGGTGACAGGAGCCTCGAAAGTAAGCTGTGATTGGGACAGCCAATATCAGTAGATCATTACATCAGTAAGATAGGAATTGCTGAAGTGTTCCACTTTAACTGGCTACTGAACAAGCAACCCATTGTATTGAAGTCTGTGGGAAACCCCTTACATTAGTAAGGGGTTTCCCACAGTAAGGGGTGACCATTTCTTCATTAGTAAGGGTAGTAGTCTTTGCATTAGTAAGGGGTGACCATTTCGTCAAGCAAATTGTTATGTGTGATGAAAAATCAATCTTTTACAGCAATCCGAACACCCAAAACAGTAGCTTTACCCTGGCCAACTTCCTGCCCCAAAGAAAATTTAATTGTCCGCTCTTTGGGGCAATTTGGCAAAAAAAAAAGCAAAGTTGTATGTTTGGTGAAATTTTGAGGATGTAGTACACTTTAAACTGACTCCTGATGGACATGCCATCAATGCTGAGTGCCATCAGTGCATGCACTCTGTTTTTCAACACTACCCAGGACTGGTAAACAGACATCAAGTATTCCTCTAATAAGACAATGCAGAATCGCACTTTGGACCTAAGGAAAACTTTGAGAACTGTCATTTGAGCTTTTTCACCCAGCATATAGTACGGATCTAGCTCCTTCTAATTTTCACCTCTTTCACTCCATGGCTCATTTGCTTCAAGGGAAGCAGTTTCAAACATTTCAGGAAGTCTAAAATGGATGTCAGGAGATTATCGAAGAGGAACCTAACAGCTTGCTGATTGATGGCTGTGAACAATTGAAAATGACTATATTTTGCTGAGTAAGATTTATTATATAGAGCCCCAGGTAAGGCATGGCTGTTTGTGTCGTTTTTCTGCTGAGGGCCTGCCATCCTCTCAGACCTTCTACTATGGCATATAAAGTGACAGGCTCCTGTCAGACCTCTGTGGTAAGCAGCTGCTTGAGGGGGTATTTATTTTTTTTTTATTACACTTATGTTTATTATCCTTTAATTTTGAACATCATTGTATATAAGCATATTCAATGGATTTTCCAGCAGAAGTAATTTCATATTTACCTACTACATAAAAAATTATGATCATGTACCAGTGTAATTCAAACACCAATGTTAAAAAAACTAATTGCCCTTTGCTAACATATTCATGCTAGACTATCAAGTATTTTTACATGCAAATGGTCTTGTTATTTTACATTTTTATCATACTTTATATACTATTGTTTTCCTATAGTATTTAAACTAAGATGTTATCAGAATCTTAGTAACCAGTTTTGTAACTCAAATGTTGATTGTGATAATATTTGCTTTGATTCATATGGAATTGTGCAAATTTGTCCAAAATAATTTTTTGTGAGATCTATTTATTCATATTTCAGTAAGCATTGAAACAATTATTTTTTTTTCACATTTGATTTAAATACTTTATATATTACCTCCATGATTGAGGAAAAATTAAAAAAAAAAGAATTTATAGCTTAATACTACTAAATTACAAGTTTCTCAAAATTGATATCATTTGCCTTGTAATATTATCTAGGTTTTTACTTGCAGGTTGCTACTCGTTCAACTGATTTCACTCCTCATTAGTAGCAACTAATTACATAAGGCAATCCTTTGTCTTGGTGTTACTTGAATCTTGCATTTATAAGAATAAATTTTAAGCTGCTCATTGAAAGCCTATACTCTTCATTGCCACTAACTTAATAGCATAAAGTGACATTACAGTAGAATCAGATCTATAAGTAATAAACAGCTAGACTTAAATCAGCCCAGAATACATCAAAGGATGGAGAGAAATTAAGTGTATTTTTTTGTCTTAGAATATGTATAATATAAACACTTTTACAAGGGTATGCTCATTTACTTAAATGATCAGGTTCTCTAGCCACCAGACAAAGTAGTGCTATAGGTTTCTATTTGTTGGGTATCAGAATTATATATATAAATAAAACCTACCATAAAGTTCTCATTTCTTGCCTTCTAGATTTCATCATCTGTTTATACTCTGAGATTCTGAGCTTTTTACCATCTACAATGCACGTGCGTTTTGGCCGAGGTCTATATCTGTAATCAGGATGCTTTTCCATATGCAACTTGCTGAGACGGGATTGCTCCTCATAATACGGTTGCTTTTCTGCATTAGACATTGCCTTCCACCTTGCACCTAAAAACATTACAGATATTTGTTATTGATTCCATCAAATTTAAGGGATGAAGAACACTCAATTTTTTTAACATTATCATGCATATGAAAAATTAGTGCCAAATGCAAATGTTTAAGATCAGTATCCAAATTTATTCATTTTTATGAAAAGGTGATAATTCTTTTTTCTGCAATAATAAAATTAGTAAACACAATAATAGTAACTCAGGGGTAAATACTCTGCTACACCTTAGAATATGAACATGTAACCTACAAGTTAAGAAGCTGGTTTGCACAGCCTGCCAGGTGATTGCAGATAAGTTAGGTCACTTTGTACTGTAGATAAGCAACCTAATAAGGCATTGATATTTCTTGTGGGTTTTTTTTTCTCCTGAAGTCTGCCTCCTTCACTGAACTTCTGTGTGATGTATTTAATTCAGTCTTGTCAGACTTCTGTGCAAGCAGCTGCTAGATGGGTAATTTTCATTTTTTTAAATAGAAAATGTAGTTGCAGTAAGTGATTTTTAAGAATAATGTGGAGCCATGTGTTTCTATTGTTTTTAAGGTAATGACTAAACTTTTTTTTAAAAAATACTGCAGAAAATTGTAACCATCCAGTACAACTACAGACTGTTGCTAAATTTCATCTGCACATTGTATTAACAAAAGTGCAGGATATTTTGTGTTATCTGTATACGGTAACAATTCTATGGCAATTTTATAAACAAAAATATTATGTTTCTGAGACTTACCTAAAATTTTAGAAATGTTAGAATTGTGCATATCAGGGCAAGCTTTGAGTATCTTCCTGCGTTCATCTTTGGCCCATACCATAAAAGCATTCATTGGTCGTTTGATATGTGGCTTGCCTTCACCATCTTTCTTTGTTTGCCTTATTATTTTGGCTCCTAATAGTTTGCCTGAAAGTACAAAGCAGTTTTAAATTTAATTATGAAGGATGCTGAATCATAGGAAATGATTTAGTATTCAAATGCAAAATTTAATATAAACAAGACATCTAAACAAATATTTAGTTCCATTTCCTTGCAAGCTGGAATATTTTACTTCACTTGTGGCTACATAACTAATCATTATTAAAGTAAATATTATTTATTACTTACTGTTTTGAATGTTGAATGTAAAAATTGGTTTTAAAAATTTTGCTTACTTGACATTGAAAAACTTTTAATTGAGAGGTGTTTGGTTGTGTTGAAATACCTCTGAATTGCACTTGTAGGCACACAATGGGTCAAATGGCCAAGTCACAAGCTCCTGTGGGATCAGAAGGTTGGGTAAGGGAACCCACTGGACAGCTGTTGGGAGACAGATGGCAGCATCCTGTCAAGGCCATCCAGCATGTTCTTTAATGTGTGCAGGATAATGCTCTTCTGCACACAGGATCATGGCTTAACATCACATCCAATGGATGGCAGTCTTTCCAAGCCCAACAGTTACTCCTATTTACTGTGAGCAAGGCAGGGAGTTTAGCAGAGAAAAATCTCTACATTGGCCCAGCTGGGAACTGCAGATTGTGAGCCTGGTGTGTTGCCAACTGAGCCTCACCCATCCCACTGCCCTCAGACAGGAAGCTTCCATCTCTCCCCTAACAGCTGTCCAGTAGAACTCCTTCCCTACCCAGCTCTGAACAGTTTGGGTCCTGTTACCTGGCCATTTAGTCAGTTGTGCCCAAGTGCAGCTCTGACATAAAATAACCCAACAGTAATGTATAAAATCACAACTATTTTGAAAATGTTTTGATATTGATTGAAATTTGTTTGTCAAGTCAATAAGAAGCTGTTTAACCATTGCGGGAATTTTAAACTATCATTGCACTATCTGAAAAGCATGGATTTGTTATAGAACCATTTTTAAAGCAAGCACATAATATTTTTTACAATATTAAAATTATTTCATTTGTGTCTTAAGTTTTCTAAATTGTAAGCAATTTTTCAAATGAAGTTATTTTTAATAAACTTTTATAGGTTAAGTTCTAAAATCATGTTTCTGTTTATAAACTTACTTTGACATGCAACATGGGAATCTCCCTTTTTGTCAGCTTCCATTGGTGTATTAACATCGCTGGAATCAGTGCGGGAAACCATTCCTGCACTGTGAGACAGGTACATGTGAAGTGGAAAGTTCTTGTCAGTAACATTTGAAAAAGCTCCACCGTGAGGTGCAATATGTCCTATTCCAACACTGCCTTGGGTTGAAATAGGTGGTGATAACCCATCTTTCATTGGTATATTTAGTTTACCTACAGAGAGGAAACAATGCATATAAGAATTTTAATGATCAAAATTGTTTAATGTAAAACTATTTTTAAACATCTTTCAGAAGTGATACTTATAGTATATTTATCAACTTTCATTCACTTGATATGGTTTTGAGAAATAGAAGAATAGTTCTAAAGGATTTTAAAAATTGACATATTCTACTACAGAGTTAATGAGTGCTGTACTTAGTCTTGAATTCTTGTATCAAAATCAGAGATAACGTTTATAAGCACTTGGTACTGAGTGATAATCTACATACTGCATTGAATCACTTAGATCAAAATATCACTAGATAGTACTTTAAAACATTTTTTTACTCATTTAGAAAAGAAAAATATTTTAAACTTGTTTTTGTTTAAATATTTACTCAAAATAATGTTCCATAATAATGTTATTTAAAAACTGTTAAAGTTGATTTAAGCATCTGAAAATGTTTAAGTTTATAATTACCTGTATGTCCAACCAAACCTGCAAGAGGTGCAGATCTGAGGTGGAGAGGAAGTGTATTGTATGTCCCTGCTGTCAAGTATGGAGATGCTGCCATCTAAATGAAACAAATAGTAATTAAAACTAGAACATAATATTGTACACAGTATGTTTTAACAAATTCTCATTATTACTTCAAAAGTTATTTTTTTAAATACTTTTTTAGTGTACAAGTTGAAACTATAGGAAATTCGGTGTTTTAAAATGTTTGCATTGTTACTGCATTTAATCATTGCTGTTTCAATCCTTTATATGCAAAATTACATAATTTATATCAAATGTTAGCATATACCAAATTTACCAAATTTATATTTTCCTTGTACCTGTAGGTCTATTGCTCTGCCAGGTAGTATAACTGTTTGAACACTACTATTGAGCAGCCACTATTTGATCAACTGTTCCAAGAAAAATTGATTCTTTTACTTTTTAAATGATTTATTAATAGAACTGATATCTAAGATATGTGATTAAGGCAATGTGAGATTACAGAACATACTACCAAACTGTTTGATTCTAAATTTCATTGTTCAAATAAAAAAAAGTTGTTTGCTAATAGTTTGAAATATTATGTTGCATCTGATTCATTCTGGATTTCATAACAGGAAGATTCAACAATTAATGTATGAAAATCGGAGGTCCACAATTTGCATTTAGTTGTAGTCACCAGATATGAGCCTTTAAGTTGCTAGCTTTATAAATGTGGTATAGTCAAAGCTTTTTGGTTGTCAGAAGGAAATTTATAATTGCCACCTAGTGACTGGGCACCTACATATGCAGTTGTTAAGGGTTAAAAATCTGGTAGGTAGTTAACAAGTACCTCTTTAACCTTTCATAATGCTTAATACTTTTACTTTTAAGTACATAAAGTGTTTTATTTTTGGAAGCTGGCAGGAAATTTTTAGGTATGTACAAGAAATGCTAAATTTTGAGGTTGCGATTGTTTTTAACTGTAGCAAAGCAATTCTGTAGGCTTCTGATGGTCCATGATGGTTTTCTAGAAAATACAAGAATTAATACAATGCCTATACTTAATAATTTAAATTAATATATTTTTTCAATTTAAATAATATCAAAATGTTGAAGAGTACTAAACCATTATTCATATTTATAGGGTTCTGCCTTATCAACTAAAAGTGGGAGTAAAAAATTGACTGAAGTTTAGGTGACTCAAGTTCAAAGGTAAAAAGTTTAATCAATATAAAGCAACAATAGTAACTATTAGATTGTCAGTAAAATTCCATTGTGTGTGTGTGGGGGGGGGGGGATCGGCAAAAATGGAGTAATATGCTGTAGTTATATACCTGACTAGCAATAAGAAAGTACTAAAGCAATAATGATCATTCTAGCTTAATATTACTAGTTAAACTATGAATCATTTGTGCATTTGCACAAAAGTAGATACTTAAGTTGTTAAAGTACACAGTCCTTAAAGTCAAATGTAGAAGTGTGGCATTATCTTTGCAGTTACTGGTGATACATAGGAGCTCAAAGTTTTAGCAGAAGGTAAGCATGTGCCATTGCAGAACTAGAGTAGAGGCAGTAGCAGAGTAATATACAATATAATAATGCTGGGTAGATGTAAGGTTCAGTTGCCAGAATACTAAAATTGGAAAAATTGTAGTAACGAGTTGAGCATAAATGAAAATCCACTGAAGTTCAGTGTTGCTATAGATGATATAAGCACCTGCTGTATCATGATATTCTTATGGGTAGAATAGATGTTTACAACAGGCCAATGTTGAGCACTGAAGAACCAGAACTTTGATATCTAACAGTTTCTACAACTTCTGTACATGATAGATTTGGTAGACTTACTAAAATTTAAGAACTGCTTTAGTGGGGGATGAAAGTGAATGCTGTTTAGTGTTGCTAAAGAAGTCCACAGTTGAATTTAAACTTTTAGCATATGCAGTGTGTGTGCTTAAAAACTCGAATTGCAGTTTTAACAAAACTAGGTTATTCCACTTTTATACTTACTGGTAATGAAGCAACTGAAGCAGATGACTGGACTCTGAGCAGATGAGCCATGGTAGCCATATCAGCTGCAGAAACTGCATGACTGGGCAAATGATGAGGACCAGTTGGAGATGCAGAGCCTAATGGGGAACTCTGTCTGCCATCACAGATTTCTTGCTTCACTCCACTCTTTAGAACTGGGCTGCTATTTGGGCTACTAACAAAAATTAGAAAAGTTAGAAATATAATGGTTCTAGAGTTTAAAGTTTTAAAGAATTTTTTTTTTTGTAAATCTCTATTTTATAACAGTTACAAAATTTGTCATAAAATAAAATAATAAGTAAAACTAAATATCCCCTCAAGCAGCTGCTTGACACAGTGGTAACTTGCATTAAAATATCCTTTATTGCTTTCCAAATCTGTCTTTTTATTTAAGAGCAGAAGTTGCAATCCTGTGTCATGTTGACTAGAATCAAACTTCAAAGCTCTGTAACTTCTAAAATAAGTTTTTCAGTGGTAAGATATAACAATGTAATAGTTAACTATTTAGAGGAAATTGAAGGAATTACAAACTTCCAAAATTATTTTGAACCTTTTGTGTTATTTATAAGACTTAAGTTTGAATAACTTTTGAGATAAATTCTTTAAGACACCCATTGATGTTGTTAAAGAATCAAACTTTCACAACTTTTTAAATATCAAATGGATATTGTTGGAATTCATGATTTAAATAGATATAATATCTTTATCTTCATTAACGGTTTACTATAAAAAAAATTATTTTTGAAATTAGTTTCCCATGATATAAAATGTAGTTATATAGCTACACTAACTTATTATTAAAACTTATTTTAGAAGTTAGAGCTTTGAAGTTTGATTCTTGTCAACATGACACAGGATTGCAACTTCTGCTCTTAAATATATATATAAAAAGACAGATTTGGAAAGCAATAAAAGATTTTTTAATGCAAGTTACCACTGTGGCAAGTAGCTGCTTGAGGGGATATTTAGTTTAACTTATTATTAATTTTTAATACAAATATTTTGTTTTATGGCAAATTTTATAGCTGTTGTAAAACAGTTTTACAAAAAAAAAATTCTTTAAAACTTTTAAGTAAGTGCAATTTTTTTTAAAAAATATTTGTTACTATAAGTCTGCTGACAAATAGGTCTAAAATTTGTCTAGCTTGTACCTGATATTGATAATATTTATCTGTATGATCAAAGGTTGTGATTTTAACCACTTAAAAAATGAAATACGGTTAATTTCTTCCAAAAAAGTACAGTCTATTTAAAGGAGATAATATGTAATATTGTTTTTAAATTCCAGGAAAAAACCTGCCTCTTTTGTATGCCTTCTTCCTCATGACATCAACAGATTCATATAATTACCTTAATTAGTTACACTTTAATTATTAATATACTTTAAGGCCAGGGCACAAAATATTGGTTCCTTTTTAAAATAAGTAATATGTTACGAGCACAGAGTTGTATTTAAAAATAATAAACAGTATAATTCATATTATTTCTAGTCAGTGATGGTTCCATGTGCAGATAAATTTTAATGCCATGTGGGAAAACAGCCAAAAAAGGGAAAAATTTATGTATGTTTATTAATCAATTAGCACTTTTAAATTTTTTTTATAAGTAACTTACTACATAGGACATTGTTCATCTCTAGAGAAAACAGTAATTGCTTATAAAGTTCTACTGGATTTGTCACTGGATGATCTGGTAACACTGCTGTTGCCAATACAGGTCATAAATAATTTTATGTTTATTTTTTTATCAAAATTATCTGAGTTACAGATATCTCTTGCAACGTTTCTTGTCTCCCCTTATTCCATTAAAAAATAAAAAATAAATAAATACCCCCTCAAGCAGCTGCTTGCCACAGAGGTCTGACAGGAGCCTGTCAGTTTATATGCCACAGTAGAAGATCTGAGAGGATGGCAGGACCTCAGCAGAAAAACAACACGAACATCCATGCCTTACCCGGGGCTCGAACCCAGGTCCCGTAGATCAGTAGCCAAGCGCGCTAACCACTCGGCCACGGGATGGCTTATTCCATTAGCATTATGCAAAACTCAAAGTTTTAAGATGCTTTATTGCAAATCAAAGTTGAATTGCATCAAATATTAAATTTTAATACTTTTTGTTGCAAAGAAAAAAAAAAACAGTAAAACTTGCTGACAAGGAACAAGTTACCACCACAGTGGCATTGACAGCAAATTTCAATGTGCTTTGTAAAACCATTTTTTAAATATGAGTTTCATGATCTAGGTTTTTGTTGAATGCCAAATAAGCACTTTTAAAATAGATCTTTAGAAAGTATTTTGGCAATTCTAAACTGTACCACTGGCATAGTTGCTCATTGTGTGCTGTACTGTTGATTTTAATGAACTGGATAGAATGACACTTTCATACTTCAGGCATTTACTATGCAGTTTACCTGGGTACCAGCTAGGTTTGAATAGTACAATATAATTTTACCATTACAATATACACTGTTATATGAGAATAATATGACCACCTACCATAGTATATGTATGGTAGGTAGTCATATTATTCTAATATGACTGTGTAATTTTAGTAATAATAGTTGCTTTAAACAGAGTGTAATATTTTTGAGAGGACAGTGCCATGGCACCAAAGATTGATTTCCTTCAAGTAACAAATATTTTCAATGACACCCCCTCAACTCCCTTGATTTGAAAGTACTGTAATTGTAGTAAGGATTTTGTAGCTTAACTGTTTATTCAAGTGATTACCATCTGAGGTTCCATGATATTTTAATTTGAAATATATCTTAAGCCTCATTTGTAGAAATGTTGAAAGTGTCAACTAGGTTGTTTATAAAAAATGAATTTGAAATAGTTTTTTCAGCACAAACTATTTGCAATCTCAGTAATGGCAGAGAAAATTTTGTTAAAGATCATTAGCTCTAATAAAAGGTATGTTATTAAAGCACTTTTAAAAGCTCACTGAGTGGCATGGTGCTTGTGAGCGATGATTGCATATGCATGCTTTAAAAGAATATATATATTTTCAATTTAATAAATGTGTTCAAGTATCGAAATGTGAAATGTATTGTCTACAATTATATTTTTATAGTTCTGAAGAATTCAGTAAACAACTGGCTTTCAATAATAGCAAGATAATATTTTATGCTTTATCATAATATAAATTTGTTTTATGATTGACAAAGAAATAATTACCTCATTGTTTTAGATGCAGATTTGGGCATTTTTGGTTTGCTAAGGTTAAGTGGAGCATCACTATCAATGTCCTGGTCAGAACTGCTTGGTGTTGGGCTTCCTGGACTACCTCCAAGGATTGGTGGTGATGGTATCCAAGGTTGGAGAGGTGGCAATTGTATCTGAAAATATTTAAAACCATAAATCTAGAGTAAGAAAATTTCTTAACATATGTATATGTATATATTTACTATAAAATAGAATAATTTCATTTTTATAGTAATAAAAAAATTGCATTCAAATCCTTAGTGCTCATGAAAAATAATTCTAATAAAATTTTTAAAATTTAAAAAAAAAGTGTTGAACTCATTTTTAAAACTTTTTTGGCTTAAATATAATTTTAGCAAATATATGTATTAAATTGAATAAGGCATGCATATGCCTCACATTCATGAATATGTCACTGATATAACCATGACAGGGGTGGCTCAGTTAGTAGTGTGCCAGGCTCTTAATCTACAGTTCCCAGGTTCAAGTCCTGTATCTCTGCAATATTCCCCACCCTGCCATTAGTCGGTAGGGGGCACCGATGGGCTTGGAAAGGCTGCCATCTGTTAGGTTCACAGCTTAACATCCCATCTATGTACGAGAGAGCCTTACCCATGCATGTTAAAGAACATGCTGGATGGTCTTGATGAGAGGCTCCCATCTGTATCCTAATAGCTGTCCAGTGGGTCCACTTCCCCAACCTTCTTTGAGACCTTGGGCCCTTGTGATCCAGCCATTTATCTATTGTGTGCAAAAAAAGCTGCTCAGAGGTAAACCACCTCAACCTTGTATAACCATTGCTTCCCAGGAAAGTAGAAGTTACTGAACTATGCTTTATATAGCATTTCAAACCTAATTTCAGATATAGTATCAATCCCATGGCCGAGTGGTTAGCGCGCTTGGCTACTGATCTAAGGGACCTGGGTTTGAGCCCTGGGTAAGGCATGGATGTATGTGTTGTTTTTCTGCTGAGGTCCTGCGTTCCTCTGACCTACTATGGCATATAAACTGACAGGCTCCTGTCAGACCTCTGACAAGCAGCTGCTTGAGGGGGTATTTATTTTTATCAATCCAATCATAAATAGGTTAAGATGTTATAAAATGCTATGAACTGAGGGTCTGCAGACCAAAATTCATATCTTGAATGCGTTGCATCTTGAAGGTTTGGACATGTGCTAATTATCATGCTGTTTTAGAATAATAATTGGTGGACGTATATTTAAAATAAAATTTTAAGTGAAAACTACGATTAAATGTATATATTAAAAAAAAGACTTGTCATTGGCAAAGAATTGAAAAGTTTGTGGTTTATATAGTTTTATTGAAACATCTCAAAATCGGAAAAGCAAAGATTTGAAAAATTTAAAATGTCTTTATAGAAGAGATCTCAAATTGAACATTAAAAATTATATGCTAGAATGTTTGATCAGTGAAGCTTGGACCATAATCAAGATTCATCCATTTCTCCCGAGTTTCTTTTGCCAAATTTTATTTTTTTTTTTCCATTGCATCAGATTTATATTTTGAAAATGATCAAAGTATATTTTTGGTAAATTATAAATGTAAAATTGAGTTGAATAATTTTTTTTTTTGAATATTTTCTCTTAAAGCATATATTTGTTGTTTTTTGAATTATAAAATTCTAATCCTCACAGATATATGGCGTATAAACTGACAGGCTCCTGTCATATCTCTGTGGCGAGCAGTTAAGTGGGTGTTTTTCTTTTATAAAATTGAAAAAAGCAAAATACATTAATAGAGAAAGAGCATTTAGCTGTGCACCAAGTCGTAGTGAGGGGGGGGGGGAATAAAGTGCACTCATTAAGCCAATATGGGTATGCCAACTCCTGGATTAAGAAAGCAGACGAGGAGGAAAATATAAAATGGGACTAGTTTTAAATTTGTGTAGTGTCTGGATTTTCTGATTTGAAAAGGTGGAAAATATAATTTTGAATATGAAAGCTTTCGAATCAAATGTTTCTAAAATTGTGAAAAGCATTTGAAATCTAGTGCTATAGGACAGTGTTTCCCAACCTCTGTGGTCCGTGACTGCGGTGCCAATAATATAAAAAATTTTCGTCTTTAATGCCGTCCCATGGCCGAGTGGTTAGCGCACTTGGCTACTGATCTAAGGGACCTGGGTTCGAGCCCCGGGTAAGGCATGGATGTATGTGTTGTTTTTCTGCTGAGGTCCTGCCAGCCTCACAGACCTACTATGGCATATACTATGGCATTATCGGGCTCCTGTCAGACCTCTGTGGCAACGGCTCCTGTCAGACCTCTGTGGCAAGCAGCTGCTTGAGGGGGTATTTTTTTTTTAAATTCTCAACTACCGCTGCCGACTACTGAGCATAGAGATGATAAAGTTGGAACCGAAAGGCGAACTGCTGCATGTATGAGTGGGGATACCAATTGCAATACGACAACACATCTATCATGTAATAATGTTTGTTAACATCTAGTCCGTCTTGCAAATAAGTATGGATATTTAAAAAAAAACATGATGACAATGAAAGATGTGAAACCGGGCCAAGTGGTGTGTCAGCAACTCAAATGTGATTTGGGAATGTGGTCCTCTGGTGTAAAAAGGTTGGGAATCACTGCTGTAGGAGAATGCCAAAGAAAGCAGCTGGCTGTTTTAAAAATCCGAGCCAGATGCATGGAGAGAAAAAGGAGTAGAAGAAGGAAATAGATGTCATCTTACAATTGTCCAAAGCAGAAAAGTTTCTCTGAGTGAGCCTTTGCCCAAAATAAACAAATAGCTGGCTATTCACATAAGAAAATAAATACTGGACACTTTATACAAGCCGGAGGCCGAAAATGATGTGGTCACTATCATTTTCGGCCAGTAAAGTTTTGCAACGTAAATGCAATCTAATAATGTTAACTAGTTTAAAAAGAAAAACCTGTTTTCACTGTGTTGTCTGTCTGGCCATCTATAGACATTCAGCATTTTTTTTTACATAAAAGTTGTTTTAGAGTTGGATAGCTATTGAATAACATTAGGATTCGCGCTGTCCGATGAAATCTCCCAGTGGTTTTAATAGCACCCGCTAGTGGTGCAAAATTCCAAAGATTGTCAAGATTTAGCGAATACTGCAAACGATCTATTTAAACTAGAAATTTTGGTGATGGAGTGTGAGGTTGAAGAGATTTATACTGACAATCTGATTTACAGTATATTTTTGGTAAATTATAAATGTAAAATTGAGTTGAATAATTTTTTTTTTTTTGAATATTTTCTCTTTTTTTTTTTGCATTTCCCAATCGTCCATTAATTCAGTTTTTTTTTAAAGGATGAAAAAGTCCGAAAATGAAATACTTGATTCTATTTGAAAATGAGCGTCCCATATGCTTCAGAGGCGTTATATTTTCCTTTTAAATATGTATGCAACCTAAAGCTTTGCAACAAAGTATTCATAAATCTGCAAACTTTTGTCGCTCAAAGTTTGCAGATTTTGTTGCTCAAAAAATATTCGAACACTAGGGTTGATTACAGAATTCAGAAAAAATATCTGGCAACGATTGTATACGAAGGCTGCCAGATCACTAAAAAAAAAAAAGTTGCCAGATGTTTTTTCTGAATTCTGTAATCAGCCATATGTTCGGATATTTTTTTGAGCGACTGTATGTAATTCTGTTGAACTGACAGCAAACATCTTGAACAGGATTAGTTATCGGTTTAGAAAATTCTCGTAGTTGTGACGACCAGGCTCCGATCTAGAAAAAATAATGGGGGTGGTGTTGCGCAAGAGACCGGATTTCCATTGCAGTATAAAATTTCCCTGTCGGTTTTATAGGCCTTTAGAAAGTTCCTTGAAAAATGCAAGAAATATAAAATCGAATTTTTTTGCCCCCATTACCCTATATTATACAGCACAAAAAGTAGAGAATGCCAAAAACAATAAGCAAGAAATTTAACTAGTTTTTTCTTCCTTGAGTTTACAGATATATTTAACACAGCAGATTATTGTAAAATATTTTCCTTATTAATAAGGTAGACAAGTTTTTTTTACCAGTTATAAAGAAACATGTTTGTAAACCAAAAATTTTACTTAAAAAGAATTTTTTAACTATTGTATTAAATAGCTTGCGACTGTATTTCTCTAGTAAACTATCTGTGCATTAGTGACATCAATTTCCTAAGAACATATTTATATGGAAAAGTTTGCTATTAAAAAGGATATCGGGGGGGGGGGAGATAAAATCAACCTATCGAGATCCTTACAAACTTTTCTCCTACAGTATGCCATTCAAATAGCACTATATGGGGATATATCCTGCCGCAGTTACAAATCCTCTATTAAGCAGTGTTCCTCTTACAGAGAATGCTTGACTGTGTTAAACAATAGAAAGCGAATGCTACGTAGAATTTACCGCTAATTATTGCGCCCTTCACTATATTTATGCCGAGATTTAATTGGTCGCGATGGCCCCGACATAATGGCTGGCGGGGAAAGAGAGAAAATAGCGACCGCTTTCCACTTGCTGGACTTTATGGCTGCTGCTGGCATTGTTGTCGCGCATTGGGTTCCCTATTAAACTTTCATGTCTTAATGCAAGCCCGGTTGAATGAAGCTAATAACCGTGATTCACAGAGGGGCATATTGCTGCATATTTAATGGGGCAGGCCACAATTCTTCACTTACGTCTTAATGTGACATCAATGACTGAAGCACCAGTGATACTAGGTTGTGATTCAATTTGGAGGATCCTGGCAGACGCAGGCTTATAGGAGTGCACGAACGCAGATATACGCATAGACGGCGATTGTGCGTCGACTCTCGTTCGGCCACTCGCTTTTCTCCACTCTGCGGCGAAATCTCGCAGCTAAACATTGACTTCCTGATTGACAACTCTATCACATTCAAGCGAAATGGGCCTTCTGAGAGTATCCGATCGGTTCTGCTGCTGATAGTGCTGTTAGAACACATACACACAACACCCATCTTCATTTATTGTCTTGGAAACTTAAGACTTCCCTGCCCGAATTATTAGGCATTCGTTGAATATTTTAACGCGGACAAGTTCTGCGCAACTTGCATTATTACCACGGGTACAAGAGAGAGGAAGTGTGGCTTAGCTCTGGGTTTGCGGAAAGTACACGCACTTAACGTTTTATGGGCGTCGCATCATGGACGCTGCGGGTAGCAACGTTTTAAATGCACGATGATTAAATCTAACAGCCTGCACGTGATATTCTGGCGTACGTGTGGGCCCACCCATATACCACGATGGAAAAGTAACGGGAAAAGTATAGAATTGAATCTTCACAGTAGTTAAAAAGTAACATCCCGTTTCGGCCGTAAACTTCGGCACGAGTGACTAACGAAAATTACCATAAAGCTACTGAAAATTAACATTTCGTTCGAAAACGCGTCTGAAGCGTTTTGATATTGGAAAAAATCTGATTTTTCACTACTGCTTTCACTTAAAAAGAAATTAATCAGATCAGAGAAAACAAGATGCAATCAGAAATTGACTGCAAACTTATTTCTGAAAACAAGGTTTGTTTTTTCTCGCATAAGTGCACTCTCATTTCTAGTTTTCAAAAAAATTAGATGTGTTCGTTTTGTCGTTTGTCCTTCTGTAGACAATTAAATCTGCTTTTTAGGAATAAATGAAAAATTCCCTTTTTTTTGGCACCAATTTAGAGATAAATGGGAAATTCTTTAGATATTTAGTAATGAAATATTAGAATTTCGTTTTCTGATTCTCCCAATAGTTTTAACTTCTAGAGAGCTTTAGAAAATGGGAAAAATTTGATATAGACCAGAGGTTCCCAAACTTATTTTTTCAGAAAAAAAAAATTACTCAGCGCCTCCCTGGAAATGTACCTTCTTTAAGCGAACAAACAGAAAGATGCAGTGACAAATTTGCCTTCTTTTATGTATCTGTATTTCTACCTACGTCCTACAACATAGTAAAGAAATATGTTGTTGTAAATAAGACACCTTGAAGCTTGAAATTATAAAATTATTTATTAAAATCAACCATACACACAGAAAATTAATTCGCATTACACACAGAAAATTAAGATAACGAAGGATAATTTTATGTATTCATTTGGAAAATAAAGTAATCACTATGACTTTAACTCTATGTTACACAACAGGTGAAACATGTACGAACGGTTTTTCAAAAATTTCTTATCTTCCCTTCTTTATGCTTCCACCGCCCCCCAATTGCACCCGAGGCTACTAGCGACCCTCTGGATCGTTCCAACGCCCACCAGGGGGTGGTATCGCCCACTTTAGGAAACATTGATATAGACGAACGTTTCTTGCTAGAAATTTGGGTGGTAGAATGTGTTGCAGTAAAAGGGTTTATATTAGTAAGCAGCTATTTGCTCCCTTACTGTTGGGGTGTGTGGAAAAATGGAAATTTTTCAAGGGTTAATGATAAATTCTTTTTGGGTGTGATAGGGGCTTATAAATATTGTTCGTATTTTACAATTTATCCATTAGTTAGAATTCCCACCGTTAGTGGGGGCAAAAAGTCGGAAGAAGATAGAATCTCGATTCTCTTTGAAAACTAGCATTGCATATTCGCCAGATGGTGATGTGTTAGTCTAATTATGATTAATGCTAGAGCTGTTAATGTGGTTTCTGTTGCAGTCATATATTTGAATTATTGGTGCATAACTTAGAATTACGAAAATGATTTAAGCACAAGACATTTGCGTGTTTATTTTAAGAAAAATTCGACTTTGCACGCAGTTTTGAGTTAATAAATTCTCGTTGGAGATTTAAGGAAGGTGGAAATTTTACAATTGTTAAGCACTAGTTCATAAAGTGACTTTCTCATCTCTGATTCCGAATGTGTTAGTATTTGGATTTGCTCTATACAGTCGCTCAAAAAAATATCCGAACACTATGGTTGATTACAGAAATCAGAAAAAATATCTGGCAACGATTTTTTTTAGAAATTAGTGATCTGGCAAACTTCGTAACACGAAGGTGCCGCCAGATCACCGTAACACAAAGGTTCCCAGATCACTAATTTCTAAAAAAATCGTTGCCAGATATTTTGGACTTGGAAAGGTTGTCATCCGTTGGATGGGATGATGAATCGTGGTCCAGTGTGCAGGAAAACACCTGGTCCAAAAAAAAATGATGTCAGGTTATCATTTGTTCGTAAGAGTAGTCCAGTAGGTCCTCTTCCATAATTTTTTTTCCCCAGTGCAGTTTTGGGTCTTGGGATTTGATGATGGATATTTAACCTACTGTGCATCGAAAATGTGCCATAGAGCAAGCAATTGATCAGATCTGCAGAGGTGAAGTCGACGGATCTCGATGACTTCACCTCTGCAGACACTTTAGGAGTAAATGATATTCTATATCATGGGTTGGAACTTGTAGGTCATGACACCCATGGGGTTCGTGGTACACTCGTTTACTATTCAAATATCAATAATCAACGAATGTTGCATAGCAGACAATAACATAATCACATCAGAAATATTCAAACTAATGATTTAATAAATATTTTACTGTTTATCAGTAAATCAGAATTAAAAATAGATGGCTAATCTTTGGCCTTTAAATTATATTACATTGAAAATGAATGGAATTTGGCGAAGGGGGAAAAACATGGTATTTGTGGAAATAAATCTTAACGAAGTCTATAAATTCATAAATGTTTTTTTTTTAAATTTCGCTTTAAGATTAGCTGATTTGTGTTTGAATGATTTACCTAATAATAAAATTAATATATTCTGCTGTTGCTTCATAGTTGGGATGATTAAAGGATAGGTGTATATCTAATAAATTATCTAAATATATTATATAGTAAATAAATTATCGGCGTTAGCCAATGAATGTCCACCAGCTAACAATGCTGGTGTACACGAACGCTAAATCGGGTTTTTGAAATTATAGGGGCTGTAAACTTGAAAAAGTTGCTGGACCCTCTTTCTACGCTTTTGCACATAAAATATGTTTCTTATGCGTTTGGATTCTTTTTTTTGTTCTATGTTTACGACAGAATGGAATTTCGATGTTTCTTTTTCATTTCTCGTCAATAAGTGTTATATGTTATTGGTCGCATTAAAAAAAAAACGAGCAATCTGACAAGGTTATCTCTTGCCACTTATGCAATGGTAACTTCTAAAAGATTCTATATTGATTGTTATTTTCCGCAATGATGGAGTGTGTAACTACCTAACAAAGTAGTAATTCTATTTTTAGCTATCAGACGCATTTTAACACATTGCACGTGTTGTATTCTGGGTTGGGTTGTTTTACCTCTGAGCGGCACTTTTTTGCACACCATGGGCTAAATGGCCAGGTCACATGGACCCCGAAGGCTCAGAGAAGGTTGGGGGAGGGGACCCACTGGAACAGCTGTTGGGAGACAGATGGCAGTCTCCCGTCAAGGCCATCCAGCGTGTTCTTTAACGTGCACAGGGTATGGCTCTCCCGCACACGGGGCCACGGCTTAACGTCCCATCCGACGGACGGGGGATTTATCCAAGCCCATCGGTGTCCCCTACTGACCGTGGGCAGGGCGGGGAATTTTGCGGAGATAAATCTCAACGCTGACCCAGCTGGGACTCGAACCTGGGAACTACAGATTACGAGCCTGACGTGCTACCGACTGAGCCACCCCCGCCCCTGTTGTATTCTGGCAATAATAAATCGTGTGCTAGCTGTTTAGTCTGTGACAAGAGTATTAATTAGCATCGAGAAATTGTATTTGATTTGCATACATTTAATATCAATTTCAGAATCCGATACTTCATTGCAAATCTGAAAGAGTTTTTAGTGCAGAGAAAAGGAGTGGTTTGAATCCCGGAAAAGGCTTGGTTATCTTTTTGAGTCTGCTGAGGTCTTGCCTTTATCACAGATTCCTATGGCGTACGTGGTTAGCGCGTTTGACTAGAGATCAAAAGAATAAGGCGGGTGTTTGTGTTTTTCTGCTGAGGTCCCGCCATCCTCACAGACCTTCTACTATGGCGTATAAACTGACAGGCTCCTGTCAGACCTCTGTGGCAAGCAGCTGCTTGAGGGGTATTTATTGTAGTAGAAATCACCGAATTGGACAAGCAAAAAACCAATTCAACCAGATGAGAAAAATTCTTTATGAGGAAAACCTCCAGTGGAGAGTGGGAATCTTAAAATGTTTCATCTGGCCCATCTTATTGTATGGGTGTGAGACCTGGACTCTAAAGAAGAAATCAAAAGAAAAATTGGAGTCATTTGAGATGTGGTACCTTAAGAGGATACTGAAAATAAAATGGACTAACATTAAGGACAAGCATTAAGGTACTGGATATGGTCAAGTCTACTAGACAACTATTAAAGATTGTAAAGAGAAGGAAACTGGCATATTGCAGACATATACTGAGAGGGGAAAAGTATGATATCCTACAACTCGTCCTTGAGGGCAAAAGGACACAAGGAAGAAGAAGAAGAAAGGGTTGGATGGATGACCTTTGCGAGTGGATGGGCTTGGACTCAGAAGACATAATCCATGATGCAAGAAACAGAGAATTATAGTATTTGTTGGCCATCAACCTCCCAATCGAACACAACACTTAAAGAAGAAGAAGACTAGAAATAGACTCCTGTTTGATTTTCCTGGATTCCTCCTAAGGGAAAAAAAAATGTTTTGATAAAAAATTCTAAAACAGTTTCAAGTCTTCAGGATTTTCGACCTTTTCATATATCTCGGGAAATCCGATATTTCAGAGGGTTTTTTGAGTTTATTTACCCTTAGAAGCATGATCAGTTGACAATGTCTATGCATCAACATTATTTCTTAAAATTGTGTACTTGAAATTTGCAATAAAGTTTTATGAACTTCTAATAGCCATTTCGTATAATATAAAAAACTCCTTTTATATGTACGAATTTTTTTAAAACTGACGACTAGTTCCTTGAACATTTCATAAAGCCATTTTGTATTTTAGTAATAAATTATCACAGGAAAACATCTTGTAAACAAGAAACACTCGAAATAATCAGTTGAAAAAAATTGATTCCCGACTGGGCTTCGAACCCAGGTCTCCCAAAGTATCTCGGGCGTCTTAAGCGATGGGCCATATTTTATAAAGAGAATTAAAAAAAAAATCATTGGTTAATTCAACTCTATTAATCTTTAAAGGTTAATTGATTTTATTCGACTTCATTTCAATATTTTAATACTTAGCAATTCGGAGTGCATTCAGATTGATACAACATTGATAACTTTATAACTGATGGATATTGGTATATTTAGAAAACGAATACAATGCAATAAAAATCGGTTTTAAACTTCACAGTAGCAATTTAACAAAGCATTTTTTCGGAAAAGAATAAATATAAATTTCTAAACAAATTCTGACAGCTTCAGTGAAATGAACTGATTATTCCAAAATATTAAACTTTAAATGTACTCGATAACTTCAATTATAATCGATAGATGACGCCACCTACCGAAGGAGAGCTGTTTTCCGTCCGTATAATGGAGGTCGTCGGCCGGGCAGGAGCGGAAGGGCTGTCTCGCGTTGCTGAGGAGGATGATACGACCATACCCGGGTGGGCGCCCTCAAACATCGGTAGGAACATGAGTCCCTGGGGGCTGACTGCCCCCGGGATCAGAGTCTTGGCAGCCGCCATGTATTGGCCGTTGATACGACTCTGGAAACATGCAAAGCAAGCATTAATAACTGTCAGGTGAACTCAACTCTCCTGGCAGATTAATATGAAATACTACATTGAAAAAAAAAAGATTTAATATCATCTTACTGTTGGAGTTTGGCTGCGATGTTTGTATCTTGACATTGTGTGTTAAGAAATCAAACAATGTAGTATAAAAAATTCCCCTCCTGAACGAAAAAAAACTATAGGGTATGAACTCAAGCTTCGTGTTGCTCATTTATGGCTTAATAAAAACTAGTTATGGTATTAGTTCTGTATATATAGAACTAATACCATAACTAGTTTTCATTGAGCAATAGATGAATTTAAATGTTATTAAGCTAATGACAGAATTGCAAAATATTCACTTACTATAAAAAAGTTTATTCTGGGTTTCAACACTTATGATTGTTGAATTGAGGACTCCAATTAAAATATAAGCAGCTAGTGACAGCAATATAAATAGGGTCTAAATTCTAAATGTTAAGCACAGACTTTCATTAGGAAGGGGAGCAATATAATAAAACATACTTGTTGGGCTTTGAGTTCCCATCTTCCCTGAAACGTGTTTAGTGAAATTTTAGGGGAGTGGTCTGAGTAGTGGGGTGGTCCCACTATAATGTCGCTAAAGTTGTAAAAGCGACTTCAAATCCTGCATACACGGATGTTTGATGAACGCAATGTAACTTAGGAAATAGGGGGCGGGGGTGGCTCAGTCGGTAGCGCGCCAGGCTCGTAATCTGTAGTTCCCAGGTTCGAGTCCCAGCTGGGTCAGCGTTGAGATTTATCTCCGCAAAATTCCCCGCCTTGCCCACGGTCAGTAGGGGACACCGATGGGCTTGGAAAGGCCGCCGTCCGTCGGATGGGACGTTAAGCCGTGGCCCCGTGTGCGGGAGAGCCATACCCTGTGCACGTTAAAGAACACGCTGGATGGCCTTGACGGGAGACTACCATCTGTCTCCCAACAGCTGTTCCAGTGGGTCCCCTCCCCCAACCTTCTCTGAGCCTTCGGGGTCCATGTGACCTGGCCATTTAGCCCTTGGTGTGCAAAAAAGTGCCGCTCAGAGGTAAAACAACCCAACTTAGGAAATAGAAGTGGCAGATGCTGTTGTTATTTTTGCTCTTTCATTGTGGGAATTAAATTTTCTAATTCAAATTTAGAATTAGTTCAGCTATTTTTTTTTGGCTAGATAGATAGATTCATAGAACCAAAAGTGGCATTTGAAAACTTAATTTTTTTTAGCTTCATGCACTTGCTCACCTGTAACTCCTGAATTTGATGATGCTGTTGTCGGAGCTGCTCCTGTTGCCTTTCGATGTATTCCTGCTGCTGCCTTTGAACATTAAAATCTCTCTGGTTGGAATCTTCCGTCTGTGTGACAAAAGCAAAAGAAATACACCGTCAATAATTCTGTTCAGTGCATTAAAAACTTTTAAACATATTAAGTATTTTACTTGCCATTTGAGCTGTTTAGGAACGTTCTGTATAGTTTGCCATGAATGTACGAAGAAAATACAACGTCTATTCCAATGTTTCCCAAAGTGGGCGATACCGCCCCCTGGGGGCGCTGGAACGATCCAGGGGATCGGTAGTAGCCTCGGGTGCAATTGGGGGGGGCGGTGGAAGCATAAAGAAAGAAGGGAAGATAATAAATAAAGGAAGATAAAAATAATTTATTATTTTTATATTCCCTTCTTTATCTTCCTTTATTATTTTTAATGTTATTCGTAATTTTTATTTTAATATTATCCTTCGTTATCTTAATTTTCTGCGTGTAATGCGAATGTTGCTATGGTTGATTTTAATAAATAATTTTATAATTTCAAGCTTCAAGGTGTCTTATTTGCAACAACATTTCTACCTACGTCCTACAACACAGTAAAGTGTTGTAGGACGTAGGTAGAAATATAGATACATAAAAGGGCGCAAATTTATCACTGCATCTTTCTGTTTGTTCTCTTAAAGAAGGTCGATTTCCAGGGAGAGGGGGGTGGGCTCTGGGTAATTTTTTTCTCTGAAAGGGGGGCGATAGGATAAATAAGTTTGGGAACATCTGGTCTATTCGGTGTAAAATTGACCAGGGAAAAAAAGATCAAGATTTTACGATGAGCCAAGATCTACAAGGATTGAAGGATATTTACAAAGGATGATGGTATCTAGCACTCCTTCTAGGAAAACGTAATTGAATGGGGAATACAGATGAGCTATATTTTTTGGCAAAACGTAGGCGTCTGAATTGAAAGTAAGGCTTTACTATAGTAAATATTATAATTTGATCTAAGTAACGAAGCGATGAATTAATTTCTACTGGCGTTTTTCACCAAACTTTTACGAATATAACACGCCACCACAATTCTCAAAATGGCGACCATGCTTCAACCCAAAAGTGTTCATTGTTCTCTAAAAAATTTAAATTGTTATAGCCTAAATAAAAAAATTCGATTGTTATGAATTTAGACAAATAGACTGGGCCTACCACGGATATATGAGAATTGCTTATAACAGAAGAAAACCATAAACAGTTAGTTGTTAGGCCCTGTCCTACCAATAAAAAAAATTAACGACTTTTATTAATTATACAGGGTGAATCTGAAAAAGTGGGCAAAACTTTACGGGGTGGTAGAACGCAGCTATACGAGCAATATTCGTCATAGAATGTTTGGTCGGAAGGAAAGCGGTGAGAAGTTAAAAGGTAGTTTTCCACTGTCACATTTAAAGAATGAACACAAGAAGGAGAGGAGATACTTCAGAAAACATTTTATTAACAGGAATGTAATTGAGTACATGCTCAAAGAAATTGCTCAAAAGAGCTGCCGCCAGCTGTGATGCAAGCTTCACACCTGCGGGATAGGGACCGACGCACATTTGCGAAGACACCAGGCATTTCCCGAATATCGCCGGCAACAACGACGATCCACCTCCACCCAGCGGCTCGCCATTTGCATTCCGCCCATACTTTCTATGACGAATATTGCTCGTATAGCTGCGTTCTACCACCCCGTAAAGTTTTGCCCACTTTTTCAGATTCACCCTGTATATATAGTGACATTTAAGAGGTGTACGCTTTTTATTTCATCATACCTGTCGGAAGATAATTACAGTAAACATTTGTTGATATCTCAGATTAGTAACTAGTAGGTGGAGATCGCAAAATTTAGTTTATGCAAATAGTTTTTGCTGTATTATTGCTTAACCAGTCACCTACCCATACAGTTGGCTCTCGTTATATGCGGTTTTCTTTCGGCATCGTAATGTAATAAGAGCTGGATGACATCGACGGTTTTTCAGTGTGCATTTTTCAAGGAAAGGGAAAGTGCATGATTAAGGCCTATTGGGAAAAGGAGACCATTCCCTCCAAAATTCTTGTTGCTCTGGATACTGCTCTTATTACCCACAAATACTGTTGATCTCAATGCTCTCGGAAAAGTTTGTTGCTCTTTCCTCTTAATAAAAAATCGCTACTTCATCCCATAGATCAAGATATAACTCCTAACTTGCCTGAAATTGTTATCGGTTTTGAGGATGAAATTGTGTTAGCTCAGTGTTTCGCAAACTTTTTTACTCTGCGGCACACTGAATCTAATTTTTTTTCCGCGGCACACCTAATAAAGAATAAAAGCAAACTCTATATAATCGTCATTATATTTGCGCTTTGTTGAAGTCATCAGCCTGGTTTTACTTGAAGATTTGCTCTCGTTCTTTAATTCATAACTCGGTGTTTGTTTTAAATATTTGTCCATTCTATGGCTTGAAATAATCAAAAATTAATACCAAATTTTGGAAAAAGCTTGATAAATACTTACAAGAGCCCAGTTGATAAAATCTGAAAGATTTTTATTAAAGCACGTCGATAACACAAGTCAAGTAAAAATGAAACCTTTGGAGTATCTAGTGTCAATTTCAAAATCTCTCGCGGCACACAGTTTGCGAGACATTGTGTTAGCTGAACTAAGAGAAGCAAAAAAGATTCTTTATTTGCCCAGAGAAAACTGATAGCTAGTTGAAGTGAAGGACATATGAAAATTGCTTATAACAGAAGAAAACCATAAACAGTTCGCTAACTGTTAGGCCCTGTCCTACCAATAAAAAAAAAACTAATGACTTTTATTAATTATATATAGTGATATTTAAGAGGTGTACGCTTTTATTTCAAATGCCTGTATGTCTTTAATGTCAAACCTGATATATTATCTGTCTTACAATGAAAATTTTGACGATTTTTTTCACATTACATTTTGCAAACTGTCGATTTCCATTGGAAAGCAATTACATAAGGAAGTAAAATAAGAAACTGGACTTAATCTGGTATCCAGTGTCTGGCTTTCCCTCCTCTGTCGTCGTGCAAAGGGATAATTCCCAGCTGCAAGCTCTGACTGAGACAGTGGCGCCTTCCGTGGTGGGTTCCACAAGCAGCCCTTTCAACTTGTCGCCTACGCGACTTCGTATCCCTGATTAGTTCCGTAGTATTGGCTTCGTGGAAACCCAGCTCGTTAGGCTCGCAACTGGAAGGCACTCAGTGTTTATATGTGCGTTATTTTGCGTGGTGACTGGACCGTAATGGAGGCGATTGTTCTTCGCGGTCACGGTTTAGAGGATGAATTTGAGTTGATTGTTTCCAATAAACCTTTCGTTTTGCGTTTGACTACGCAGACGTTTAAGTTACATAGACCGAGAGATTGGTGGGTGCATCTGTATATATAAAGTGAGATGGACGGATCTCAGTTGGTGACAGATAACGTTACAGATAAACTGATGTGGATACAGACAGGCTGTCTCCAGATTCTTTAAGCGGAGTCTGGCAGCAAAATGACAAATGAGAATGGATGGGTATAAAAACGGACATGTTTGCAGTTGATGATCAGATAACTTGCAGATCAGAATGTTGATGGAGGCTTTGTTTAGGTTCGCACTTGGAATCACGATTGCAGCTATATATATACACACAAATGGCAAAGTGTCCATGGAAACAAGGGAAGAAAATAGAAGAAGCAGTACTCTTTTAATTATCCAAAGTCAATTTTGTAAGTACAGTTAATCCAAAACGTTAAAATTACTATTGCCTCTGTAATCTTCCGATTCATTGGATACATTAAGTAATGAAGCTTGCTATAAAATTTGTCTTAACTTCTGAGAAATAAAGATCAGATTTGGTTTAAGTTTGGGCTTAAGATTTGCGATCAATGAGAATATACATTTCAATAGACGCTGATCGGCTTTAAGTATGGATATCGACGATACGTGAAGCAGCAAGAAATCTATATAGATATTACTGAAATTCGTTATTAATTTCTAATGATTCATTATTAATAGACAATGAAATCTGTAGACCAGGGTTTCCCAAACTTTCCATCGACCCCTTGATGAGCTTATGAACTTGTTATGGATTCTTAACCTAAATTCTAAGAATGTAAATGAAATAGTCAAGAAAAATCAATATACATATAATGAAAACTTATTGACAAACTGAAGAAAGAAATATTGATGATAAAAGAAAATTAATACGAAACTTTTAATCTTCACACTAATGAATGGATTTGTCTGATGTGCTTCATTTAACAAGCGTATAAACACTGGGCCAAAATTTTGTGACAGTCCTTTTCGCACTGAACTTTATGAACTTCTGTTCTACTCGTAGACCTTTTTCGGCTCCCTATCGATCCTCTAACTTTTCATTCGCCCCCTGCACACTCTCATTGACCAATTTTGGGAAACCCTGGGTACACATTAAGCAAGTGGCGTTGTTAATAGACAATGGAACATTTAAACCAATTTAACTAATGGCTTTTCAAGAATCATCGTATTTTATATGTACTAATAAGTGAATAAAAATTATTTCAACAGAATGTATTTAATTATTTTATTCATTCCGTCAAACTTTTGAATATGCGTATTGTACCTAGAACTTTAAATATTAAAACTCGGAATTCTTAAAATGTAAATAAACAATGCTCCACGTACTAGTCTATTGTTGTGCTATTGTTTTTTGTGACTGGCATTGTTATTATTAAATATTCAAACTACCATAACTCATTAAATATTGAACGAATATTGTTGAAAATCGAAATATTGATAAATTTTATCGAGATCTTTATCTGCTATCAGACTTTTCAAAACAAAGAAAAATATTTTACAAGCTATAGAGCTTTGACATTAGCTTTCCATTGACATAGGGGCGGGGGTGGCTCAGTCGGTAGCGCGCCAGGCTCGTAATCTGAAGTTCCCAGGTTCGAGTCCCAGTTGGGTCAGCGTCGAGATTTATCTCCGCAAAATTCCCGCCCTGCCCACGGTCAGTAGGGGACACCGATGGGCTTGGAAAGGCAGCCGTCCGTCGGATGGGACGTTAAGCCGTGGCCCGTGTGCGGGAGAGACATACCCTGCACACGTTAAAGAACACGCTGGATGGCCTTGACGGGAGGCTACCACCTGTCTCCCAACAGCTGTTCCAGTGGGTCCCCTCCCCCAACCTTCTCTAAGCCTTCGGGGTCCATGTGACCTGGCCATTTAGCCCATGGTGTGCAAAAAAGTGCCGCTCAGAGGTAAAACAACCCAACCCAAATCCATTGACAGAGGATAGTTCCTTAATTTATGGAAACCAGTGTATATTGCGTTATTTGATAATTTCTTTAAAAAGTGTCAGAAATATGTGTGGTCTGTTACCATTGAATTTATTCAACTGAAATATTTTTTTTGGTTGACCAAATTATATTTTCCGTTCCAGATTTTTTTTAAGACCCGGACTTGTACTAAATTATTTTAAAAGGTGACAACTAGAAAAGAGTGGGGACTCAATTTTTCGAGCCGAAATTTTATTGAGCCCCTGTCTGCTCGAACCGCCTCGACAATTGCTGAGCCTTAGCTCAATTTGGGGGAAAATTTTCTCTGGTGCATCACAATGCGTGTCGCTAGTCATTTATTTTATTATTATATTATTAATTATAATCATTTTATAATTGAGAAAAAAAATATTATAAAGACATGTACTAGAAGAAACTGAAAGTTCTTGGATATCACTATAAACGCAAAGAGACATTCATTTATTCAAGACAGTGCGTGAAAAAATGATCAAAATTCGTATGGTGCTTATTTTTAATTACTAAAAGCTGGTTAAAAGGTTGAAATTATAATCAAAAAAATATTTTTATATTTTTGCTTTATTTTTTTCACAGTTACAAGAGATATTTGAAATTTAAATATTCTGATGCCCGAGCCATAAATTGTCTCTGTTCTTTTGAGCCCGACCCTGAGGGTGATCTAGGGTCCTCCTCTAGGTCTCACCTCCTCTCTAGGGTACGAATATTTACAATTTGTTTTATCTTGACATTTACTAAATCCATTGGTGATTTTTTTTAACCTTAACCGGCAATCATTATTCTTAGATTTCTTTATTTCTGTAACATTGCCTTGTTATGTCATAGTGGGTTGTTGTTGGGTTGTTTTACCTCTGAGCGGCACTTTTTTGCACACCATGGGCTAAATGGCCAGGTCACATGGACCCCGAAGGCTCAGAGAAGGTTGGGGGAGGGGACCCACTGGAACAGCTGTTGGGAGACAGATGGTAGCCTCCCGTCAAGGCCATCCAGCGTGTTCTTTAACGTGCACAGGTTATGGCTCTCCCGCACACGGGGCCACGGCTTAACGTCCCATCCGGCGGACGGCGGCATTTCCAAGGCCATCGATGTCCCCTACTGATCGTGGGCAGGGCGGGGAATTTTGCGGAGATAAATCTCAACGCTGACCCAGCTGGGACTCGAACCTGGGAACTACAGATTACAAGCCTGGCGCGCTACCGACTGAGCCACCCCCGCCCCGTCATAGTGGGAGAAGGTAGATCCACAAACAGATCGTTCACTACGATGACCGCATCAAGAACTTTCTGGAAGAACAGTGGAATTTGCTTTGTTCAATCTGATCAGAAATTTCCGTCCAGCCTCGGATGGAAGGAAAACGTGGTGGGAGGAGAGAGTGCTCTAGCTGAAGACAAAGAGGAAAGAAAAGGATTAGTACCAGAGGTCATGTGTCGTCTTGCAGCTGTCGTTAGTCGGTGGGCGGTAAGAAGTTGAGGGGTTATGTGTGGGGGAATGGTAGAGGGGGTTTCTAGACAAATAGCGTTGTTTCGCGCTTGAGGGGAGACGAGGTCCAAAACGGGAAAGAAGGTCAGTCTTTATCTTAACTCTACGGGAACGAGAAACGCGGGAATAATGGTGCGTATCAGGTTCCAGTGGCGTTTCGCACATTTCTCACTCCTTCCTTAGGTCAGAAAGGTCATTGTGTTTTCTGGTTGGAACCAATCTTCACTTCCTGTGCTTATAGGGGTGAGGAAACGAAACCACTCTTGCTATTGATATTAGTGATAAGGAATAAGGGAACAAACTTTCCAATATCTCAAATGCTGCATTATCAGCTTCGGAGTAGTAATAAACTAAAGCTTGCTCTTAACTCAAAACACAAAAGTACTTAAGAGAATTTGTTGAAATGTTGAAACGTAAAAGAGTTGAGGTGTTTTAATTAATATCAGAGATTTGACACAATAACGAAATGTGAAAATGTTTCGTAGACTAAATCTGAGATCTTCCAAAGTTTGGTTTGCCCAACAGTTAATTGAACCATAATTGGCAGACATAAAACGAGGTAAAGTCTGAGGCATCATTCCATTTTCATTTCGTCCCTTAGCAACCGGACCTTATTATCATTCCTATGGGAGTCAGCAGGAGTTGCTTCAAGGTGGGCAAGAATTACTAATGTTGAGTAGAAAAAAAATAGCCCTTAAGCAGCTGCTTACCACAGGAGCTGACTCAGTAGGTAGCGCGCCAGACCAACACCACCTAGAGGAGTTGGCCTAGGTGGTGTTGGCCAGACTTGTAATCTGCAGCTCCCAGGTTCGTGTCCCAGCTGGATCAGCGTTGAGACTTATCTCCGCAAAACTCCCTAACTTGCCCACGGTCAGTAGGTGACACCGATGGGTTTGGAAAGGCCGCCGTCCGTCGGATGGGGCGTTAAGCCGTGTGCGGGAGAGCCATACCCTGTGCACGTTAAAGAACACGCTGGATGGCCTTGACGGGAGGCTACCATCTGTCTCCCAACAGCTGTTCCAGTGGGTCCCCTCCCCCAACCTTCTCTGAGCCTTCGGGGTCCATGTGACCTGGCCATTTAGCCCATGGTGTGCTAAAAAGTGCCGCTCAGAGGTAAAACAACCCAACCCAACAGACATGTTCAAACTTGCGAACAGCATTAGTCATGTCCTCCTCCACATCACCAGTCGATTGTAATCAAGATGTCGGACCAAGGAGTACCGGGTAATCTTTGCTAGGCCTTGTTTCCGTAATCTTTGCTAGGCCTCGAGCCCAGTTTGGAGAAGTTTGGATATGTCACAGGCAAGGGTATACAGTTGATTACTAAATAATTTAGAGGAAGAGGGACGAGCCTGTGTCGAAAATGAGTTGGGTTGTTTTACCTCTGAGCTGCACTTTTTTTGCACACCATATGCTAAATGGCCAGGTAACATGAATCCCGAAGGCTTAGAGAAGGTTGGGGGAGGAGACCCACTGGAACAGCTTTTGGGAGACAGATGGTAGCCTCCCGTCAAGGCCATCCAGCGTGTTCTTTAACGAGCACAGATTATGGTTCTCCCGCACACGGGACCACGACTTAACGTCCCATCCGACGGACGGCGGCCTTTCCAGGTCGATTGGTTTCCCCTACTGACTGTGGGCAGGGCGGGCAATTTTGTGGAGATAAATCTCAACGCTGACTCAGCTGCGACTCGAACTTGGGAACTACAGATTACGAGCCTGGCGCGCTACTGACTGAGCGACCCCCGCACCATGTCGAAAATGAACCTCACGCTCGGAGACCATGAACTTCTGTCACTCTCGACAATGTTGTCAGAATTAAGGAACTTATTCTAGACAATCGTCGGAGGATTATAATTTAATTAATTAAAAATAATAAAAAATTAATAAATTAATCTGAAGTGGGTTGTATTGCCTCATCCACCGTATAGTCCTGACTTGGTTCCATCCAATTTCCTTTTGTTTCGACTGATGAAGTAGTTTTAGGGGGAAAGAGATGACGAGGCAATGATGAGGTCATTGCAGCTGTGAAAAGTTGAATTCACAAGCAACCGAAAACCTTCTTTGAAACTGGAATTAAGGAACTTCCAGAACGTTGGGAACAAGTGCATTGCAGTTAACGGGGACAACTGCGTTGGGAACAAGTGCACTGCAGTTAACAACTACATTGAAAAGAACTCTGTATTTTTTTGTGTTGTAAATAAAAAATTTGATATCAAATTCTGATTATATTTGAACGTCTCTCGTATAACAGAAATTCACATAATGTTTGAATTTTAATACTTGTCTAATGAACGCTACTTTTCGGTTGAGGACCACACTTGGTCCTTAACTTTTTACCCCAAGATATCAATTGCATGAGAAAGCACTGGTCTAGAACGTTGTTTTCAAAGAGGGTCCTAAATATTTATCTAGGTTCAATGACTCCCGAAAACAGAAATCGAACTTGAGAAAGCGCTGGTCTATAAACGTTGTTTTCAAAGAGGGTCCTAAATATTTATTGAGGTTCAATGGCTCCCGAAAACAGAAATCGAATTTGAGAAAGCACTAGTCTATAATGTTGTTTTCAAAGAGGGTCCTAACTATTTATTGAGGTTCAATGGCTCTCGAAAACAGAAATCGAACTTGAGAAAGCACTAGTCTATAATGTTGTTTTCAAAGAGGGTCCTAAATATATATCGAGGTTCAATGGCTCCCGAAAACAGAAATCGAATTTGAGAAAGCACTAGTCTATAATGTTGTTTTCAAAGAGGGTCCTAACTATTCATTGAGGTTCAATGGCTCTCGAAAACAGAAATCGAACTTGAGAAAGCACTGGTCTATAATGTTGTTTTCAAAGAGGGTCCTAAATATATATCGAGGTTCAATGGCTCCCGAAAACAGAAATCGAAATTGAGAAAGCTCTAGTCTATAACGTTGTTTTCAAAGAGGATTCTAAATATATATTGAGGTTGAATGGCTCCCGAAAACAGAAATCGAACTTTAACTGTTCGTTCATCACTGTCATCATTTTAGATTAGGCCGAACCCTAGTTGTTTTTAAAACGACATTGGATATTCTACTCTAAGTAGCTCCAATATCATAAACAGTTAGTAACATCTAAATTCGAAGAGCTCTCTAGGAGTTAGGCCAGAATCTGAAAAAAAATAAGCTGGAGGGTAAAGTACTGGATTTTCATTGCAGTGTAACATTTTCCTCTTCGTTTTCGAGGTTTTGAAAGAAAAACTTGAAAAATAACTGAATTATGCACAATTTGTTTTTGGGTTGGGTTGTTTTACCTCTGAGCGGCACTTTTTTGCACACCATGGGCTAAATGGCCAGGTCATATGGACCCCGAAGGCTCAGAGAAGGTTGGGGGAGGGGACCCACTGGAACAGCTGTTGGGAGACAGATGGTAGCCTCCCGTCAAGGCCATCCAGCGTGTTCTTTAACGTTGGATTGTTTTACCTCTGAGTGGCAAATTTTTGCACACCATGGGCTAAATGGCCAGGTCATATGGACCCCGAAGGCTCAGAGAAGGTTAGGGGAGGGGACCCACTGGAACAGTTGCTGGGAGACAGATGGTAGCCTCCCGTCAACGCCATCCAGCGTGTTCTTTAACGTTGGGTTGCTTTATTTCTGAGCGGCACTTTTTTGCACACCATGGGCTAAATGGCCAGGTCACATGGACCCCGAAGGCTCAGAGATTGTTGGAGGAGGGGACCCACTGGAAAAGCTGTTGGGAGACAGATGGTAGCCTCCCGTCAAGGCCATCCAGCGTGTTCTTTAACGTTGGGTTGCTTTATTTCTGAGCGGCACTTTTTTGCACACCATGGGCTAAATGGCCAGGTCATATGGACCCCGAAGGCTCAGAGATTGTTGGAGGAGGGGACCCACTGGAAAAGCTGCTGGGAGACAGATGGTAGCCTCCCGTCAAGGCCATCCAGCGTGTTCTTTAACGTTGGGTTGCTTTATTTCTCAGCGGCACTTTTTTGCACACCATGGGCTAAATGGCCAGGTCACATGGACCCCGAAGGCTCAGAGATTGTTGGAGGAGGGGACCCACTGGGTTGGGTTGGGTTGGGTTGTTTTACCTCTGAGCGGCACTTTTTTGCACACCATGGGCTAAATGGCCAGGTCACATGGACCCCGAAGGCTCAGAGAAGGTTGGGGGAGGGGACCCACTGGAACAGCTGTTGGGAGACAGATGGTAGCCTCCCGTCAAGGCCATCCAGCGTGTTCTTTAACGTTGCATTGTTTTACCTCTGAGTGGCACTTTTTTGCACACCATGGGCTAAATGGCCAGGTTATATGGACCCCGAAGGCTCAGAGAAGGTTGGGGGAGGGGACCCACTGGAACAGTTGCTGGGAGACAGATGGTAGCCTCCCGTCAACGCCATCCAGCGTGTTCTTTAACGTTGGGTTGCTTTATTTCTGAGCGGCACTTTTTTGCACACCATGGGCTAAATGGCCAGGTCACATGGACCCCGAAGGCTCAGAGATTGTTGGAGGAGGGGACCCACTGGGTTGGGTTGGGTTGTTTTACCTCTGAGCGGTACTTTTTTGCACACCATGGGCTAAATGGCCAGGTCACATGGACCCCGAAGGCTCAGAGAAGGTTGGGGGAGGGGACCCACTGGAACAGCTGTTGGGAGACAGATGGTAGCCTCCCGTCAAGGCCATCCAGCGTGTTCTTTAACGTGCACAGGGTATGGCTCTCCCGCACACGGGGCCACGGCTTAACGTCCCATCCGACGGACGGCTGCCTTTCCAAGCCCATCGGTGTCCCCTACTGACTGTGGGCAGGGCGGGGAATTTGTTTTTGAATTTGGCTTCCACTCCCTCGTGTTAGCATTCTCAAAGGAAGGACCGGATCTAGAGAAAGGTGACGAAAACGGATCATAACCCCCCTATCCGGACCTGAATAATATGTGTGTGACAATAACGAATTTTCTGACACGAACGAAGTGTAGTTTTGATTTCCTGCTTGTACTGCCATTCCAACTCAAGAGATGGCGCCACAGTGTTTGTAACTCAAAGCACAAGAAAGCCTTGTAATCGGAACTGAAGTTCAGACACTAAAACTTCAATAACGAAACTCGTTAAATATCCTTTTAAGTGACGGGATGCTAGCCAAAACCGTTTACTACTAGATATAGAAGGTAGAGTTATCAATGTTTTTTGGAAAACTGTCAAAAATGGATCACTATTTTCTCTGTCACAGCGTTTGAAAATTCCCAAGATATAAAGTTTTTCTCATATCCGCTGTTTTTAGCTCTACGAAGCCTGGGATATTTATTGTCTGCATATTAGTATTTTTCAGCCTTGTTTTCTTTAGGAACACCTGTAATATGAGACTCCCACCACTTCCCTCTTATTCTATACATACCTGAAGTATGGGGCAGTGGTGGCTCACTCGGTAGTGCGCCAGACTCGTAATCCCAGCTGGGTCAGCGTTGAGATTTATCTCCGCAAAATTCCCCTCCCTGCCAACGGTCAGTAGGAGACACCAATGGACTTGGAAAGACCACCATCCGTCGGATGGGACGTTAAGCCGTGGTACCGTGTGCGGGAGAGCCATAATCTGTGCACGTTAAAGAACACGCAGGATGGTCTTGACGGGAGGCTACCATCTGTCTCCTAACAGCTGTTCCAGTGAGTCCCCTCCCCCAACCTTCTCTAAGCCTTCGGGGTACATGTGACCTGGCCATTTAGCCAATGGTGTGCAAAAAAGTGCAGCTCAGAGGTAAAACAACCCAATCCATCCGACGGACAGGAGAAAAAATCTCACAACTACTATAGGGCAGGCTCTAGAGAATAGGAAGCGTTCCCCCCCTGAAAATGCTAGGATGAAAGTTCCCTCAATGCCATCCGGGGTTGTTCTTTAACTTGCACAGGGTATGCCCCTCTTGCATATTGGTCCACGGCTCAACATCCCATTCGGACGAACGGTGGATTTTTAACCCTTCAAGGATCCATTTAAGTATCGTAAAGAAAAAGAACACGAAAATCCGCAACGATTACAATAGACCGGATGTCATTGGAGACGTCATTTCCACAGAGAGAGTAACATTTGTAAAATGAGATCTTTAAACAATGTATTCATCGTCTAACGAGGTCAGAATGCCTAGTCCGTTGCCACGTTTATGGCGAACACGATCCATTCCGCTTCGCGGCCGTTAAGGCAACCAAATGACCACAACAGACACAGCGGGAACGCGTCAAATGATAATGGAGGTACGGGGGTGAGATATTGCACGTGGCCGCGTAGAAGGTCAGCTCGGGTAGAGGAATGCATAAACAGGAGCGAAGGTCAGTGTGAAGTGTTGCGGATCTGAAATCGGTTCGGGTCATTCTCGGCATTCAGGATCGTACTGTGGTCGTCAGTAACTAGAGGAAGTCCTAACAGCCATTATCAGGTCGACGTTTTTTTCTTTCGGGGGGGGGGGTTGTCTTACTACATCAGTCTGGTGATGAGCTTCGTTCTTGTTTATCTTGCAGAGACTAACTGAACTGTGTGTAATTCAAGAGTATGGAATTTTATTAGAGGAATAATGTGCGACGGAACCTGCATAATTTAATACTCTATTACCTCGATATTTTTTCCTTCCTATTTCCTTCCTAAAGGCTGCCGTCCGTCGGATGGGATTCTAAGGTTGGGTTGTTTCACCTCTGAGCGGCACTTTTTTGCACACCATGGGCTAAATGGCCAGGTCACATGGACCCCGAAGGCTCAGAGAAGGTTGGGGGAAGGGACCCACTGGAACAGCTGTTGGGAGACAGATGATAGCCTCCCGTTAAGGCCATCCAGCATGTTCTTTAACGTGCACAGGGTATGGCTCTCCCGCACACGGGACCACGGCTTAACGTCCCATCCGACGGACGGCAGCCTTTCCAAGCCCATCGGTGTTCCCTACTGACCGTGGGCAGGGCGGGGAATTTTGCGGAGATAAATCTCAACGCTGACCCAGCTGGGACTCGAACCTGGGAACTACAGATTACGAGCCTGGCGCGCTACCGACTGAGCAACCCTTGCCCCAGGGATTCTAAGCCTTCGCACCGTGTGTAGGAGAGTGCCTGTGCGCTCTAAAGAGCACACTAAATAGCCTTGACGGTAGGCTGGCATCCGTACCTTTTCGGATTCCTTCGTGGTTCTTGTGACATGGCCATTTAGCCTTTTGTGTGCAAAAAAGTGTCGCTCCGAGGTAAAACAAGCCAACCCTAAATTCCAAACGTTTATATTTCTATCTTTTTTAGGTGTTTGAATAAAAGTTTTTTTTTTTGGAAAAAAAAAATAAAAAACGCATAATCACAGTTTAATTACGTGTTTCTAATTTCCTCTTGACCAGCCGTGTTTTGACCAATAGGGTCTTGCAACTTGGTCATTTAGTCCATTATGCAAGAGAGTGATATCATCTGCACCTTAGGGGCGGGGGTGGCTCAGTCGGTAGCGCGCCAGGCTCGTAATCTGTAGTTCCCAGGTTCGAGTCCCAGCTGGGTCAGCGTTGAGATTTATCTCCGCAAAATTCCCCGCCCTGCCCACGGTCAGTAGGAGATACCGATGGGCTTGGAAAGGCCGCCGTCCGTCGGATGGGACGTTAAGCCGTGGCCCCGTGTGTGGGAGAGCCATACCCTGTGCACGTTAAAGAACACCCTGGATGGCCTTGACGGGAGACTACCATCTGTCTCTCAACAGCTGTTCCAGTGGGTCCCTCCCCCAACCTTCTCTGAGCCTTCGGGGTCCATGTGACCTGGCCATTTAGCCCGTGGTGTGCAAAAAAGTGCCGCACAGAGGTAAAACAACCCAACCCAACCCAATCTTGTGACCTCCCTATTTGGACCATTGTAACAAAAGTACTGCTCATGGATAAATTCAATACTATTCTTAATCAAATATCTTCGATCTTCCCCCCCCCCCATCTCAGTGTCATTCTTCAGTCGTGATTGGCGGCAAGTGAGACTCGACTTTTCCTCTAACGATCATTACCAACTCTTCATCCTCTTCCCTCTGTCTGCTCCCCGATATCCCTAAAGCTGTTCTCTTACATCTCCAGGACCTACGACTTCTCCTCCTGATGCACGAGACAGTTTCTAAGAGTGAAGCCTGCCCGAAGAGGAGGAGGAGAGCAAAAGCTGGTGGGCGGAAGGAATCAGAAAGGACTGTGAGTCAGCGTTACCCCTAGCAACTGTGGTGACATCTCATGCTCTTCCTGCCGCAGTTTACATCCCTGCACTCTTGCGGTTCACTTGTTATTCCCGCCTCCTATAAATCCTGCACCGGGATTACAAGACGCCGTTGCAGATTCTCAACTTTTCCCGCAGCGATGATTGGCAGGGTATCACGTGTTCTACTCAGCCTTATATTTACGGATCTACTTTTCCACCATCGAATTTAGAATGACTCTTCCCAACGGATTTTTTTTTACTTTTTAATTCTTAATGAAACAAATATATTGTTACGACAGATGGACGTGCTGCAATGAGTTTGTGATGGGCGTGTCATGGGTTTGGTTGTTTTACCTCTGAGCGGCACTTTTTTGCACACCATGGGCTAAATGGCCAGGTCACATGGACCCCGAAGGCTCAGAGAAGGTTGGGGGAGGGGACCCACTGGAACAGCTGTTGGGAGACAGATGGTAGCCTCCCGTCAAGGCCATCCAGCGTGTTCTTTAACGTGCACAGGGTATGGTTCTCCCACACACTGAGCCACGGCTTAACGTCCCATCCGACGGACGGCAGCCTTTCCAAGCCCATCGGTGTCCCCTACTGACCGTGGGTAGGGCGGGGAATTTTGCGGAGATAAATCTCAACGCTGCCCCAGCTGGGACTCGAACCTGGGAACTACAGATTACAAGCCTGGCGCGCTACCGACTGAGCCACCCCGCCCGGGCGTGTCATGAACGCTCGTGTATGCTTCTGCGTGAGAATTAATTAATCAACGAATTAGAACCGATCTGAAATATAAGAAAGATAGTGTGTTGCTGAAGTTGTGAGATCCAAAAGGAGGCATAATTAAGAGTCTGTGCACGATAGTTTAACGAATAAATGTTTTTATTTAGTGTGTGCACCGGAGTTTATATTGGTAAACAAAATAAATACCCCCTCAAGCAGCTGCTTGCCACAGAGGTATGACAGGAGCCTGTCAGTTTATATGCCATAGTAGAAGGTCTGAGAGGATGGCAGGACCTCAGCAGAAAAACGACACAAACAGCCATGCCTTACCCGGGGCTCGAACCCAGGTCCCTTAGATCAGTAGCCAAGCGCGTTAACCACTCGGCCACGGGACGGCTAAAATAAATACCTCCTCAAGCAGCTGCTTGCCACAGAGGTCTGACAGGAGCCTGTCAGTTTATATGCCATAGTACAAGGTCTGAGAGGATGGCAGAACCTCAGCAGAAAAACAACACATACATCCATGCCTTACCCGGGGCTCGAACCCAGGTCCCTTAGATCAGTAGCCAAGCGCGCTAACCACTCGGCCACGGGACGGCTAAAATAAATACCTCCTCAAGCAGCTGCTTGCCACAGAGGTCTGACAGGAGCCTGTCAGTTTATATGCCATAGTACAAGGTCTGAGAGGATGGCAGAACCTCAGCAGAAAAACAACACATACATCCATGCCTTACCCGGGGCTCGAACCCAGGTCCCTTAGATCAGTAGCCAAGCGCGCTAACCACTCGGCCACGGGACGGCTAAAATAAATACCTCCTCAAGCAGCTGCTTGCCACAGAGGTCTGACAGGTACCTGTCAGTTTGTATGCCATAGTAGAAGGTCTGAGAGGATGGCAGGACCTCAGCAGAAAAACAACACATACATCCATGCCTTACCCGGGGCTCGAACCCAGGTCCCTTAGATCAGTAGCCAAGTGCGCTAACTACTCGGCCATGGGACGGTTCACCCATGCAAACCATTTGAAAACAAGGAGACGCGTCGGACACGTAAACGAACGTTGGACACATTAACTAGACAGCGTTGGTAATTAAAAAGTTGTCTTATTAACTGGCTGTTGATAATAATATGTCTGGTTTGCCGCTCAAACTACGTAACGTACAATTGAAATTATATATTTATTTTAAACGAGGCAAATTTTAAAACGAGTAAAAGTGTGATGTTTTTAAATCCTTTACGGACACCAGGGTCGAGAGATTTGAAGCCGGTACAGTCGCTCAAAAAAGTATCCGAACGCAATGGTTGATTACAGAATTCAGAAAAAATATCTGGCAACGATTTTTTTAGAAATTAGTGATCTGGCAACCTTCGTGTCATGTGATTACAGAATTCAGGAAAAATATCTGGCAACAATTTTTTTCCTGATTTGCCCTCCTTTTCCTTTTTGCCCTCACTGGAGCGTGTGCAGTAACTGCACACACTCCAGTTTGCTGTGAACGGTAACTGGAGCGTGTACAGTTGCTGTACACGCTCCAGATATTTTTCCTGAATTCTGTAATCGCGTGACACGAAGGTTGCCAGATCACTCATTTCTAAAAAAAATCGTTGCCAGATATTTTTTCTGAATTCTGTAATCAACCATAGTGTTCGGATACTTTTTTGAGCGACTGTACATATGTTCACCCCAGAGCAGCGCTCTTCAGATTTTAAAAGTGGGTAGAAGACGTTGGCGTGACAAAATGGAGTTATTTTGATTATTGGAATGGGGAGAGATTACGAATAACTGTTTTTGAGGAGAATAATGTATGTTTCAAGATGTGACAAAAAACGATATCGTATTAATCCAAAGATATCACGATGGTTTTCGTTTTGGCCAAAATAGGACTACCAGCTAAAGCATGTATGACTGGCGACTGCTTTTCTAAAATTATCTGTTTTCTTCCCCCTCATTGGTCAGTCGGTAACGCACCAGGCGACGAATATCCCGTAGCCAGCGGACTACCCTTAATGAGATAGGGGATACTTTACTGTGAGAAAGGAGATACTTTGCCCCTCAGTGGGAAAGGAGATACTTTGCCCTCAATGAGAAAGGAGATACTTTGCCCTCAGTGAGAAAGGAGATACTTTGCCCCTCAATGGGAAAGGAGATACTTTGCCCCTCAGTGGGAAAGGAGATATTTTGCCCTCAGTGAGAAAGGAGATACTTTGCCCTCATTGAGAAAGGAGATACTTTGCCTCAGTGGGAAAGGAGATACTTTGCCCTCAATGAGAAAGGAGATACTTTGCCCTCAATGAGAAAGGAGATACTATGCCCTCAGTGAGAAAGGAGATACTATGCCCTCAGTGAGAAAGGAGATACTTTGCCCCTCAGTGGGAAAGGAGATACTTTGCCCTCAATGAGAAAGGAGATACTTTGCCCTCAATGAGAAAGGAGATACTTTGCCCCTCAGTGGGAAAGGAGATACTTTGCCCCTCAGTGGGAAAGGAGATATTTTGCCCCTCAGTGGGAAAGGAGATATTTTGCCCTCAGTGAGAAAGGAGATACTTTGCCTCAGTGGGAAAGGAGATACTTTGCCCTCAATGAGAAAGGAGATACTTTGCCCTCAATGAGAAAGGAGATACTATGCCCTCAGTGAGAAAGGAGATACTATGCCCTCAGTGAGAAAGGAGATGCTTTGCCCTCAGTGAGAAAGGAGATACTTTGCCCTCAGTGAGAAAGGAGATACCTTGCCCTAAGTGAGAAAGGAGATACTTTGCCCTCGGTGAGAAAGGAGAAACTTTGCCCTCAGTGAGAAAGGAGATACTTTGCCCTCAGTGAGAAAGGCGATGCTTTGCCCTCAGTGAGAAAGGAGATACTTTGCCCTCAGTGAGAAAGGAGATGCTTTTGCCCTCAGTGAGAAAGGAGATGCTTTGCCCTCAGTGAGAAAGGAGATACTTTGCCCTCAGTGAGAAAGGAGATACTTTGCCCCTCGGTGAGAAAGGAGATACTTTGCCCTCATTGAGAAAGGAGATACTTTGCCCTCAGTGAGAAAGGAGATGCTTTGCCCTCAGTGAGAAAGGAGATACCTTGCCCTCAGTGAGAAAGGAGATACTTTGCCCCTCGGTGAGAACGGAGAAACTTTGCCCTCGGTGAGAACGGAGATACTTTGCCCTCATTGAGAAAGGAGATACTTTGCCCTCAGTGAGAAAGGAGATACTTTGCCCTCAATGAGAAAGGAGATACTTTGCCCTGACGGGAGACTGCCATTTGTCTCTGAACAATTGTCCAGTGGGTCCTCTTCCCCCAACTTTCTCTGAGCCATTGTGATCCTTGTGACCTGGTCATTTAGCCCATTGTGTGAAAGGAAAACAGCGTAGTTCAGGGGTAAAACAATGAAACCTAATTCCCAGGTCCAGAGTTACTTTTATGCTAACTAAGCTACAGCGTAGGGCGTCATCGTGTTTCGAGTTTTACTAAATCACGCAAAAGAATTATTTTAAAATTTAAATTAATCTATTACGCAAACACTGTTCATCTTAACTTTACACAGTCAGCATTGTATATCGATTCCAGTGCAATGTTTTCACCACCTCAATTCGTATTTTTTTAAAGTTCCCTTCAAAAAAACAATGTACCCCTCAAGCAGCTGCTTGCCACAGAGGACTGACAGGAGCCTGTCAGTTTATATGCCACAGTAGAAGATCTGAGAGGATGGCAGGACCTCAGCAGAAAAACAACACAAACATCCATGCCTTATCCTGGGCTCGAACCCGGGTCCCTTAGATCAGTAACTAAGCGCGCTAACCACTCGGTCACGGGACGGCTAAAATGAATACCCCCTCAAGCAGCTGCTTGCCACAGAGGTGTGACAGGAGCCTGTCAGTTTATATGCCAAAGTAGAAGATCTGAGAAGATGGCAGGACCTCAGCAGAAAACAACACGAACATCCATGCCTTACCCCCTTGAGTAATAATAAATATAAGTATTTTTCGACTTTTGAATTTTGGGCCTTTTCAATTTCCGTAGCTTAGGGCCTTTTAAATTTGCTGCAGTTTAGAGCCCCAAAAGGTCAAAGTCCTCCCATCTCGAAGGTTGGCTTTTCATAATAGATACCCCTGACGACGGTTCTCCCAAAATTTATCTTTTTTTCCATTCACAGAGCGAACAAGAGAACCTCGTTTCGCCAGTGAACGTGTGACCTGACCATTTAGCTGAAATGCGCAACCCCAAAATACCTCTCAGACATCAAACAACGTCCTTCAACAACAAGAGAGTTTCTCAGAATTTTAAAAAGTGTTTTTAATTAGCCAAGCGTCGGCTTCCCATCCGTAATAAATATCTCCGTCGAATTCTTAATCTGCTCCTATCCCTTATCTCGTGCTCGCGAATAACAATCCACGTGGTGATGACAAATGATCTCATCGCCCACCAGTGTTGTCGGCACTTGTGATGTAAACAATGTCTTTACTCATGAGGCCAGCGGCTACAGATCTCCATTTCGCTTCCACAGATTCTCTTCTCGTGGCGGCAGAGGTGACCTTTGACCGTTCTGTAGTTGGGACCCGTCTGACAACACACACACTTAAGAGACTTAGAAAGTGTAAGCAGTTTTTTTTTTACAGGGGGGACAGAATACAGAACGGTCAAATAATGTATGTTTCAAACAAAGGAATGTGTGCAACCATTGATGATGATGTTACTATTGTTTTTTTTCCCCGCAAACGAAAACATGTAAGGAAAGAAAAAACAGAGTTGGGATGAAATAATGACTGTGGAATTCCATAGTCCGTCTGTTGGCATGAGACATGCAGATTACCAAATGTGTTTTTTACGAAATGCTAAGATAAAAATATAGAGAAATGAATACATGTTTGTCCACTTTGCGAGCTGTTTACCACACAGGGTTCATCAGAGTAAATCAAAAGAGTCCAATTCTGAGGTCCTTGTTGGATTGGGTTGTTTTACCTCTGAGCGGCACTTTTTTGCACACCATGGGCTAAATGGCCAGGTCACATGGACCCCGAAGGCTCAGAGAAGGTTGGGGGAGGGGACCCATTAGAACAGCTGTTGGGAGACAGATGGTAACCTCCCGTCAAGGCCATCTAGCGTATTCTTTAACGTGCACAGGGTATGGCTCTCCCACACAGGGGCCACGGCTTAACGTCCCATCCGACGGACGGCGACCTTTCCAAGCCCATCGGTGTCCCCTACTGACCGTGTGCAGGGCGGGGAATTTTGCGGAGATAAATCTCAACGCTGACCCAGCTGGGACTCGAACCTGGGAACTACAGATTACGAGCCTGGCGCGCTACCGACTGAGCCACCCCCGCCCCAAGATCTTACAAAGTTATACGATACGTAACAAGAAAACGTACATGTCTTTTGTTGAATAAACTTATTGCAAAATAAATCACCGAAAGAACGAAGAAATGACGTCAGAGCCCAAATAAGTGCAATAAGAAGCAAACAAATCGTTCGATCTCGGCGACTGTTTTTCGAGCGATTGCTAAAAGTTTGTTATTCCTGAACGTCCCATCCTTTCCGTCCTCTTCGCTTTCTGTGTCTGGCTATAACACGTGCGTTGAGCAGCCACAGTCATGGCCGACGTGTCAATAGGCGAGCCGAGCCACGGCCGAGCCCGTACACAACAAAGGCCTCCTTTGTATTCCAGGCAGGGCAGGGGGTCACGTGTTATGCAGTGGTGTTGGCATGTGTACGTAGGCATGTCTTGGGATGGGAGAACAGGGTCTGACCTTTGACACTTAACTTCCGATACCGGGCCAGCCCACACAGTAGTGCTTTGTTGTTCACTTGTAATTCAACTAGAGCTTTCGGGGAAGAAGAATAGGAGCGTTACGCAAGCTCCTTTTTATCCTTGGGTGTGGATGGGGGAATCTCTTCGGAGCAGGAATTCATTCACAGGCCATAAAGGGTTTACGAAAGGAGGGAAAATGTGAGTGCTTGTTTTCTATTCGCAAGATTGTTAAAACGGAAAATGAATATTTGAAGTAGACAGAAAAATTTCACCATGATTTTGATTTTTGACAATGCTGAGCCAAATTCGAGGTCTTGAAACTTCTTAACAAGTTGGGGGCGGGGGTGGCTCAGTCGGTAGCGCGCCAGGCTCGTAATCTGTAGTTCCCAGGTTCGAGTCCCAGCTGGGTCAGCGTTGAGATTTATCTCCGCAAAATTCCCCGCCCTGCCCACGGTCAGTAGGGGACACCGATGGGCTTGGAAAGACCGCCGTCCGTCGGATGGGACGTTAAGCCGTGACCCCGTGCACGTTAAAGAACACGCTGGATGGCCTTGACGGGAGGCTACCATCTGACTCCCAACAGCTGTTCCAGTGGGTCCCTCCCCCAATCTTCTCTGAGCCCTCGGGATCCATGTGACCTGGCCATTTAGCCCATGGTGTGCAAAAAAGTGCCGCTCAGAGGTAAAACAACCCAACCCAACCCTAAATTTGGTGTAATTTCTACTATGGCATATAAACTGACAGGCTCCTGTCAGACCTCTGTGGCAAGAGGCTGCTTGAGGGGGTATTTATATTTTTTATATAGTCCCACTTAGTTCTGACCCTCTTGGTGTGACAGATGGGGTTCCTAGCTGCCGTGTGGGTCGGGAGTTATCCCTCGAAAAATGTCCGAGATTTCTTAGAGCGTTGCCGTCACCTACACTGTGAATGGAGTAATACATTTTGTGTAGTAGGTTGGGTTTTTTGCACACCATGGGCTAAATGGCCAGGTCACATGGACCCCGAAGGCTTAGAGAAGGTTGGGGGAGGGGACCCACTGGAACAGCTGTTGGGAGACAGATGGTAGCCTCCCGTCAAGGCCATCCAGCGTTTTCTTTAACGTGCACAGGGTATGACTCTCCCGTACACGGGGCCACGGCTTAACGTCCCATCCGCCGGTCGGCGTCCTTTCCAAGCCCATCGGTGTCCCCTACTGACCGTGGCAGGGCGGGGAGTTTTGCGGAGGGAAGTCTCAATGCTGACCCAGCTTGGACTCGAACCCGGGAACTACAGATTACGAGCCTGACGCGCTACCGACTGAGCCACCCCCGCCCCGTAAGGAAAGCGAATCCACTGGATATCAGTTAGGGGACAGATGGAAGTTTCCCATCAAGGACATCCAGCACGTTCTTTAGCTTGCACAGGGTATAGCTTTCTCTGACTCCTGGTACGGGATCACTAGCTAACGTCCCATCTAACTTACATCGGTTTTTCCAAGATCATCGGTGTTCCCTGTCTCACTGACTTCAGAGACCCGAGAAGCGGAAAAAACTATCAGCGGCGAGAAAACTCCCACACAATGATAATAAACCGAAATGACTCTTCCTCATAGGGGCGGGGGTGGCTCAGTCGATAGCGCGCCAGGCTCGTAATCTGTAGTTCCCAGGTTCGTATTCCAGCTGGGTCAGCGTTGAGATTTATCTCCGCAAAAATTCCCCGCCCTGCCCACGGTCAATAGGGGACACCGATGGGCTTGGAAAGGCCGCCGTCCGTCGGATGGGACGTTAAGCCGTGGCTCCGTGTGCGGGAGAGCCATACCTGTGCACGTTAAAGAACACGCTGGATGGCCTTGACGGGAGGCTACCATCTGTCTCCCAACAGCTGTTCCAGTGGGTCCCCTCCCCCAACCTTCTCTGAGCCTTCGGGGTCCTTGTGGCCTGGCCATTTAGCCCATGGTGTGCAAAAAAGTGCCGCTCAGAGGTAAAACAATCCAATCCAAACTCTTCCTCATCTGCTCTCTCATCTGCTCTCTCATAAGTCTCATAACCGGAAACAATACAGTCATTGTGACGTCAGCCTGCGCTCACCTCGAGAGCGCCGACAGTTTTCTCCAACTGCTTTTGCCTTCCTCTATGAATCAATCAAGGGAAGAAAAAAGAGCTCAGGCAAAAGATAAAACTCCAACGAAACTGCACAATAAGGACACGACTCCGGAAGGAATTCTCGCCACCTCACGCACGTGGCACGCGCGCCCCCCGAACGAAAACGGGGGGTGCACCAATGGAGAGCGGCGCCGCAGAACCTGACGGATGTTTACCTGAAGGGGCCAGATTTGTGGACGATTTTCGCTGCACTGAGTAAAAGCGGCCAGTCAGACGTCCAAAGACAACACATAAATAAAACGCCGAGGAAGAAGAGGTGCAACGGTTACCATAGAGATGCAGCAGAAAACCAGTTGTTGCCGTGGCGTGTTGCTTGCTACTGATGACGAGAGGATGGCGCTCCTTTGGAAAGCGACATGACTCATCATGACACGAGGATTCTTTTCTGACTCTCTCTTTCGCTATGAGAAAGAATTTTTATTTTTTTTCAATTTCTTTTCTCCATCTTTTTGTCTTGTCATCCCCTCTTGAGGGTAATCGTGACTTGGGATGGACAATCGCTCACCTGAATGGCAAATTTATTCACGATGATGTTCACGTTGTAAGGCACATGCACGCACACTTTTGGGTGGGGGAAGGTGTAAAGGGGGAGGCTTCTTACGTAGGTGGAATATTTTTGAAAAAAAAATAATTCCGGGTTGGGTTGTTTTACCTCTGAGCGGCACTTTTTTTGCACACCATGGGCTAAATGGCCAGGTCACAAGGACCCCGAAGGCTGAGAGAAGGTTGGGGGAGGGGACCCACTGGAACAGCTGTTGGGAGACAGATGGTAGCCTCCTGACAAGGCTATCCAGCATGTTCTTTAACGTGCGCAGGGTATGTCTCTCCCACACACGGGGCCACAGCTTAACGTCCCATCCAACGACGGCGGCCTTTCCAAGCCCATCGGTGTCCCCTACTGACCGTGGGCAGGGCGGGGAATTTTTGCGGAGATAAATCTCAACGCTGATCCAGCTGGGACTCGAACTTGAGAACTACAGATTACGAGCCTGGCGCGCTACCGACTGAGCCACCCCCGCCCCCATCTCATCCGGAGTTATTCGTTCGCTACTGTGTGAATGTTAAGTATTTTGCTGATGTTAATTTGGAACGATAAGCGCAAGGTTTTGAATTCAATGTAAAGGATAATTATGGAGTTGGGTCTCTGAGCGGCATTTTTGTGCACACGAGGTCTGTGAGGATGGCAGGACCGGGTTGGGTTGGGTTGTTAGGGATATCTTCCGTTCTCTGTAGTCACACAGACTGATTAGGATTAGTCACACAGACCTTTATTCCGTGTGGTCACACAGATCTCTGATATATCTATATGTGGTCAGACAGACCTCTGATATATCTATATGTGGTCAGACAGACCTCTGATATATCTATATGTGGTCAGACAGACCTCTGATATATCTATATGTGGTCACACAGACCTGTGATATATCTATATGTGGTCAGACAGACCTCTGATATATCTATATGTGGCCACACAGACCTGTGATATATGTATATGTGGTCACACAGACCTGTGATATATCTATATGTGGTTACACAGACTTCTGATATATCTATATGTGGTCACACAGACCTTTGTTTCATATGGTTACACATACCGTTGTTTCATATGGTCACACAGACCTCTGATTTATATATGATTCACACCCCTGTTTCCTAATAGTCACACAGACTATTCTAAGGATCGAATTCTATCAAACCCTAACCCTGAGACCTTCCATCATAATCTCAGTTCCCGAGAAACGCACGACTAAATTATAACTTATTATTATTTAGTCGTGCGTTTCTCATTATAATTATAATTAATAACCTTCGTGTCACGTGACACGAAGGTTGCCAGATCACTAATTTCTAAAAAAGATCGTTGTCAGATATTTTTTCTGAATTCTGTAATCATATTATTTTGATACTAGATCGTGTGGGCTCACTTACGGAAATATTGAGCGTGTGCAGTTACCGTTCACAGCAAACTGGAGTGTGTGCAGTAACTGCACACGCTCCAGTTTGCTGTGAACGGTAACTGGAGCGTGTACAGTTGCTGTACACGCTCCAGATATTTTTCCTGAATTCTGTAATCACGTGACACGAAGGTTGCCATATCACTAATTTCTAAAAAAATCGTTGCCAGATATTTTTTCTGAATTCTGTAATCAACCATAGTGTACGGATACTTTTTGAACGACTGTACTCCTATTTTGTGCGGGCCTTCTCATACAAAAATCGTTCCTCCCTAAGACCGAAGTGTTACTGACCACTGTCTCAGCTTGAGGTAACCCAACACGCAAAGTTTCCTGTTGAAACAATCGCTTGCTCCTTTAACCACTGGTAGGATGGGAGTGGCTCAGTTGGTAGCGCGCCAGCCTCGTAATCTGCAGTTCCCAGGTTCGAGTCCCAGCTGAACCAGCGTTGAGATTTATCTCGCAAAAAGGGGCAGTTGCCCAGGGTCAGTAAGGGACATCCATCGGATGGGACCTTGTGCGGGAGAGCCATACCCTGCGCACGTTAAAAAATACGCTGGATGACCTTGACGTGAGAGGATACCTTCTGTCTCCTAATAGCTTTTCAGCGGTCCCCCAACCTTCTCTGAGAGTTCGGGATCCTGTGCCTTGGCTATTTAGTCCATTACGTACATAAAAAGTGCCGCTCAGAGGTAAAACAGCCCAACCAACCCTAACCACTGCGCCAGTTAAGGCTTTGGGTTGGGTTGTTTTACCTCTGAGCGGCACTTTTTTGTACACCATGAGCTAAATGGCCAGGCCACAAGGACCCCGAAGGCTCAGAGAAGGTTGGGGGGAGGGGACCCACTGGAACAGCTGTTGGGTGACAGATGGTAGCCTCCCGTCAAGGCCATCCAGCGTGTTCTTTAACGTGCACAGGGTATGGCTCTCCCGCACACGGGGTCACGGCTTAACGTCCCATCCGACGGACGGCGGCCTTTCCAAGCCCATCGGTGTCCCCTACTGACCGTGGACAGGGCGGCCAGTTAAGGCTTTTTACGAAAAAGAAACTAATGAGCCACGTCATTCGAAAAGTGTCTTCACTCAGAAGATTCCAATTGCTCTTTTCCCGTACCTCCATCCGTACATCCACTTCTTTATTCATCCTCATTTTCTCTTTTCCCTCCCCCTCAACATATGACTTCATCTTCCGTCCCCCTCCCTGCTGATTTCCACTTCCAATGCCATTCTGCTCTTCCAGCCTCTAAGATCAACCCAAAACCAAACGCGATCCCATCTCTGAAACGCATCGTTAATGGAATCTCCCCAAACGACAATTTGCATGTCAAATGGTCGGACATGGCAGCGAACACTCCTCAATTATTCATCTCTCTTGCCTCCATGCAAACGGCTCGGCCCGAAATCTCCAAGCGGTGATTCTAAGAGGACGGTCACTTCTGCGTTTTTGCGCACAGAGATTATCCACGCGACGAACTTCCGTTAGCTGGTCAAATATTCATCCGGGTTTTTATTTATTCTCCAATCTCATTTTTTGCTGTTAGCTACTGTTTTCTGCTGAAAAGTTCTGGCCACGAAGCGACCGAAATGAGCGTCGCGTCGGTCGCCAAACTGTTGGCGAAAGTAAAAAATGATAATGGTTGCCGTGGACGTGACTCAGCCTCCATCGTCCACTCTCCATCTTCTTTTCATTTTTTTCATTTCTTCCCCAGGGAAGGATAGAGAGCAGAGATCGCTGAAATGCTTTCAACTTTTCAGAAATAATTTCAGTCCAATATGCGTTTGCCAACAACCAAAAAAAATAACATCACGAAAAGATGAGAATTCGGTTCCTGGGAAAGAAAAAAAGTTAAATCCTCGAAATTGGAAAATTCATTTATTAGCATTTCGAATTGAGAACTTGCTTGATCGGTCTTGTTGTTCGTAACTAAAAAAAAGAATGAACGATTTTATCACACTACAATTATTTTAAATTTATACGATTATTGTAATCAACCGGATTAAAGGCTCGATAACATATTTGTTCGCTTAGTTAACGGAATATTTCGTGAATCCCAAATGCTTACGAAAAATCCCTTCTTTTTCATGTGTTAGGATCTCCTTTTTCCTGTGTTATCCTTCTTCCTAACACACGAAAAATCCCTTCTTCTTCTTCCCAACACACGAAAGATCCATTCTTCTTCCTAACACAAAAAATCAATTCTTCTTCCTAACACAAAAAATCCATTCTTCTTCCTAACACAAAAAATCCATTCTTCTTTCTAACACGAAAAATCCCTTCTTTCTTCTAACACGAAAATGTCGCCCCAACAATGTAGAATAATGGATTAAAGGGAAAGTGTTTCATTTCAAACAATGCAAAATGATGAGTTAAGAAGAATGTATTTCACTTCGAAGAAGAGTGGGATGGAGGAGGACTGTATTAAAGAGAAAGTGTTTCACCAGTTACAGTGCAAAAAGAATGAATTGGAGTGAAGGTGTTTCACAAATTACAGTGCAAAAAGAATAAATTGGAGTAAAAGTGTTTCACAAATTACAGTGCAAAAAGAATGAATTGGAGTGAAAGTGTTTCACAAATTACAGTACAAAAAGAATAAATTGGAGTGAAAGTGTTTCACCAGAAGCAATTCGAACAGAATGAGTTGAAGAGAAAATGTTCCACCAGCTACAATGTTAAAGAATAAGTTAAAATGCTTCAACAATGGAATGGATTAAAGAGAATAATTTTTTTCCGTTTCTCCTCGGACAAAAGAAAAGAATGAGTCAAAGGGAAAACGTGTCGCGTCCAACAATGTAAAGAGGAATGAGTTGAATAGAAAGTGTTTCTCCACCAACAATATGGGAGAGAAAGTGTTTCTCCACCAACAAATATGGGAGAGAAAGTGTTTCTCCACCAACAAATATGGGAGAGAAAGTGTTTCTCCACCAACAAATATGGGAGAGAAAGTGTTTCTCCATCAACAATATGGAAGAGAAAGTGTTTCTCCATCAACAATATGGGAGAGAAAGAATGAGTCAAAGAGAAAGTGTTTCTCCACCAACAAATATGGGAGAGAAACTGTTTCTTCATCAACAATATGGGAGAGAAAGAATCAGTCAAAGAGAAAGTGTTTCTTCACCAACAAATATGGGAGAGAAAGTGTTTCTTCACCAACAAATATGGGAGAGAAAGTGTTTCTCCATCAACAATATGGAAGAAAAAATGTTTCTCCATCAACAATATGGCAGAGAAAGTGTTTCTCTACCAACAATATAGGAGAGAAAGTGTTTCTCCATCAACAATATGAGAGAAAATATGTTTCTCCATCAACAATATGGAAGAGAAAGTGTTTCTCCATCAACAATATGGAAGAGAAAGTGTTTCTCCATCAACAATATGGAAGAGAAAGTGTTTCTCCACCAACAATATGGGAGAGAAAGAATGACTCAAAGAGAAAGTGTTTCTCCACCAACAAATATGGGAAAGAAAGTGTTTCTCCATCAACAATATAGGAGAGAGGGAGAGAAAGTGTTTCTCCATGGACAATATGGGAGAGAAAGAATGAGTTAAAGAGAAAGTGTTCCTCCATCAACAATATGGAAGAAAAAATGTTTCTCCATCAACAATATGGGAGAGAAAGTGTTTCTCCACCAACAATATGGGAGAGAAAGTGTTTCTCCATGAACAATATGGGAGAGAAAGAATGAGTTAAAGAGAAAGTGTTTCTCCATCAACAATATGGAAGAAAAAATGTTTCTCCATCAACAATATGGGAGAGAAAGTGTTTCTCCACCAACAAATATGGAAGAGAAAGTGTTTCTCCATCAACAATATGGAAGAAAAAATGTTTCTCCCTCAACAATATGGGAGAGAAAGTGTTTCTCCACCAACAATATGGGAGAGAAAGCGTTTCTCCACCAACAAATATGGGAGAGAAAGTGTTTCTCCACCAACAATATGGGAGAGAAAGCGTTTCTCCACCAACAAATATGGGAGAGAAAGTGTTTCTCCATCAACAATATGGAAGAAAAAATGTTTCTCCATCAACAATATGGGAGAGAAAGTGTTTCTCCATCAACAATATGGGAGAGAAAGAATGAGTCAAAGAGAAAGCGTTTCTCCACCAACAAATATGGGAGAGAAAGCGTTTCTCCACCAACAAATATGGGAGAGAAAGTGTTTCTCCATCAACAAAATGGAAGAAAAAATGTTTCTCTATCAACAATATGGGAGAGAAAGTGTTTCTCCACCAAAAATATGGGAGAGAAAGTGTTTCTCCACCAACTATATGGGAGAGAAAGTGTTTCTCCATGAACAATATGGGAGAGAAAGAATGAGTTAAAGAGAAAGTGTTTCTCCACCAACAAATATGGGAGAGAAAGTGTTTCTCCATCAACAATATGGGAGAGAAAGAATGAGTCAAAGAGAAAGTGTTTCTCCATGAACAATATGAGAGAGAAAGTGTTTCTCCACCAACTATATGGGAGAGAAAGTGTTTCTCCATGAACAATATGGGAGAGAAAGAATGAGTTAAAGAGAAAGTGTTTCTCCACCAACAAATATGGGAGAGAAAGTGTTTCTCCACCAACAATATGGGAGAGAAAGAATGAGTTAAAGAGAAAGTGTTTCTCCACCAACAAATATGGGAGAGAAAGTGTTTCTCCATCTACAATATGGGAGAGAAAGAATGAGTCAAAGAGAAAGTGTTTCTCCATGAACAATATGAGAGAGAAAGTGTTTCTCCACCAACTATATGGGAGAGAAAGTGTTTCTCCATGAACAATATGGGAGAGAAAGAATGAGTTAAAGAGAAAGTGTTTCTCCACCAACAAATATGGGAGAGAAAGTGTTTCTCCACCAACAATATGGGAGAGAAAGAATGAGTCAAAGAGAAAGTGTTTCTCCACCAACAAATATGGGAGAGAAAGTGTTTCTCCACCAACAATATGGAAGAGAAAGTGTTTCTCCATCTACAATATGGGAGAGAAAGAATGAGTCAAAGAGAAAGTGTTTCTCCATGAACAATATGAGAGAGAAAGTGTTTCTCCACCAACTATATGGGAGAGAAAGTGTTTCTCCATGAACAATATGGGAGAGAAAGAATGAGTTAAAGAGAAAGTGTTTCTCCACCAACAAATATGGGAGAGAAAGTGTTTCTCCATCTACAATATGGGAGAGAAAGAATGAGTCAAAGAGAAAGTGTTTCTCCATGAACAATATGAGAGAGAAAGTGTTTCTCCACCAACTATATGGGAGAGAAAGTGTTTCTCCATGAACAATATGGGAGAGAAAGAATGAGTTAAAGAGAAAGTGTTTCTCCACCAACAAATATGGGAGAGAAAGTGTTTCTCCACCAACAATATGGGAGAGAAAGAATGAGTCAAAGAGAAAGTGTTTCTCCACCAACAAATATGGGAGAGAAAGTGTTTCTCCACCAACAATATGGAAGAGAAAGTGTTTCTCCATCTACAATATGGGAGAGAAAGAATGAGTCAAAGAGAAAGTGTTTCTCCATGAACAATATGAGAGAGAAAGTGTTTCTCCACCAACTATATGGGAGAGAAAGTGTTTCTCCATGAACAATATGGGAGAGAAAGAATGAGTTAAAGAGAAAGTGTTTCTCCACCAACAAATATGGGAGAGAAAGTGTTTCTCCAGCTACAATATGGGAGAGAAAGAATGAGTCAAAGAGAAAGTGTTTCTCCATGAACAATATGAGAGAGAAAGTGTTTCTCCACCAACTATATGGGAGAGAAAGTGTTTCTCCATGAACAATATGGGAGAGAAAGAATGAGTTAAAGAGAAAGTGTTTCTCCACCAACAAATATGGGAGAGAAAGTGTTTCTCCACCAACAATATGGGAGAGAAAGAATGAGTCAAAGAGAAAGTGTTTCTCCACCAACAAATATGGGAGAGAAAGTGTTTCTCCACCAACAATATGGAAGAGAAAGTGTTTCTCCATCTACAATATGGGAGAGAAAGAATGAGTCAAAGAGAAAGTGTTTCTCCATGAACAATATGAGAGAGAAAGTGTTTCTCCACCAACAATATGGAAGAGAAAGTGTTTCTCCATCAACAATATAGGAGAGAAAGAATGAGTTAAAGAGAAAGTATTTCGCCACCAACAGAGGCCCAGGATGCCAGAGAAGTCAGTCGGCTAAGGAAGCGAGAACCGGAAGTGGTCCTGACATTGATGGCGTTCCTAGGGTTCCGGTCCGTTGTTCACATGTGGCTGAGAGTTCGGGGAGAGACGTGGTATGCCCTGGGAAGGCGACAACGGTCCCCTCGAGGGGTTGGGGGGGGGGGTGGAAAACGTTAGTCTCTGCCTTCTTACTGAGCACTTCGGATGTTTTGCATAAGTTGACTCTTCGATGTTGTTTTTTGGGCATGTAAACAAATCCCAAAATTTTCGATGGAGATCACGTGTCGTGTGAATCACCTGTTTACCTGTTTTCGTGCTCACGTATTTCACGGTATTCTACAAACATTTTTTTGTTTAGAAAAAAAAAACATTGTTTGGGGACGTCAACAGTAGAAACTCAATGGGATTGCGCAACAAAACAGCGATCCACGTGCTATTTAAGCTGAAATTTAGAAGTCTGGAACCAATGTTTTGACAAATTGATGAGGACAAAACAGCATAAATTGCAAACAGGATCTGCATTGGACAAAATACGGCAAAGTTTTTGCAAATGAACCCTGAGTTTCGATTATCAATGTGTACAGTCGCTCAAAAAAATATCCGAACACTATGTACAGAATTCAGAAAAAAATATCTGGCAACGATATTTTTTAGAAATGAGTGATCTGGCAACCTTCGTGTCACGTGACACGAAGTTGAGAACGAAACGAGGGTTGCCAGATCACTCATTTCTAAAAAAATCGTTGCCAGATATTTTTTCTGAATTCTGTAATCAACCATAGTGTTCGGATATTTTTTGAGCGACTGTACGTCTTACCTGAGGCTTGTCATTTAGAAAATCATTATATATTTTACATTATAAATATATAAATTATTATAAAATTAAAATAATGTTTAAAAAAAATCATATATTAAAATATATATTTTACTAAATCACATCTTTTATTGTTGTATCTAAATATCCAAAAATTTAACAAGTGTCTAAATTTGTCTCCCTCTTCGATTTTGAGATTCAGGCCAAATAATACTCCTGACCCCCCCCCCCCCTTCCGCAAGGCCCTTGTTCTGTTGCTGGCAACATCGCATATATCAATGCATCATTCGCCACTTCCAAAAAAGGATATAAAGAATCGGCGAAAATTCTCTGTTAATCTCCAAAACAGGAAACAAACCCAACTTTGCACTCTTAACTAGAATCTGCTCCACGAGACGGCCAGAACACAGCAGCACCTGCAACTAGCCACGGGGGGGGGAGAAAGAAAAAGAGGATTGAACGCGAAATGTCGAGAAAGATGCACTTTGTCACGTGGTTATAAATAAGTTATAGCGTCTTTCACCCGTTGCGTGCGAAGTGCAGTCGTGTCATTCTCTTGCGGTTTCTCGGAGTCCAGTTACGGTTACGTAGCTCTCATCCCCCTCTCTTTACCTCCCTCTCTCCAAACCCCCAATTGTCGTCGCTCGCTACACAATAACAGAAATTGCCACGATGTATCGTTCTGTCGGCCGTCGCGCTATAAACAAACGCAGTATTAAAGTCCACGATTCGAAACAAGATGATTGGGCAGCATAAATCACGAAGAGCACAAAGTTCACGGAAGCACGTGTAGCTTCACAATCACCAGCGGGAAAAGGAGGATGGCTTTGTGCGTGGGAGAATGTGGGAGCTATTCTTCTGCAACGAGGAGAATGGTTGAGATGTACGGATGAGATCAACTTCATTAGTAACGTCAAAATCATGTAAACTTTACGTACACTCTTGAGAAGAGCTTGTAAGTTGGGAGGAGGGCAGATAGGTGTAAGGGAATTCTCGTGCGTGCGAAGTGACACGCGAGTAAACATCCTGTTCGTGACGTCAGAGAGTCGTACGGAGTGCGCGGTTTGTGACGTGCTAGAGATATCTGAAATAGAGAAAAGCCAGCCAAGTCTCTCTTCTGTGGAGAGCATTGATAACTTTTGAAGTAATGCAAGGAGAATTGTAAGGGAGCGCAGTTTCCGATGGTAAAATGAGAGAATTCTCATTGGCAGTGTGCTCTGAGGGTATAGTGCGTTGTCTTACCTCTGAGCGGCAAAATGGGCTACAAGTACACGAGGGCTCAGAGAAGGTTGGGGGAAGGAACCCACTCAATCAGAAAGGGATCACCGATTAGCTTGGAATGGCTGCTGTCTGTCCAATGGGATGTTAAGCCTTGGTCCCATTTTTGGGGGGTTCCCAGGTTCGAGTTCCAGCTGGGTCAGCGTTGAGATTTATCTCCGCAAAATTCCCCGCCCTGCCCACGGTCAGTAGGAGACATCGATGGGCTTGGAAAGGCCGCCGTCCGTCGGATGGGACGTTAAGACGTGGCCCCGTGTGCTGGAAAGTCATACCCTGTGCACGTTAAAGAACACGCTGGATGGCCTTGACGGGAGGCTACCATCGGTCTCCCAACAGCTGTTCCAGTGGGTCCCCTTCCCCAACCTTCTCTGAGCTTTTGGGGTCCATGTGACCTGGCCATTTAGCCCATGGTGTGCAAAAAAGTGCCGCTCAGAGGTAAAACAACCCAACCCATTTGTGGAAAATCCATCAGCTTGTGCTTGTTAAAGAACAGACTGTGGGCCTTGACAAGTGGCCACAATTTGTCCCCTAACAGCTGTCCAGTGGGTCCTTTTCCCACGATCATCTCTGAGCAGAGGTCTTAGTGACCTGGCCATTTAACTTATTATGTTCACGAAAGGTCGCTCAGAGATTAAACAACTAAATCCACCAGTATGATATCTGTTTTGATTTTGTTTGATATGATTTTCTGCGCACTCTACTAGTTTCCCCATTTGTCACTCTTACTGGCCAATCATTCCTCAGGAAAACTCGTGAGAACTTCCTGAAAAAAGAAGCAGAAGAAAGTCAAAAAAAGAAAGAATCGTTAAAAGTTGCCAAGTTTTGTAGTTAGTGCATTTAGCGCTGAGCGAGGTAGTTCCGAAAACGACCACTGCTAAAGAAAAAAGAAAAGACGGAAGACGAAGAAGCGAACCCGTGGTCTAATGAAGAGAACAAAAGCGGTCTTGAAAACGAATGTTGTGTTGTAACAGAGGGAAGAGAAGATTGGCACGAAGGAATTGGAGCCGTCAAAGTGATGCTTGTGTATTGTTCCCCAGGAACAGCGACATTGTCACCAGTCCATTAAGCCGCAAAATGGAGTGGGTGATAAAGTGGAGAGTTGCAAACGCCATACGGTAACAGAGGAGAAAAGAGAAAGAGAGGGAGCCACTGATCTTCTCTCCACCACCTCCTTTGGAAAAGAGGGGGCAAGAGGAAAAAGCACGGGCGCGCCAGGCAGCCATTGTTTGAAGTCCGTGAGGGCAAACACATTCCTCGTTGTCGGAAATGGCGCTGAGGTATGTCATGGTTCCTTTTGACGGAGATTCTTCTTAAGAGGAAAGAGGGACCGTCGAGGGTAGGGGGAGGAGGACCGAAGGTTGTGGGGGGAGGAGGAGGAGAGAGAGAGAATGGAGAAGCAGAGTGATGGAAGAAGGAAATAAGGCGGTTGTAGAAAGGAAGATGGAGATGAGCTGACATTTGAACTAAGAAAGAAGACCTCGCAAAAACTATGGAAGATGGCCCTTACTTGGGTCTAAATATAGGTACAGATTGGGGCCAGAGGTTCGGAAAAAAGAGGCAGCGGTCTTGACGAACGGCAGATCCCCCTCATCTTCCTCCTTTCGAGAGGAAGCGGCAACAATGGCTGCAAAGATTTGAAGGGTAGGTGAGGAGGAGAAGCCACGTGGGTTTTTGTGACGCAACGGTGAACTCTCTCAAGCTGATGGACGTCGCGAGAGCTGTGAACGAGAGTAATGCATCGCAGACCACCGTTCTCCGATTTTTTTTCGGTTAGTGGTTGTCACGTTTTCGAGTGGGAGCTTATCTCGAGCAATATTTCTTTTTTTTCCTTTTCTCTCCTTCGATTCGGATGCTTCAGAGCAGTTTGGATCGTAGGGAGCATTGTCAGTTTCGCATGTATTAGTTTGTAGAGGTGTTTCGAGAGTGATGGAGGAGTTGGCGGAGGAAATATCGATGTAGGTACAGTCGCTCAAAAAAGTATCCGAACACTATGGTTGATTACAGAATTCAGAAAAAATATCTGGCAACGATTTTTTTTAGAAATTAGTGATCTGGCAACCTTCGTGTCACGTGATTACAGAATTCAGGGAAAATATCTGGAGCGTGTACAGTAACTGTACACGCTCCAGTTACCGTTCACAGCAAACTGGAGCGTGTGCAGTTACTTCACACGCTCCAGTTTGTTGTGAACGCTAACTCACACGCTCAATATTTCCGTGAGTGAGCCCACACGATCTAGTATCAAAATAATATGACCACCTACAGTCGCTCAAAAAAGTATCCGAACACTATGGTTGATTACAAAATTCAGAAAAAAATATCTGGCAACGATTTTTTTAGAAATTAGTGATCTGGCAACCTTCGTGTCTTTTTTTCTGAATTTTGTAATCAACCATAGTGTTCGGATACTTTTTTGAGCGACAGTACACTTGGGTTGTTTTACGTCTCAGCGGCACTTTTTTTGCATAATGTGGGCTAAATTGGCATTCTCTCTCTCTCCTCCCCCCCACCTTCGGTCCTCTTCCCCCTCCCTTCGACGGTCCATCTTTCCTCTTAAGAAGAATCTCCCTCAAAAGAAACCATAAATGGGCAGGTCACACGTACCCTGATGGCTCAGAGAAAGTTGGGACACAGATGGTAGCTCTCTTCAAGGCCATCCAGCGTATTCTTTAAAGAGCACAAGGCTTGTCTCCTCCGCACGCAGACAATAGCTTTACGTCACATCCGATGAGCGGCGGCCTTTCCGGGCCGTCACTATCCCCTTCTCACCGAAGGAAGAGCGAGGGTTGGGTTGTTTTACCTCTGAGCGGCGCTTTTTTGCACACCATGGGCTAAATGGCCAGGTCACATGGACCCCGAAGGCTCAGAGAAGGTTGGGGGAGGGGACCCATTGGAACAGCTGTTGGGAGACAGATGGTAGCCTCCCGTCAAGGCCATCCAGCGTGTTCTTTAACGTGCACAGGGTATAGCTCTCCCGCACACGGGGCCACGGCTTAACGTCCCATCCGACGGACCGCGGCCTTTCCAAGCCCATCGGTGTCCCCTACTGACCGTGGGCAGGGCGAGGAATTATTGCGGAGATAAATCTCAACACTGACCCAGCTGGGACTCGAACCTGGGAACTACAGATTACGAGTCTGGCGCGTTACCGACTGAGCCACCCCCGCCCCAATGGAAGAGCGAGGAGTTTTGCAGAGATAAATCTCAATGCTGGTCCATATGGGACTCAAATTAGTAACTGCAGACTGACGAGCCTGGCGCGCTATCGACTAAGTCACCCTCGTCCCCAGATAGGAATCACATAGCGATCTATACAGTCGCTCAAAAAAGTATCCGAACACTATGGTTGATTACAGAATTCAGGAAAAATATCTGGAGCGTGTACAGCAACTATACACGCTCCAGTTACCGTTCACAGCAAACTGGAGCGTGTGCAGTTACTGCACACGCTCCAGTTTGTTGTGAACGGTAACTGCACACGCTGAATATTTCCGTGAATGAGCCCACACGATCTAGTATCAAAATAATATGACCACCTACAGTCGCTCAAAAAAGTATCCGAACACTATGGTTGATTACAGAATTCAGAAAAAATATCTGACGATTTGTTTTAGAAATTAGTGATGTGGCAACCTTCGTGTCACGTGACACGAAGGTTGCCAGATTAGAAAGACGAAGGTTGCCAGTCTTAAGAAACTTATACAAAACTGAAGAATAGTGAAAGAATTCTTTACATAAAGTTTTAAAAAACAAACTTATTTTATTAAAAGACTTTGACACAATACTTATTACTAAGTTTTAATTAACTTCTGAAGTCAATTTTTGTGGCTGGCATTGTTATCGCTAAATATTCAAACTTCCATACTCATTAAATAAAAATAAAAAATAAATACCCCCTCAAGCAGCTGCTTGCCACAGAGGTCTGACAGCCACACAGCCACAGCTGCTTGCCACAGAGGAACCTGTCAGTTTATATGCCATAGTAGAAGGTCTGAGAGGATGGCAGGACTTCAGCAGAAAAACGACACATGCATCCATGCCTTACACGGGACTCGAACCCAGGTCCCTTAGATCAGTCGCCAAGCGCGCTAACCACTCGGGCACGGACTGAACGAATATTGTTGAAGATCGAGATATTGATTTATTGGATTGAGATCTTTATCTGCAATCACATTTTACAAAACAGTAAAAAACTTATTTTAGAAGTTATAGAGCTTTGACGTTAGCTTCACATCGACTTAACATTAGGATTTTCCTTAATTTATGGAAAGAAGTGTAGATAATGAATGCTAATTGTGTTCTTCAATCCAGGTGGCTCCCTCTCGGTCTATTTCGTTCGCATTTCTTCGCCATGTAAGGAAAAGGATCAGAGTCAGTCCCGGCATTTTTATTTTTCTGCCTCTCCTCAAAAGTCATCTCTCTCGGAACAAGAGAGGTCACGTGTCAAAGTCGCAGGAGGATGAAGCGCAGGAGCCAATCTGCACATTGTTCGCAGCACGCGCTGAAATAGACAGGCCTCGCGCGACTCCTCCGAGTAACTGGGAGTGGCCTGTCATTGATGCTTTCCAGCTGTTGCCCCGGCAACAATGAAACACCTGCGTCCTGCTGCCGAACTACAATCCTCTGCCAGCTCGAGACAGCGGTGTCGTGCACTCCTCGCTCACTCACTCTCTACTTTTTCATTCCTGTTATCCTCTTCTTCCGGCGTTACTCCTTTTTTTCTTCCTCCTCTTCATTTTCTTCGATGGATGTTTTGATGTCTTGGAGGAGAAAGAAGCTTTCACCCTATTTATGGATCCTCGTGGTGAAGGTGCTTGCTATTCATCGGAAAAGTCTTGGGATCTATCTAGTCCAGCAATTGTTATCGAGAATCTTTCTTAAGTACGAGGGGTCTGTTAAGCTGTAAGAAGGAAGAGAGTTTGATTTAAGTCGTAAGAAGAGGTGAGGAGGAGATGGTTAAGTCGCAAGAAGCGGGGGAGGAGGAAGAGTGGGTTAAGTCGGAGAAGAGGGAGTTGCTTAGTCGTAAGAAGATGGGGAAATAGAAGTTGTTTAAGTCCTAAGAAGAGGTGAAGGAGAACGAGGGAATTGCTTAGGTCGTAAGAAGAGGAGAAAGAGGAGTTGCTTAGGTCGCAAGAAGAGAGGGAAAGGAGGAGTTGATTAGGTCGTAAGAGGCTGGAGGAGGAAAGGCGAATTGCCTAGGTTGTAAAAAGAGAGGGAGGAGGAAGGAGGAATTTCCTAGATCGTAGAGAGGGTTGCTTAATCGTAAGAAGAGGGAAGGAGGGGTTTCTTAGGTCGTAAGAAGAGGGTGGAGGGGAAGGAGGAGTTGCCTAAGTCGTAAGAAGAGGTGAAGGAGAAGTTGCTTAGGTTTGAGAAAGAGGAATTGCCTAAGTCGTAAGAAGAGGTGAAGGAGAAGTTGCTTAGGTTTGAGAAAGAGGAATTGTCTAAGTCGTAAGAAGAGGTGAAGGAGAAGTTGCTTAGGTTTGAGAAAGAGGAATTGCCTAAGCCGTAAGAAGAGGTGAAGGAGAAGTTGCTTAGGTTTGAGAAAGAGGAATTGCCTAAGTCGTAAGAAGAGGTGAAAGAGAAGTTGCCTAGGTTTGAGAAAGAGGAATTGCCTAAGTCGTAAGAAGAGGTGAAGGAGAAGTTGCCTAGGTTTGAGAAAGAGGAATTGCCTAAGTCGTAAGAAGAGGTGAAGGAGAAGTTGCCTAGGTTTGAGAAAGAGGAATTGCCTAAGTCGTAAGAAGAGGTGAAGGAGAAGTTGCTTAGGTTTGAGAAAGAGGAATTGCCTAAGTCGTAAGAAGAGGTGAAGGAGAAGTTGCTTAGGTTTGAGAAAGAGGAATTGCCTAAGTCGTAAGAAGAGGTGAAGGAGAAGTTGCTTAGGTTTGAGAAAGAGGAATTGCCTAAGTCGTAAGAAGAGGTGAAGGAGAAGTTGCTTAGGTTTGAGAAAGAGGAATTGCCTAAGCCGTAAGAAGAGGTGAAGGAGAAGTTGCTTAGGTTTGAGAAAGAGGAATTGCCTAAGTCGTATGAAGAGGTGAAGGAGAAGTTGCTTAGGTTTGAGGAAGAAGAATTGCCTAAGTCGTAAGAAGAGGTGAAGGAGAAGTTGCCTAGGTTTGAGAAAGAGGAATTGCCTAAGTCGTAAGAAGAGGTGAAGGAGAAGTTGCTTAGGTTTGAGAAAGAGGAATTGCCTAAGTCGTAAGAAGAGGTGAAGGAGAAGTTGCTTAGGTTTGAGAAAGAGGAATTGCCTAAGTCGTAAGAAGAGGTGAAGGAGAAGTTGCTTAGGTTTGAGAAAGAGGAATTGCCTAAGTCGTAAGAAGAGGTGAAGGAGAAGTTGCTTAGGTTTGAGAAAGAGGAATTGCCTAAGTCGTAAGAAGAGGTGAAGGAGAAGTTGCTTAGATTTGAGAAAGAGGAATTGCCTAAGTCGTAAGAAGAGGTGAAGGAGAAGTTGCTTAGGTTTGAGGAAGAGGAATTGCCTAAGTCGTAACAAGAGGTGAATGAGAAGTTGCTTAGGTTTGAGAAAGAGGAATTGCCTAAGTCGTAAGAAGAGGTGAAGGAGAAGTTGCCTAGGTTTGAGAAAGAGGAATTGCCTAAGTCGTAAGAAGAGGTGAAGGAGAAGTTGCTTAGGTTTGAGAAAGAGGAATTGCCTAAGTCGTATGAAGAAGTGAAGGAGAAGTTGCTTAGGTTTGAGAAAGAGGAATTGCCTAAGTCGTAAGAAGAGGTGAAGGAGAAGTTGCTTAGGTTTGAGAAAGAGGAATTGCCTAAGCCGTAAGAAGAGGTGAAGGAGAAGTTGCTTAGGTTTGAGAAAGAGGAATTGCCTAAGCCGTAAGAAGAGATGAAGGAGAAGTTGCTTAGGTTTGAGAAAGAGGAATTGCCTAAGTCGTAAGAAGAGGTGAAGGAGAAGTTGCTTAGGTTTGAGAAAGAGGAATTGCCTAAGTCGTAAGAAGAGGTGAAGGAGAAGTTGCTTAGGTTTGAGAAAGAGGAATTGCCTAAGTCGTAAGAAGAGGAGTTGGTTAAAATCATAAGAAGGGAGAGGAGTTGGTTAGGTCTTAAGAAAGTGGGGGGGGGTTAAGTCTAAAGAAGGGAGAGGAATTAATTAAGCGGGGAAAAGTTGAAGAGGAAAAATTAAAGAGGGAGAAGTTGGTTAAGTCTGAAGAGCACTAGGTTCGCAATCTGCAGTTTCCAGATTCGAATACCAATGTTGCCAGCGTTGATATTTATCTGCACTCAGTGAGAAAGTGGGCACCGATGAGCATGGATGGGCGGGGTCACGTGTGCAGGAGAGCCATATCCTGTTCACGCTAAGAAAACACACACAGGATGGTCTTGACTAGAGGCTCTCCTCCTCCCCGTCGCCTAGCAACAACTATCCAGTGGGTCTTATTCCATCAATCTTTCTGTGCCCTCGGAGTCCTTGTGTGACTTGACCGTTTAGCACATTGTAAGCGCAACTCAGAGGTAAAATAACTGAACCTTTAAGGAAATATTTCTGCAGAAAAGAATGGAATGGGAAATTAAAAGGAGATCACAATTCATTTCGCCAAATTGGAATTAGCCAATCGAAAAAAAGTAATCTGTTTGTAACGAATGACAATGAACTGAAGAACGGTATATTGAAAGTAATTTCATTATGAAGGACGATGGATATCCGATATATTGAAAGTAATTTCATTATGAAGGACGATGGTATATCCGATGTTTGCAAATTGAGGAATAGATTATTAATGATTTAATAATGATTAAAAATTGTTTTGTTTCTGATAATTTTCACAGCATGCTATTTTATTGATAAGTGAATATTATCACCTTTTTTTCCGATTTTCCAATAGTTTTAATTTACACCGTTAGATGGCACTAAAATTGGAGAGAGGCAAAACTTGTAGATTTCAACCATTGGCAGTAATGTAAGTGGTCAAGGGCTGCATCCTCCGAAGCGAAGGGTGGCTCACTCTGTAAGGCGCCAGACTCGTAACCTGCAGTTTCCAGGTTCGAGTTCCAACCGGAGCCAATTTTGAGATTTATCTCATCAAGACTCTCTCTTTTGACTTCGTTAAGAAAGGGTACACCGTTGGACTTCTAAACGCCGCCGTCCATCTGATGGGACATAAAGTCGTGGTCCCTTGTCCAGGAGAGCCATACCTCGCGCAAGTTAAATAACACGCTGGATGGCCTTGACGGGAGACTGCCATCTGTCTCCCAACAGCTGTTCCAGTGGGTCCTCTCCCCCACCTTTTCTGAGACTTTGGGGTCCTTGTAACCTGGCCATT